>JAXLNO010000711.1:12500-66981 GCA_038087875.1 Malacoraja senta
ATGTCGATTTTATTCTGAACTGAAAATGTTATTTTCGTTATCGTTATCGTTATTGAGGCGGAAAGTACGCTGTCTTTCCTTCTTCAGAGCTCTGCTGTCATTCACATTTGGTGTGGATTGAAGATCAGGTTTTTCAGGAGTTGTAGAGACATTGCTGGGTTCTTTACGATGAATTTTGTCTGCAGCTGAGCAGTAACAATGTTCGGCCAGTATGTTGTGTGACACTGCCAAGACCAAAAAAATGAGAAAGGGAAAAAGAAATGTCAAGCATACTAATGAAAAAGATGAAGCATATACATGTAAATAAATCAGCATCTACTAATAATTATAATTAAAAATAGATGTGATGCACCAATTTCAATCTACCAGAAGAAAAGTTAAATCAATTTAAATGTTGTATGAATTATGCTTGAGGAAGCTTTAAATGGATGTTCTTACTTTAATTAAATACTAGTACGCATTCCATCAGCCCACACTGTGTAGTCTTACGTGTGATTATAGTTTTGTGAACATTTCACAAATGAAAATAAAAGTACCATACATGCCATTACATATTGACCATTGGCAATTATATCAGTTTGGATATAACGTTTTAATATTTAGCCAAAATGAGAGAATATATTTTATTTTAAAAAGGAGAAAATTACTTGCCTCTTTGCTGTTTTAAAGGCGTTGGTGAGGATGGGAGGTTCTCATTCTTCCTCTTGAGTAACCTGCGTTGGGAAGACAGACGTTTTGGCGGGTTAGGAATGTCAAAGAGCGTTGGAACTGCATTCCAATTTAGCCTGTTCTTGGTCTGCTTGTTGGGAAACTGGTCAAGTTCAAAGTGTAAAGAACAAAGACAACAGTTGGCTGACAAGTACTCCGGAGTTCAGTTCAGGAGATCTTGTCGACGAGTATTCTGGACCCACTGTTGACATCTGAAATTACAGGAACATATCATTTAGGATTAACTACATGCCTGCAGAATGGATGATGTATCACTTAAGTGCAATTGTTTTCAGTTGTGTGGAGAGACCTGTATATTGAAGATGCATTTTGCCTCTAATATGTCAATTTACCTTAAATGTAGAAGAGAATATTAAAAACTTCTTACAAAGACCATTAAGTATTTTCTTTCTATCCTCTTTTGGACCTAAGGCATAGCAGGGCTGCCAACTCTCACACAGAGGGAAGGGAGTGAGAGAGGAAAGGGAGGGAGGGAAAGAACGGAGAGGGAGAGAGGGAGGGAGATCGAGAGAAGAGAGGGGAGAGAGAGAGATCGAGAGAAGGGGGAGAGAGAGAGATCGATTCTGACTCCGCGGTGTTTTCAATCCAGCGCGCCGCCCGCCCGGCGGGACGCCCTCACACCGCAGACCGCAGACCCTCGATGTTGGTGGTCGGCGGTCACAGCACTCCGGAGCGGCGACCCGGCAAGGCATCGGCCGCTCCGTGTTGGTGTCCCAGCGCTGAGAGAGAGAAGGAGAAAGAGAGAGAAGGGGAAAGAGAGAGAAGGGGAGAGGGAGAAGGAGGAGAGGGAGAAGGGGGAGAGGGAGAAGGGGGAGAGGGAGAAGGGGAAGAGGAGAAGGGGGAGTGGGAGAAGGGGGAGAGGGAGAGTGGAACGATGGCACGTTATAAGGCGCAGCCGTCCCATTCCGGCCAAAGATTATAGAGCAGAGCTCCTCTAGTATCTTTGATTCCGGCCGCCGCCGCCGAACCCCCCGCCCCACCATTGCACCCAAAGATAACGATAACATTGCAAAGTGATGTTTCCACAGATATTTTGCACGGGTAAGTTCAATGAAGATAAATACCTGAAGTTGGCCATAACAGATGATGAGCATGTTTTATTTTTCACAGGATTAAAGGTACCAAAGCCAGAATTCATGACAAATCGGAGCAGAAAGCATCAAACCCAAGTTTATGAATCCAGCGACTCAGATGAGGATTGGACACCTAAACTTCTGACAAAAAATCCACAACGTAATTTAAATCTGTTTGAAATATTAAATGCAGTTTTTCAAATAAAATTGATTCTAATCAATTTGGCCGTTAGCCTATGGAATCTGTTGCCAGGGAGATTATATTCTTAACTTTGGAGTGGTGGAAAACCTGAATATATTTTTCCAAATGTGTTATTCATTAAGTGGAAATTAACTTTTCCTAATTTTTACTTTTATATGTTGCTTATTTTAAACTCAATTACATTAGATATATCCAACATTTCCAAACTATTGAGATCTAGTCTGTGCTTCTCCAAAGCAGAGCTGATGTGTCACTTTTTTGCCCCAAAGATTCAGAATCTTTAGGCCTCCTTTTAAGGTTTTTCTGATATTTTAAAAATATGTGCAGGTTTTGTTCTTGCCCACTTGCAGGTATGATTTATATAATTTGTTTACATAATATGTTACAAATACAGGTAAATACATAATTTGGGTCACAAAATGAAACGAAAAAGCACCTTGGCCCACGGTCTACTTGGTTTCAGTGTAAATTGTCCCTAGTGTGTGTGGGATAGTGTTAGTGTGTGGGGATCGCTGGTCGGCGTGGACTCGGTGGGCTGAAGGGCCTGTTTCCGTGCTGTATCTCTAAACTAAACTAAAATGGAGTCCCATCCCGAGTAGGCAGAACCTTCCCATTGAAACACTTACTAGTTACTTGAATCCCAGTAGATTACGACACCACGTATCTGATCTCCTTTGATTCATTGTTGACAGGTCACAACATCAAAATGAACGTGTAAAGCAAAGAACCGCAGATGCTGAAAATCTGAAATAAAAATGGAAGAAAATTCAAAAAACATTCGGCAGGTTCGACAGCATTTGTGGAGAAAGAAACAGTTCAGTTTCAGATCAGAGACCCTTCACCAGAGTAGGAAACAGCAACAAAAACAAGTTTTCAGTTGTAGAGAGGGGTTGTGGTGGATTGGTGGAACAAAGGGGATAATATCTCTGATGGGGCAAGAACAGATGAGGAAACGTAGTATTTGGAGTCAGCATTTAGAATAAGATGATGGAACAAGGAACTGCAGACCAGACTATACTAACAGAACAATAAAACGGACGTGGATGAGATTACACTCACCCAGAGGGTGGTTGCAATCTGGAACACGCTGCCTGAGGAGATGGTGGAGGCTTGAACTTTCCCTGCAGCTGCAGGAGGTGCTCCACTGCAGGAGATGCTCCACTGCAGGAGGGGCTTCAATGCAGGAACCTACTCCGCTGCAGCACCCGCTCTGCTGCTATATCTGCCCCCTGCAACAGCTGCATTGCAGGAGGCGCATCACTGCAGCAGCTGCGCCACTGCAAGATACAACTGCATTGCAGGAGATGCACCACTGCAGCAGCTGCTTCCCTGCAAGGTTCAACTGCATTGCAGGAGATGCATCACTGCAGCAGCTGCCACACAAGTCCCTGACGCCCTGGTTATTAATTATTTCATTAGTCCCGTGGACAGCTCAAGCCCTGAGAGCTCGAGCTGTCCTCGCTGTTCCGCAGCTGGGGGGAGGGGCCGAGCGCGGAGAGCTGCGCAGGCGCACTGCCCAAGAGAGCCGGGGGGGGGGGAGGAGCGCACGCGAGCTGAAGTTGCCGTCGAGCCCAAGCCCCGCATCTCCCGCCAGCGGCGGCCGCAGCCCCTCCCCCTCAGCGGCGGGAAAGCGAGGATGGGTGGAGACGGGAGACTCGCGATGGCTTTTGGCGCCTTTTTCCAGCCGCCAAAGGCCGGGGGGGAGGGGCTATAAATAGCGGGAGCTGCAGAGAGGCGGCGAGTAGTGGGAGTGGGATTAGGTGTGAGGTGGAGTTTAGTCGTGGGGTGGAGTTTAGTCGTGGGGTGGAGTTTAGTCGTGAGGTGGAGTTTAGTCGTGGGGTGGAGTTTAGTGGTGAGGTGGAGTTTAGTCGTGAGGTGGAGTTTAGTCGTGGGTGGAGTTTAGTCGTGAGGTGGAGTTTAGTCGTGGGGTGGAGTTTAGTGGTGAGGTGGAGTTTAGTCGTGAGGTGGAGTTTAGTCGTGGGGTGGAGTTTAGTGGTGAGGTGGAGTTTAGTCGTGAGGTGGAGTTTAGTGGTGGGGTGGAGTTTAGTGGTGAGGTGGAGTTTAGTCGTGAGGTGGAGTTTAGTCGTGGGGTGGAGTTTAGTCGTGAGGTGGAGTTTAGTCGTGGGGTGGAGTTTAGTGGTGAGGTGGAGTTTAGTCGTGAGGTGGAGTTTAGTGGTGAGGTGGAGTTTAGTGGTGAGGTGGAGTTTAGTCGTGAGGTGGAGTTTAGTCGTGGGGTGGAGTTTAGTGGTGAGGTGGAGTTTAGTCGTGAGGTGGAGTTTAGTCGTGAGGTGGAGTTTTGTCGTGGGGTGGAGTTTAGTCGTGGCGTGGAGTTTAGTCCTGGGGTGGAGTTTAGTCATGAGGTGGAGTTTAGTCGTGAGGTGGAGTTTAGTCGTGAGGTGGAGTTTAGTCGTGAGGTGGAGTTTAGTCGTGGGGTGGAGTTTAGTCGTGGGGTGGAGTTTAGTCGTGGGGTGGAGTATAGTGGTGGGGTGGAGTTTAGTCGTGAGGTGGAGTTTAGTCGTGAGGTGGAGTTTAGTCGTGAGGTGGAGTTTAGTCGTGAGGTGGAGTTTAGTCGTGAGTTTGACGCTGTGTTTCCGACCCCTCGCTCTCTGCCCAATGCCTTGTGCTTTGAATTGGCTGTTGGGTTAAAGTTAATGATCAGTTCATTGACTACATGTGATGCTGAAAAGAAAGTGTCCGTGCAATAAATACCGACTCTGCAGATTGAACGTGAAGCCCAGGGCAGTTTGTTCAGTCTGTGCGTGCAGAGCTGGGCAGCATCTGTTTCATTTCGCTGTCCATTGAACAACCCAACCACAGCTGCCCCGTCTGTGGGCTGTGCACATCTGGAAAAGCCCAGAAGGTCAGGCAGTAACTGTGGAGAGAGTAAAGCTGCCTGCAAACCGCCCCACCCCACTGAAATGTACAGGGCTTGGCGATCGCACATACTTTCTGTACTGAGGTCGGGGAAGTTTCACTTCTGTCACAATCTCCAGGACCCTGCAATCTACTGTGCAAGTCTTGCCCTAGTTTCACCTCCCAACCTCCACGCTTCCTACTTGTCGACCGCCTGCAGGCCCCGGGCCCCAACACTGGCCCGCGCCGCCTGCCCCAACACCACCAGGCCCAGTCCCGCGACACAATCTTTGCCACGAGGAGCAGCACCAGCACTCACCGCCACCCTGACCGACCTCAGGCCCGGATCATCGAAGACGCCGCTGTCGCCGACCTTCACGTGGCCGCTGCCGCCGACCTTCACCCAGTCACCGATGAGGACGATCCTCGTTAACTCACAGGGACCGCCAACTATCGCCGCCTCACTGATAACGCCGACTCTCACTGCCTCACCGGTACCTCCGACCCTCGCCGCCTCACCGGTACCTTCGACTATCGCCGCCTCACCGGGACCGCCGAGCCTCATCGGCCATCCGCTGACCGCTACTTCCGACGCTTTGCCCACTGACCCAGACTCCACTCCCCGTGGGCCTCCACCATTGACTCTACTGACCCTCGCCACTCCACCGCCCTCCAGCAGCTCACAGCCGTCGCTTTACCCGAGTCTCCTCCATGACTTCCGTTTTCCAGCCCCCATTCACCATGGATGTCCAGTCACTCCACACCTCCATCCCACACCAGGAGGGTTTTAAAGCCCTCCGTTTCTTCCTCGACCACAGAACCAACCAATCCCCGTCTACTGATACTCTCCTCCGCCTAGCGGAGCTGGTCCTTACCCTCAACAACTTTTCCTTTAACTTCTCCCATTTCCTCCAAATCCAAGGCAAAGCTATGGGCACGCGCATGGGCCACAGCTATGCCTGCCTCTTTGTAGGGTACATCGAACAATCCCTGTTCGAGACGTACCAGGGCCCTATCGCCGAACTCTACCTCCGCCACATCGACGACTGCATTGGTGCTACCTCCTGCACCCATGCACAACTCACTGACTTCATCCATTTCAGCTATCTGGACTACACTTCTTCCCACCCTGCTTCCTGTAAGGACTCTATCCCCTACTCCCAAATTCCTCTATGCCGCATCTGCACCCAGGATGAGGTGTTCCAAACCTCATTCTTCAGGAAACGGGGGTTCCCTTCTTCGATTATAGATGAGGCTCTCACCAGGGTCTCCCCTCTATCCCGTAGCTCAGCTCTCACTCCCCATCCCCCCCCCCCACCCGTAACAAGGACAGAGTCCCCCTTGTCCTCACCTTCCATCCCACCAGCCATCAGATACAACAGATAACCCTCCGACATTTTCGCCACCTCCAACGGGATCCCACCACTTAGCACATCTTCCCATCTCCTCCCCTTTTGGCTTTCCGCAGAGACCGCTCCCTCCATAACTCCCTGGTTAATTTGTCCCTTCCCACCCAAACCACCCCCTCCCCTGGCACTTTCCCTTGCAGCCGCAGGAAATGCTACACTTGTCATTTTACCTCCCCCCAAGACGCCATCCAAGGACCCAAGCAGTCTTTCCAGGTGAGGCAGAGGTTCACCTGCACCTCCTCCAACCTCACCTATTGCATCCGCTGTTCTAAGTGTCAACTGCTCTACATCGGTGAGACCAAGCGCAGGCTTGGCGATCGCTTTGCCCAACACCTCTGTTCGCATTAACCAACCCGATCTCCCGGTGGCTCAGCACTTCAACGCCCCCTCCCATTCCGAATCCGACCTTTCTGTCCTGGGCCTCCTCCATGGCCAGAGTGAGTCTCACCATAAATTGGAGGAGCAACACCTCATATTTCGCTTGGGCAGTTTACACCCCAGCGGTATGAACATTGACTTCTCCAATTTCAGGTAGTCCTTGCTTTCTCCCTCCTTCCCTTCCCATCTCTCCCACAGCCTACTGTCTCTGCCTCTTCCTTTCTTCCTCCCGCCTTCCATCCCCACATCAGTCTGAAGAAGGGTCTCGACCCGTAACGTCATCTTGTATTAATCAAATGTAAATATCAAAAAATAAAATGTCACATTTGTGTCTTCAATCAACTGCAACGAAAACCTACACAATTTTTGTAGCTCTCTGGCGGCCTTTTTTGTAGTCGCTTTGGCGGCCATTTTCGTATACGCTGCGGCGGCGGCCATTTTTGTAGTCGCCGATGTGGCCATTTTTTAGTCGTGGAGCGTCATTCGGCGGCCATTTTTGTAGTCTGTCGCCTGCCAAGTGACAGGAGGCCGCAGCGGCCATTTTGTCGGCGGGTGGGCTGAGGCATAGACGGGCCTCGCCCCACAACCCCCACCCACCGCTGCAGGTTGGGACCCGCTCCCAACCTGGGGGGGCAGCCGCGGTCTCTCAGCCCCGGTGGGCGGTTCGGCTCCGGGCGGCTCGGCTCTGTCATGCGGGAGGAGGGAAAGCGAGGGCAGAGGCTGCTGCGCCGCTGGCAGATGGTGGTCAGTGACAAAGATGAAGGTGAAAGTGATGAAACTTGTTGGATCAGGACGCGCTGGGAAATGTAAAGCCAGAGGGAGGTGGGTGGGAAGGTCAAAGGGAAATATGGGGCAAGAAGATGGAGATGAACGTCCTTCCCTTCACTCCGCCTCCCTCACCCTGGTGAGCACATTCCCCACCTCACTCACTCACTCACTCATTCACCAACCAACACCGGGTCCTTTCCCTTCCTCTCTTCACTCATCTCTCAAACACCAGTCCCATAGGGAGGTTGCACGACCCGTCACCTGTACTGTTGCCACGCAGCGCCAACTGGAGGACATGCGGTGAAGCCAACTGGAGGACATGCAGTGAAGCCAACTGGAGGACAGGCGGTGAAGCCAACTGGAGGACATGCGGTGAAGCCAACTGGAGGACATGCGGTGAAGCCAACTGGAGGACATGCGGTGAACTGCAGGTAAACATTTATTATGTAGGAATGTTACAACATTTTGAGATTTTAAACCAAGCCTGTAATTTATCCCTTCAAATAAAACATAAAAAGAAGTTTAATTTGACACCTAATTCACTTTCATATCTTCAGTATTAACAAAGTTATGGCCATTTTTATACTAGGAAATTAGCATCTTGTTCTCTATTGCTTTTCCATTTAGGCTGTGGGTCGAGCGTCAAAAATGTGTCTAGAAATCCATTTTCGTGACCCACATCTCGGAACTACATCAAATTTTCCATAGATTTAGATGAAATATAATTGAGAAGAAAGTCATAACTCGTCAGTGCCAAAAGTTGCACATTAAATAATTAAACTTATTAGAAATTGAGATCGGGAAAGTAAGCGCCATCTAGTGGCCAATATTACACCATGGGCAGCCTATTTCCGTGTTGCAGTCCATTTAAACTATATTATTATACCTATGTATATATGATGTAAACATGACTGTAATCATATATAATTTAGTATAATTATATTATAATGTGGCTTTGAGAAAAAAGGTACAGGATACTGAGTTGGATGATCAGCCATGATCATATTGAATGGCGGTGCAGGCTCGAAGGGCGGAATGGCCTACTCCTGCACCTATTTTCTATGTTTCTATATAAAAATAATATAATGAATATAATTGTGAGTGTTTTTTGAATGAGACTGCTCCAGAGGTCTGGCTCCTGAACCAGCCTAATTAATGGGTGAGGGCAGTTCTTGTGGATTCCTCCCTTTACTGAACCCCACTGACTGCCAGTGTGCAGAGTGGGGGTCATGGCCATAGTGGGTCTGGGGCAGTGCCAGGCTGGGGGACAGACCTGCAAGGCATCTTCCAGTCACTTTAATAGGAAAATGAATGAGACTGCTGCAGAGGTCCCAGGTTTTATGGGCTTATGAACCTGCCTAATTAAAGGGTCAGGACAGATCCTCTGGGTTCCCCCGTTTACTGAACCCCACTGACTGCCATAGTGGGGAGAGTGGGGGTCACGGCCATAGTGGGACTGGGGCAGTGCCAGGTTGGGGGACAGACCTGTAATAGTAAAGTCTTATTTCTGATGTAATGAAATGTCACATCCTGACCAAGAATCGAATGCTCTGATGTTTACTCGACGAGTATTCATTTTAAGCTACAATGAGCCTATATTTATGTTACAGACCCCCTCATGGTGCCTTTGCAAATGAGGGCTATTAGCTTTAACCTAAAAGAACCCTAAAAGTGTTGCATTGTTTGAGTATCTGTAGTTTGTGTTTGTGTCTGTGTATACCTGTCAAACGTGTATCTAGATGAGTGGATGTAAATGTGTGGATGTATGTGTGGGTGAATGGATGGATGTGTGTGGATGTGTGTGTGTGTGTGTCGATGTATATGTCTGGATGGATGTGTGCATGTATGTCTGCATGCGGATGGATGTGCGGATGTGTGTGTGGATGCGTGGATGTATTTGTGCATGTATGTGCATGCATGGAAGTGTGCGTACGGATGTATGTATGTGTGTGTGGATGGGTGGGTGGACTGTTGCACTGTCATTCACCAGCACGCCATTATCATAAGTAATTCACTCATTGTTTAAATAATTTGACCAAATAAACAGTGAAACGATGGACATAAAATACAACTTTATATAATCATTTATTTCCCCGATCTATTTGTTTACATTAGTTCTTGGTTTCTTGGTCCTCCAAAATATTCCAAATTGGAATTTAAACTGGATCTGATCTTCAATCTGAATATTCTTCATCAGATTCCAAGTCTTTTGCAGTAATAGAGTTTCTGCAGTCAACACACTGACATAAATCTGTACATGGCTCACCATGCTGTTGACATGAGCATCTTCCTTCCCTGTACTTGATTTCTCACAGTTTGTTTTCTTGCATGAACGGTATGTTAATTCTAGCAAGGTGCTTGGGGCTGGAGGCAGATCACCCTAGTCAATGTCCAATTCACCACCTACAATTTTCCACCCATGTCCATGTTTGTTGACCATCACTTGTCATGGATCGAAGCAGTCTCTTTGGGGCCGTCTCATCTGCTTCACCATCAGGAACTGCCTCTTGAGGTGATTCACCTGCTTCAGGCTTTTCAGCGTCTTGAACTCAATTGAAAGAGGAAAAAGAAATCAGAAAAGGAATGAAAAGTAAAATAAATCAACATCTTCAAATATATCTTTTCATGTTGTTTGAGTCCCATCATTACCTTTCTTCCATCTAGACCTTGCTATAGCTCGATTTATTGTTATGTTGCAGAAGTGACGATAGCACTCTGCATGATAACCCGGGATACACTCACTGCTGCCTCCTCATAATAAAAGATAAAATGTGTCGGGGAGTATTTTACATCTTTTCATGTTTTATATTAGGTAAGACAATATCAACATATCAATGGGGAAATTATACATGTACGAATGTCCAGGTAGATGGGATGGCAAATCTGCAAATGATCAAATTAGTGTTCATTATGGCACTTTTGTGTGGACAGGCTCTGAAGAGTGGAGGGTAGTAGCTGCAGGAAAAAAAATCTCATAGTATTTAGGTCTGCATGGACTTCAATTCATGGACTTCAATTCATAAAATGTCAATCTCTTCTTAATGTCAATGAGACTTACACTGTAATTTACTGCCATAGATAAGTAAGTTCAAGTGGAGGGGCAGAGGCTGCAGAATAGCTATATTGGCTATATTTAAGAGGGAATTAGATGTGGCCCTTGTGGCTAAAGGGATCAGGGGGTATGGAGAGAAGGCAGGTACGGGATACTGAGTTGGATGATCAGCCATGATCGTATTGAATGGCGGTGCAGGCTCGAAGGGCCGAATGGCCTACTCCTGCACCTAATTTCTATGTATCTATGTATCTATGAAAGAAACATATCATAGTACCCGCTCCTCCTGAATAAGGTGAGGGGGTGATTGTGGAGTAAGTGACAAAGACTAGAGATGTAAAGGTGAGAATGTTTCAGAAGGAGAGGAGGTGTGAAATGTAAAGTTTGAAGGAGGTATACGAGTGTAATGGGACAGGGTGGGGGTGAAGGGGGTAAAAGGGAAATATGGGACTCTGAGAGGGAGATGAGCATACTGATGGAAACTCCCGTCTTACCCTGCACCCCCACCCTGGTGTCCACACTTCCCCAAAACCTCAGTCACTGCTCCTACCCCTCTGTACGCTCATCACTCATCCCTGAGTCTTATATTTTCCTCCTACCCCTTGCACCCATATCCATCCCTCTGGCTTTCCATTTCAATGCTCTCATCTCCTTATCTGACAACCTTTGTCTCCTTTTCACCTCCAGCCTTTTGTCACTTACTCCATCCCATCTGCCAACCTCCCCCTCACCTGTATCCACCTATCACTCGCCAGGCTTTGGCCTGCTCCCTTCTCTCTCCCCACTTTCTCTGCCCTACTCCATCAGTCTGAAGAAGGTTCCTGACCCAAAATGTCTGTCCATCCACTTTGTGTTCAGACAGATGGTGCCTGACCCACTGAGTACCTGCAATACTGTTTAGACCTAGTTATATTCACTGGTTAAATTAGTGCTAAAGTTAGAGTTTAATATTCATGGCCTTTATTTTAAGCCAATTACAATTTATTAATCCAGCCCATTCCAGTAGTCCCTAGTTTGGAAAGATAGCATGGAAATGGGCCCTTTGGCCCACTGAGTCCATGCTGACCAGCAATCACCCATTCCCTAACTACACTAGGGACAATTTACAGATGCCGACTAACTTACAAACCTGCACAGCTTTGGTATGTGGGAGGAAATCTCTGTGGTCGCAGAGAGAGCATACAAACTCTGCAGACAGCACCAGAGATCAGGATCAAACACAGGTTTCTGCTACTGTAAGACAGTAACTCTACTACTGTGCCACCCATATTTTAGTTGGTCTTAATGTATTTCTTTTAGTACAATGTGAAGAAGGGTCCTGACCCGAAACGTCACCTGTCCATGTTCTGCAAAGATGCTGCCTGACCCACTGAGTTACTCCAGCACTCTGTGAAACGTCACCTATCCATCGAATGGTATGTTAGCATTCATAGCAAAAGGATTTGAGTATAGGAACAGGGAGGTTCTACTGCAGTTGTACAGGGTCTTGGTGAGACCACACCTGGAGTATTGCGTACAGTTTTGGTCTCCAAATCTGAGGAAAGACATTCTTGCCATAGAGGGAGTACAGAGAAGGTTCACCAGACTGATTCCTGGTATGTCAGGACTTTCATATGAAGAAACCGTCGGGCTCATCGTCCTCCTGTTTCCTTTCTTCTCCCCGCCTCCTCACACCCCCTATCAGTCTGAAGAAGGGTTTCGGCCCGAAACGTTGCCTATCTCCTTCGCTCCATAGATGCTGCCGCACCCACTGAGTTTCTCCAGCATTGATAAAGAAAACAAACGTGAAGCTTACACAGTTCCCAGTATTATGCCTTCAACTAACGACCACTTAACCTATTTTACTTTATTACACTTTTATATCAGAGAACTCCAACATTCCTGCGAATGAAATCACACGGCAAAGAAACTCGAAGAATATAATAAACATTTTGCACAATTTCAAGCTTTGTCGGGTTGTAATAGGTTCTTTAATTTTGGTAATGTCACTGTCCTAATGATTTCTTACTGGTTAGAAATGTTCAATGCATTCTCAAACAAGGAGGTCAGACCTCAGGGTGAAAGAGGGGCAGCAGAGCAGGAAGGAGATGGAGCACTGATTTAGCTCAGAGATTGGGTGAGGGAGAGGGATGCCAGTCTGAGCAGTGAACTGGGAATCACTGCTTTTCAGTTAGCTTTGAACTGTTTCTTTATCAAAAAGAAACTTTATGTTTCTGTACAATGTTTACATATTCTGTTGTGCTGCAGCCAGTAAGAATTTCAATGTTCTATCTGGGACATCTATCTTCTTCTACACTATTATTAAAACTCTCACCTTGACCACTGCGTTGTAGACTAAGGTATCCTATATCGCTAGCGTTTTAAGCCACCTTACTCACCGTTCTCTTCTGCTCCAAGCGCACCAAGTTTTGTTCCGATCGGTGAAATATGAGTAAAGTTATTGGTCTGTTATTCGCCAGGACGGCAACGCCCCTTCCAGCTCCTGCTGTCAATCACCGGCCACGAGAATAAAGCTGAAGGAGCGGGGTCTGTGTTCTGTGAGCGGGGGCCCACACTGCCCCCTCCCACATACACCCCCTCCCCGCACAAGCCCCACCAAACCCCATCCCCTCACCCCCACCTTGCCCTCACCCACTCCCCTCCCACATTACTCCACACTCCCTCCCCCACACTACCCCACCACACACACCACCCCCTCCCAAATACACCCCTTTCCACATGCACCCCCTCCCCTACCCCCACAACTCCGCCCCCCAGGCCCCCTCCCCCGGCTACAGAACGCTCCCGTCGTTGAGTTGGGGGAACAGGTGAGTGGTGGAATATTGCGTTGGGGGACCAGCCCTCCCGTGTGAACATGGGACCCAACGGGTCCCACTTAGTCTAGTATGACAATAAAACTCTCTTGACTCTTGGCTTGATGACTCTGATTAGACTGCAAAATAATTCAACTACAAACAATTTGTAATAAAAACAGAGCATTCAGGAGATACCCAGCAAGTCAGGCAGCATCTGTGCAGGATAAAACACAGCTCACATTTCAGGATGATCTTTCAGCAACAAATATCAAACCTGCTGAGTATTTTCCATGATTAACTATTGGAGTCACTTACCACCCATGAATACCCACTGACAGCAGCTTCTTCTTCACTTGAAACCTCTCCTTCATAGGGTCCAAAATGAACGCCCCTGGGAATAACCTTCCCTTCATTCCAGACGCCAAGACCAGCTTTACAAATTTTGGACGTGGCAATGCTGAGACCCTCTGGAAGAGTTAAACGTGCTCTACCTGGGTGATTGGAATCAACGACAGTGTCCTTCATAAAGACTGGTGGGCCGTGCACAGGGCATTCTTCAATAAAAAAATTCTCTCAGGCTTCACAAACTGAAACAGAAAATGCAAAATTAAGAACTAATCAGGGTGTTGGCATTATTGAAAGTGGCTGGACTTTGTACTGAAAATGCTCAATGATCCACAAAAGATGTTATCTTTTTAGAAGTATCTCAGAATATAATACTACCATGATGCAGATGCTATGCAGAAGATTACTCTTCTGAGGAAGCATTCAAAATGTGAGAGGTTAATAGTGGCCAATCTGTAAACAATCCCTTCATGATGTTTGTCTGTCACCATGAATATCTTGGGGGTAAGATGCCGCTATTTAATTCCAAATGACAGCTCTGTTGAACTATATGGATATTGATAAACATCAAGAGAAAAATCCTGACCACAGAGTATAATTTTAAATATAGTAATAACAAGCATGATGTAATGTAGAGAGTATGTTTCACGGTAACATGGGTACATGGTGTCAACTCCAAGAAATGTGTGTTGAAGGATAAAAGTCTATTATGTGAACTAATGAAGCATTTGTAACCAGGCAGATGAATTAAGACCATAGACATAGACAATAGGTGCAGGAGTAGGCCACTTGGCCCTTCGAGACATTCAATGTGATCAAGTGTGATCATCCACAATCACTACCCCATTCCTGCCTTCTCCCCGTATCCCTTGTCTCCGCTAGCCCTCAGAGCTCTATTTAACTCTCTTGAATGCATCCAGTGAATCGCCCGCCACTGCCTTCTGAGGAAGAGAATTCCATAAATTCACAACTCTGGGTGAAAATGTTTTTCCTCATCTCAGTTCTAAATAGCCTACCCCTTGTTCTTAAACTGTGGCCCCTGGTTCAGGACTCCCTGAACATTCTCAAATTAGGAGAGCAAAACGGCACACAATACTCCAGGTGTGGTCTCAACATGGACATTTATAACTACAGAAGGACCTCTTTGCCACTATACTCAAATCCTCTCGGCAGGAAACATGTTCCCGATATTCGGGGAGTCCAGATCCAGTTTAAGAATAAGGGGTAGAACATTTAGAATGGAGATGAGGAAAAACTTTTTAGACAATACACAATAGGTGCAGGAGTAGGCCATTCGGCCCTTCGAGCCAGCACCGCCATTCAATGTGATCATGGCTGATCATCCCCAATCAGTACCCCATTCCTGCCTTCTCCCTATATCCCGACCGCTATTTTTAAGAGCACTATCTAGCTCTCTCTTGAAAGCATCCAGAGAACCTACCTCCACCGCCCTCTGAGGCAGAGAATTCCACAGACTCACCACTCTGTGAGAAAAAATGTTTCCTCGTCTCCGTTCTAAATGGCTTACTCCTTATGCTTAAACTGTGGCCCCTGGTTCAGGACTCCTCCAACATCGGGAACATGTTTCCTGCCTCTAGCGTGTCCAAGCCCTTAACAATCTTATATGTTTCAATGAGATACCCTCTCATCCTTCTAAACTCCAGAGTGTACAAGCCCAGTTGCTCCATTCTCACAGCATATGACACCCGCCATCCCGGGAATTAACCTTGCAAACCTACGCTGCACTCACTCAATAGCAAGAATGTCCTTCCTCAAATTAGGGGACCAAAACTGCACACAATACACCAGGTGTGGTCTCACTAGGGCTCTGTACAACAGCAGAAGGACCTCTTTGCTCCCATATTCGATTCCTCTTGTTATAAAGGCCAACATGCCATTTGCTTTCTTCACTGCCTGCTGTACCTGCATGCTTACTTTCATAGACTAATGTCCAAGGACCCCCAGATCCCGTTGTACTTCCCCTTTTCCCCAATTTGACGCCATTTAGATAGTAATATGCCTTCCTGTTTTAGCTACCATAGTGGATAACCTCACATTTATCCGCATTAAACTTATCACACAGTGAATTGTGAATCTGAAATTCTCTGCCTCAGAAGGCAGTGGCGGCCGAGTCTCTGGATGCTCTCAAGAGAGAGTTAGATAAAACTCTTAAAGATAGCGGACTCAAGGGATATGGGGAGAAGGCAGGAATGGGGTACTGATTGTGGATGATCAGCCATGATCACATTGAATGGCGGTGCTGGCTCGAAGGGCCGAATGGCCTACTCCTGCACCTATTGTCTATCCTCCGAGTTCGAAAGGGGAAAACTCGGGAGAACTCGTGAATTACCTCGTACAGTGGGACAGGGGCTTAATGTTACTTTTAATTCCTTCATATAAATCATTAGATTCAATTTCTTTCAGTTCCTCCATCACCCTAGATCCTCTGTCCCCTAGTACTTCTGGAAGATTGTTTGTGTCTTCCTTAGTGAATACAGAACCAAAGTACCTGTTCAACTCGTCTGCCATTTCCTTGTTCCCCATAATAAATTCACCTGTTTCTGCCTTCAAGGGACCCACATTTGTCTTAACTAATCTTTTCCTCCTCACATACCTAAAGAAATTTTACTATCCTCCTTTATATTCTTGGCTAGCTTACATTCATACTTCATCTTGCCGGAGGATTGGCGTACTGCGCATGTTGTTCCGTTGTTTAAAAAGGGTTCGAAGAGTAAACCTAGCAATTATAGACCTGTTAGTTTGACGTCAGTGGTGGGCAAATTAATGGAAAGGATACTTAAAGATAATATATATAAGCATCTGGATAAGCAGGGTCTGATTAGGAACAGTCAACATGGATTTGTGCCTGGAAGGTCATGCTTGACTAATCTTCTTGAATTTTTCGAAGAGGTTACTAGGGAAATTGATGAGGGTAAAGCAGTGGATGTTGTCTATATGGACTTCAGTAAGGCCTTTGACAAGGTTCCTCATGGAAGGTTGGTTAAGAAGATTCAATTGTTGGGTATTAATGGTGGAGTAGCAAGATGGATTCAACAGTGGCTGAATGGGAGATGCCAGAGAGTAATGGTGGATGGCTGTTTGTCAGGTTGGAGGCCGGTGACTAGTGGAGTGCCTCAGGGGTCTGTGTTGGGTCCACTGATGTTTGTCATGTACATCAATGATCTGGATGAAGGTGTGGAAAATTAGATTAGTAAGTATGCAGATGATACTAAGATAGGTGGTGTTGTGGATAATGAAGTAGATTTTCAAAGTCTACAGAGAGATTTAGGCCATTTGGAAGAGTGGGCTGAAAGATGGCAGATGGAGTTTAATGCTGACAAATGTGAGGTGCTACATGTCGGCAGGACAAATCAAAATAGGACGTACACGGTAAATGGTAGCGAATTGAGGAATGCAGTTGAACAGAGGGATCTAGGAATAACTGTGCATAGTTCCCTGAAGGTGGAATCTCATGTAGATAGGGTGGTAAAGAAAGCTTTTGGTGTGCTGGCCTTTATAAATCAGAGCATTGAATATAGAAGTTGGGATGTAATGTTAAAATTGTACAAGGCATTGGTGAGGCCAATTCTGGAGTATGGAGTACAATTTTGGTCGCCTAATTATAGGAAGGATGTCAACAAAATAGAGAGTACAGAGGAGATTTACTAGAATGTTGCCTGGGTTTCGCAACTAAGTTACAGAGAAAGGTTGAACAAGTTAGGTCTTTATTCTTTGGAGCGCAGAAGGTTAAGAGGGGACTTGATAGAGGTCTTTAAAATTATGAGCGGGTTAGACAGAGTGGACGTGGATAAGCTTTTCCCATTGAGAGTAGGGAAGATTCAAACAAGGGGACATGACTTGAGAATTAAGGGACAGAAGTTTAGGGGGAACATTAGGGGGAACTTCTTTACTCAGAGAGTGGTAGCTGTGTGGAATGAGCTTCCAGTGGAAGTGGTGGAGGCAGGTTCGATGTTATCCTTTAAAAATAGATTGGATGGGTATATGGACGGGAAAGGAATGGAGGGTTATGGTCTGAGTGCAGGTAGATGGGACTAGGGGGAAGTATTTATTTTTAATGTTCGGCACGGACTTGAAGGGCCGAGATAGCCTGTTTCCGTGCTGTTATGGTTATATGGTTATATGGTTATATCTTTTCTTCCTGCATTGCCTTTTAAATTACCTTCTGTTCTTTAAAAGTATCCCAATCCTGTTGCTTCCTGTTCATCTTTGCTATGTTATACGTCTTCTCTTTTAGACTTCCCTTGTCAGCCACGGTCGCCTCTTACTCCCCTTAGAATCTTTCTTCCTCTTTGGAATGAAATGATCCTGCATCTTCTGGATTATTCCCAGAAATTCCTGCCATTGCTGTTGCACCGTCATCCCTGCTAGCATCCCTTTCCAGTCAACTTTGGCCAGCTCCTCCCTCATGCCTCATAGTCCCCTTTGTTCAACTGCAATAGTGACAGTTCTGATTTTACCTTCTCCCTCTCAAATTGCAGATTAAAACGTATCATATTATGGGTCACTACCTCCAAATGGTTCCTTTACCTTGAGTTCCATTATCAAATCCGGTTCATTCCATAACACTAAATCCAGAATTGCCTTCTCCTTGTCGGCTCCAGTACAAGCTGCTCTAAGAATCCATCACGGAGGCACTCTACAAACTCCCTTTCTTGGGGTCCAGTGCCAACCTGATTTTCCCAGTCCACCTGCATATTGAAATCTCCCATAACCACCATAGCATTACTTTTGTTACATGCCAATTTTAACTCCTGATGCAACTTGCACCCTATAACCAGGCAAAGAGACAAGAGATTTAATAAAGTAGACCATACAGAAAAGTAAGTGCATGGTTTGTATCTAAACTGAACTTTATCAATTGCAAGACAAGGTTGACAATAGACAATAGGTGCAGGAGTAGTCCATTTGGCCATTCAAGCCAGCACTGCCATTCAATGTGATCATGGCTGATCATCCACAATCAGTACCCCGTTCCTGCCTTCTTCCCATATCCCCTGACTCCGCTATCTATAAGAGCTCTATCTAGCTCTCTCTATAAAGTTTCCAGAGAACCTGCCTCCAGCGCCCTCTGAGACAGAGAATTCCACTGACTCACAACTCTCCGTAAAAAAAGTGTTTCCTCATCTCCGTTCGAAATGGCTTACCCCTTATTCTTAAACTGTGGCCCCAGGTTCTGGACTCCCCCAACATCGGGAACATGTTTCCTGCCTCCAGCATGTCCAAACCCTCAATAATCTTATATGTTTTAATAAGATCTCATAGAAATATAGAAAAATAGAAAATAGGTGCAGGAGGAGGCCATTCGGCCCTTCAAGCCAGCACCGCCATTCATTGTGATCATGGCTGATCGTCCCTTATCAATAACCCGTGCCTGCCTTCTCCCCTAGCCCCTAGAGCTCTATGTAGCTCTCTCTTAAATCCACCCAGTGA
Organism: Malacoraja senta; assembly: GCA_038087875.1. Classification (NCBI taxonomy): domain Eukaryota; kingdom Metazoa; phylum Chordata; class Chondrichthyes; order Rajiformes; family Rajidae; genus Malacoraja; species Malacoraja senta. The sequence continues at coordinate 31,556 of JAXLNO010000711.1, forward strand.
CGACCTCCACTGCCCCTCTGTGGCAGGGAATTCCATAAATTCACAACTCTCTGGGTGAAAAGGTTTTTTCTCACCTCAGTCTTAAATGACCTCCCCTTTATCTAAGATTGTGGCCCCTGGTTCTTGACTCGCCCAACATTGGAACATTTTTCCTGCATCTAGCTTGTCCAGTCCTTTTATAATTTTATCTGTTTCTATAAGATCGCCCCTCATCCTTCTAAACTCCAGTGAATACAAGCCTAGTCTTTTCAATCTTTCGTCATATGACAGTCCCGCCATCCCAGGGATCAATCTCGTGAACCTACGCTGCACCGCTTCAATCACAAGGATGTCCTTCCTCAAATTAGGAGACCAAAACTGTACACATACTCCAGATGTGGTCACACCAGAGCCCCATACAACTTCAGAAGAACCTCTTTACTCCTTTACTGAAATCCTCTTGTTATGAAGGCCAACATTCCATTAGATTTCTTCACTGCCTGCTGTACCTGTAAGCCAACTTTTAGTGATTAGTGTACAAGGACGCCCAGGTCTCGCTGCACCCCCCCCCCTTACCTAACCTAACCCCATTGAGATAATAATCTGCCCCCTTGTTTTTGCCGCCAAAGTAGATAACCTCACATTTATCTATATTATACTGCATCTGCCATGCATCTGCCCACTCACTCAACCTGTCCAGGTCACCCTGCAACCTCCCAACATCCTCTTCACAGTTCACACTGCCACCCAGCTTTGTGTCATCCGCAAACTTACTAGTGTTGCTCCTAATTCCCTCTTCCAAATCATTAATATATATGGTAAACAGTTGCGGCCCCAACACCGAGCCTTGCGGCACTCCACTCGCCACTGCCTGCCATTCTGAAAAGGACCTACTCTTTGCTTCCGGTCTGCCAACCAATTTTCTATCCATGTCAAAACCCTACCCACAATACCATGTGCTCTAATTTTAGTCACCAGTCTCCCGTGCGGGACCTTATCAAAGGCTTTTCTAAAGTCTAGATACACAACATCCACTGACACCCCTTTATCCATTTTACTTGTCACATCCTCAAAAAATTCCAGAAGATTAGTCAAGCATGATTTCCCTTTCATAAATCCATGTTGACTTGGACTAATCCTTTTACTGCTATCCAAATGCCACATTATTACCTCTTTAATAATTGACTCCAGCATCTTTCCCACCACCAAAGTCAGGCTAACTGGTCTGTAATTCCCCGTTTTCTCTCTCGCTCCTTTCTTGAAAAGTGGGATAACATTAGCTATCGTCCAATCCTGAATCTATTGAACATTGGAAAATGAGCACCAATGCGCCCACTATTTCTAGAGCCACCTCCCTGAGGACCCTGGGATGCAGACCATCAGGCCCAGGGGATTTATCATCCTTCAGTCCCATTAGCCTACCCAATACTATTTTCTCGCCTAATGAAAATTTCTTTCAGTCCCACTACCCCCTTAGATCCTCTGTCCTCCAGTACATCTGGGAGATTGTTTGTGTCTTCCTTAGTGAAGACAGATCCGAAGTACCTATTCAACTCTTCTACCATTTCCTTGTTGCCCATAATAATTTCACCCGTGTTTGCCTTCAAGGGACCCACATTTGACTTTTCTACTCTTTTTCCCTTAACATATCTAAAGAAGCTTTTACTGTCCTTCTTTATATTCCTGGCCAGCTTCCCTTCGTACTTCATCTTTTCAGCCCGTATTGCCCGTTTTGTTTCCTTCTGTTGTCCTATGAAAGTTTCCCAATCCTCTGGCTTCCGACTACTCTTTGCTGTGTTATACATCTTTTCTTTTAGTTTTATTCTATCCCTAACGTCTCTTGTCAGCCACGGTTGCCTCCTACTCCCCTTAGAATCTTTCTTCCTTTTTGGAATGAAATGATCCTGCGTCTTCCGGATTATGCCCAGATTATGCCCAGTGGAAGGCAGGAGGCAGAGAAGGGAAGCACTCGGACCCAAAATGTATGGGAGAAACAAGAAAAAGATAATAAACAGAGAATAAGTGGTGGTGGGTTTCTTAAATGTGTATATTTTAATGCTAGGAGCATTGTAAGAAAGGTGGATGAGCTTGGAGCATGGATTGACACCTGGAAGTATGATGTTGTGGCGATCAGTGAAACATGGTTGCAGGAGGGCTGTGATTGGAAGCTAAATATTCCAGGATTCCGTTGCTTCAGGGGTGATAGAATTGGAGGGGCAAGAGGTGGGGGTGTTGCATTGCTTGTCAAGGAAGATATTACAGCTGTGCTTTGGCAGGATAGATTAGAGGGCTCGTCTAGGGAGGCTATTTGGGTGGGACTGAGAAATGGGAAAGGTGTAGCAACACTTAGAAACATAGAAACATAGAAATTAGGTGCAGGAGTAGGCCATTCGGCCCTTCGAGCCTGCACCGCCATTCAATATGATCATGGCTGATCATCCAACTCAGTATCCCGTACCTGCCTTCTCTCCATACCCTCTGATCCCTTTAGCCACAAGGGCCACATCTAGCTCCCTCTTAAATATAGCCAATGAACTGGCCTCGACTACCCTCTGTGGCAGAGAGTTCCAGAGATTCACCACTCTCTGTGTGAAAAAAGTTCTTCTCATCTCGGTTTTAAAGGATTTCCCCCCTTATCCTTAAGCTGTGACCCCTTGTCCTGGACTTCCCCAACATCGGGAGCAATCTTCCTGCATCTAGCCTGTCCAACCCCTTAAGAATTTTGTAAGTTTCTATAAGATCCCCTCTCAATCTCCTAAATTCTAGTGAGTATAAACCAAGTCTATCCAGTCTTTCTTCATAAGACAGTCCTGACATCCCAGGAATCAGTCTGGTGAACCTTCTCTGCACTCCCTCTATGGCAATAATGTCCTTCCTCAGATTTGGAGACCAAAACTGTACGCAATACTCCAGGTGTGGTCTCACCAAGACCCTGTACAACTGCAGTAGAACCTCCCTGCTCCTATACTCAAATCCTTTTGCTATGAAAGCTAACATACCATTTGCTTTCTTCACTGCCTGCTGCACCTGCATGCCTACTTTCAATGACTGGTGTACCATGACACCCAGGTCTCGCTGCATCTCCCCTTTTCCTAGTCGGCCACCATTTAGAAAATAGTCTGCTTTCCTGTTTTTGCCACCAAAATGGATAACCTCACATTTATCCACATTATACTGCATCTGCCAAACATTTGCCCACTCACCCAGCCTATCCAAGTCACCTTGCAGTCTCCTAGCATCCTCCTCACAGCTAACACTGCCCCCCAGCTTAGTGTCATCCGCAAACTTGGAGATATTGCCTTCAATTCCCTCATCCAGGTCATTAATATATATTGTAAATAGCTGGGGTCCCAGCACTGAGCCTTGCGGTACCCCACTAGTCACTGCCTGCCATTGTGAAAAGGACCCGTTTACTCCTACTCTTTGCTTCCTGTTTGCCAGCCAGTTCTCTATCCACATCAATACTGAACCCCCAATGCCATGTGCTTTAAGTTTGTATACTAATCTCTTATGTGGGACCTTGTCGAAAGCCTTCTGGAAGTCCAGATACACCACATCCACTGGTTCTCCCCTATCCACGCTACTAGTTACATCCTCGAAAAATTCTATAAGATTCGTCAGACATGATTTACCTTTCGTAAATCCATGCTGACTTTGTCCAATGATTTCACCACTTTCCAAATGTGCTGCTATCCCATCTTTAATAACCGACTCTAGCAGTTTCCCCACTACCGATGTTAGACTAACTGGTCTGTAATTCCCCGTTTTCTCTCTCCCTCCCTTCTTAAAAAGTGGGGTTACGTTTGCTACCCGCCAATCCTCAGGAACTACTCCAGAATCTAAAGAATTTTGAAAGATTATTACTAATGCATCCACTATTTCTGGAGCTACTTCCTTAAGTACTCTGGGATGCAGCCTATCTGGCCCTGGGGATTTATCGGCCTTTAATCCATTCAATTTACCCAACACCACTTCCCGACTAACCTGGATTTCACTCAATTCCTCCAACTCCTTTGACCCGCGGTCCCCTGCTATTTCCGGCAGATTATTTATGTCTTCCTTAGTGAAGACGGAACCAAAGTAGTTATTCAATTGGTCCGCCATATCCTTGTTCCCCATGATCAACTCACCTGTTTCTGACTGCAAGGGACCTACATTTGTTTTAACTAATCTCTTTCTTTTTACATATTTATAAAAACTTTTGCAGTCAGTTTTTATGTTCCCTGCCAGTTTTCTTTCATAATCTATTTTTCCTTTCCTAATTAAGCCCTTTGTCCTCCTCTGCTGGTCTCTGAATTTCTCCCAGTCCTCTGGTATGCTGCTTTTTCTGGCTAATTTGTACGCATCATCTTTCGCTTTGATACCATCCCTGATTTCCCTTGTTATCCATGGATGCACTACCTTCCCTGATTTATTCTTTTGCCAAACTGGGATGAACAATTTTTGTAGTTCATCCATGCAGTCTTTAAATGTCTTCCATTGCATGTCCACCGTCAACCCTTTTAGAATTAATTGCCAGTCAATCATGGCCAATTCATGTCTCATACCCTCAAAGTTACCTTTCTTTAAGTTCAGAACCATTGTTTCTGAATTAACAATGTCACTCTCCATCCTAATGAAGAACTCAACCATATTATGGTCACTCTTGCCCAAGGGGGCACGTACAACAAGACTGCTAACTAACCCTTCCTCATTACTCAATACCCAGTCTAAAATAGCCTGCTCTCTCGTTGGTTCCTCTACATGTTGATTTAGATAACTATCCCGCATACATTCCAAGAAATCCTCTTCCTCAGCACCCCTGCCAATTTGATTCACCCAATCTATATGTAGATTGAAGTCACCCATTATAACTGTTTTGCCTTTGTCGCACGCATTTCTAATTTCCTGTTTGATGCCATCCCCAACTTCACTACTACTGCTAGGTGGCCTGTACACAACACCCACCAGCGTTTTCTGCCCCTTAGTGTTTCGCAGCTCTACCCATACCGATTCCACATCCTCCAAGCTAATGTCTTTCCTTTCCACTGCGTTAATCTCCTCTCTAACCAGCAACGCTACCCCACCTCCTTTTCCTTTCTCTCTATCCCTCCTGAATATTGAATATCCCTGGATGTTCAGCTCCCAGCCTTGGTCACCCTGGAGCCATGTCTCCGTGATCCCAACTATATCATAGTCATTAATAGCTATCTGCACATTCAACTCATCCACCTTATTACGAATGCTCCTTGCATTGAGACACAAAGCCTTCAGGCTTGTTTTTACAACATTCTTACCCCTTATACAATTATGTTGAAAAGTGGCCCTTTTTGATTTTTGCCCTGGTTTTGTCTGTCTTCCACTTTTACTTTTCACCTTGCTACCTATTGCTTCTACCCTCATTTTACACTCCTCTGTCTCTACGCTCACACATTTAAGAAACCCTTTCCCTTTAACTCCATCCTCCACTATCCCATTCGAAACCCCACCCCCCTTATTCAGTTTAAAACCATCCGTGTAGCAGTGGCAAACCTGCCTGCCAGAATGCTGGTCCCACACCTGTTAAGATGCAATCCGTCCCTTTTGTACAGTTCCCCCTTACCCCAAAACAGATCCCAGTGATCTAAAAATCTAAATCCCTGCCCCGTGCACCAGTTCCTGAGCCACACGTTCAGGTCCCGTATCTCCCTGTTCCTGCTCTCGCCAGCACGAGGAACTGGAAGCAAACCGGAGATAACAACCCTGGAGGTCCTGCTTTTCAGCATTTTTCCGAGCTCTCTAAAGTCACGCTGCAGAATATTCATCCCCTTCTTTCCGACATCGTTTGTGCCGACATGCACTACCACTTCCGGATGTTCACCTTCGCCCTTGAGGATTTTCTGCACTCTGTCCGTGACATCCTGGATCCTGGCACCAGGAAGGCAGCACACCATCCTCGCATCCCGTCTGTTGCCACAGAAACCCCTGTCCGTACCTCTCACAATGGAGTCTCCCACTACAATGGCGTTGCCTGCCTTAGGCCTTTTTGGTTTTGGCTCAACAGCCCTATTCGCATCGCAAGCCAGTCCGCCGCTCAGTGTAAACACGTCTTCTGTCCCAACAGCTTCTAAGTGGGTGAACCTGTTCACAAGAGGTACAACACCCGGGGACGTTGGCATTCCATGCTTCCCTCCCTTTCTCACCGTCTCCCACCTTCTCTCTTCCAGTACCTTAGGTGTAACAATCGTACTGTAGGACTTGTCGAGGAACGACTCCGTTTCTCGGACGAACCGGAGGTCATCCACTTGCTTCTCCAGTTCCCCAACACGGCCCTTCAGGAGCTCTACCTGGATGCACTTCTCGCATTTGTAGCAGCCAGAGGCACCAGCGGTGTCCTTGACCTCCCACATACTGCAAGCATCGCACTGAATCAGCTTGCCTGACATCTTCTTTCGTCTCTACCTCTCAAGCGTATTGCGTGGTCTCCTCTCCTAAGACTCTCGAGCCAAAGACTCACACTTTTCTCACAGGGCACTTCCCTCACAAGGCCGCTCACTCACTGCCGCTCGCTAAGAGCCGTCTTGCTTAAATTGACCGATTTACCACTTTACAAACAAAATTCCTCAGTTTTCAACTGTTTTCCCGGCACTGACTCACTTCTCTCCTCCCACTCGGGCTAGAGCCAATCAGTCGTATCTCTTGCTAATCTCCTGCTGCTGTTGCTCCCAAATCTACAGCAGTTCTGAATAAAGTCTGCCTGTGCTTGGCTTCTACTTTTCAACTGTTTTTCCCCCCTCTGACTCACTTCTCTCCTCCCACTCGGGCTAGAGCCAATCAGTCGTATCTCTTGCTAATCTCCTGCTGCTGTTGCTCCCAAATCTACAGCAGTTCTGAATACTTATAGGGGTGTATTATAGACCGCCAAATGGGGAGCGAGAATTGGAAGAGCAAATATGTAAGGAGATAGCAGATAATAGTAGTAAGCACAAGGTAGTGATTGTGGGAGATTTCAATTTTCCACACATAGACTGGGAAACACATTCTGTAAAAGGGCTGGATGGTTTGGAGTTTGTAAAATGTGTGCAGGATAGTTTTTGCAGCAATACATAGAGGTACCTACTAGAGAAGGGGCAGTGCTGGACCTCCTGTTAGGAAATGAGACAGGGCAGGTGGCAGAGGTATGCGTTGGGGAGCACTTCAGGTCCAGTGATCACAATACCATTAGTTTCAATATAATTATGGAGAGGGTCAGAACTGGACCAAGGGTTGAGATTTTTGATTGGAGAAAGGCTTACTTTGAGGAGATGCGAAAGGATTTAAAAGGAGTGAATTGGGACATGTTGTTTTATGGGAAGAATGTAGTAGAGAATTGGAGGACATTTAAAGGTGAAATTTTAAGAGTACAGAATCTTTATGTCCCTGTTCGGTTGAAAGGAAATAGTAAAAATTGAAAAGAGCCATGGTTTTCAAGGGAAATTGTACACTTGGTTCGGAAAAAGAGAGAGATCTACAATAATTATAGGCATCATGGAGTAAATGAGGTGCTTGAGGAGTGTAAAGAATGTAAAAAGAATATTAAGAAAGAAATTAGAAAAGCTAAAAGAAGATATGAGGTTGCTTTGGCAAGTAAGGTGAAAGTAAATCCAAAGCGTTTCTACAGCTATATTAATAGCAAAAGGATAACAAGGAATAAAATTGGTCCATTAGAGAGTCAGAGTGGACAGCTATCTGCAGAGCCAAAAGAGATGGGGGAGATATTGAACAATGTCTTTTCTTCGGTATTCACCAAGGAGAAGGATATGGAATTATGTGAGGTAAGGGAAACAAGTAGAGTAGCTATGGAAACTATGAGATTCACAGAAGAGGAGGTGCGGACACTTTTGAAAAATATGAAAACGGATAAGTCTCCAGGTCCTGACAGGATATTCCCTAGGACATTGAGGGAAGTTAGTGTAGAAATAGCAGGTGCTTTGACAGAAATATTTCAAATGTCATTAGAAACGGCAATAATGCCGGAGGATTGGCGTACTGCGCATGTTGTTCCGTTGTTTAAAAAGGGTTCTAAGAGTAAACCAAACAATTATAGACCTGTTAGTTTGACATCAGTGATGGGCAAATTAATGGAAAGGATACTTAGAGATAATATATATAAGCATCTGGATAAGCAGGGTCTGATTAGGAACAGTCAACATGGATTTGTACCTGGAAGGTCATGTTTGACTAATCTTCTTGAATTTTTCGAAGAGGTTACTAGGGAAATTGATGAGGGTAAAGCAGTGGATGTTGTCTATATGGACTTCAGTAAGGCCTTTGACAAGGTTCCTCATGGAAGGTTGGTTAAGAAGATTCATTTGTTGGGTATTAATGGTGGAGTAGCAAGATGGATTCAACAGTGGCTGAATGGGAGATGCCAGAGAGTAATGGTGGATGGCTGTTTGTCAGGTTGGAGGCCGGTGACTAGTGGGGTGCCTCAGGGGTCTGTGTTGGGTCCACTGTTGTTTGTCATGTACATCAATGATCTGGATGATGGTGTGGAAAATTGGATTAGTAAGTATGCAGATGATACTAAGATAGGTGGTGTTGTGAATAATGAAGTAGATTTTCAAAGTCTGCAGAGAGATTTAGGCCATTTGGAAGAGTGGGCTGAAAGATAGCAGATGGAATTTAATGCTGATAAATGTGAGGTGCTACATCTCGGCAGGACAAATCAAAATAGGACGTACATGGTAAATGGTAGAGAATTGAGGAATGCAGTTGAACAGAGGGATCTAGGAATAACTGTGCATAGTTCCCTGAAGGTGGAATCTCATGTAGATAGGGTGGTAAAGAAAGCTTTTGGTGTGCTGGCCTTTATAAATCAGAGCATTGAATATAGAAGTTGGGATTTAATGTTAAAATTGTACATGGCATTGGTGAGGCCAATTCTGGAGTATGGAGTACAATTTTGGTCGCCTAATTATAGGAAGGATGTCAACAAAATAGAGAGAGTACAGAGGAGATTTACTAGAATGTTGCCTGGGCTTCAGCAACTAAGTTACAGAGAAAGGATGAACAAGCTAGGTCTTTATTCTTTGGAGCGCAGGTTAAGAGGGGACTTGATAGAGGTCTTTAAAATGATGAGTGGGTTAGACAGAGTTGACGTGGATAAGCTTTTCCCATTGAGAGTAGGGAAGATTCAAACAAGGGGACATGACTTGAGAATTAAGGGACAGAAGTTTAGGGGTAACATTAGGGGGAACTTCTTTACTCAGAGAGTGGTAGCTGTGTGGAATGAGCTTCCAGTGGAAGTGGTGGAGGCAGGTTGGATTTTATCCTTTAAAAATAGATTGGATGTGTATATGGACGGGAAAGGAATGGAGGGTTATGGTCTTAGTGCAGGTAGATGGGACTAGGGGGAAGTAAAAATTAAAAAAATTAAAAAAGTGTTCGACACGGACTTGAAGGGCCGAGATGGCCTGTTTCCGTGCTGTAATGGTTATATGGTTATATTCCTGCCATTGCTGTTCCACTGTCATTCCTGCTGGGATCCCTTTCCAGACTACCTTGGCCAGCTCCCCTCTCATGCCTTCATAGTCCCCTTTGTTCAACTGCATCACTGACACTTCCGATTTAACCCATTCCCTCTCATCCTTCTAAATTCCAGAGTGTAGAAGCACAGCCGCTCCATTCTCTCAGCATATGACTGTCCCGCCATTCCGGGAATTAACCTTGTGATCCTTCGCTGCACCCCCTCAATAGCAAGAATGTCCTTCCTCAAATTTGGAGACCAAAACTGCACACAACACTCCAGGTGTGGTCTCACTAGGGCCCAACTACAGAAGGACCTCTTTGCTCCAAAACTCAACTCTTGTTATGAAGGCCAACAAGCCATTCGCTTTCTTCACTGCCTGTGGTACCTGCATGCTTACTTTCATTAACTGACGAACAACGACCCCCAGATCCCGTTGTACTTCCCCTTTTCCCAACTTGACACCATAATCTGCCTTCCAGTTTTTGCTACCAAAGTGGATAACCTCACATTTATCCACATTAAACAGCATCTGCCATGTATCTGCCCACTCACCCAACCTGTCCACGTCACCCTGCATTGTCACAGCATCCTCCTCACAGTTCACACTGCCACCCAGCTTTGTGTCATCTGCAAATTTGCTAATGTTACTTATAATCCCTTCATCTAAATTATTGATGTAAATAGCTGCGGTCCCAGCACCGAGCCTTGCGGTACCCCACTAGTCACTGCCTGCCATTCTGAAAGGGACCCGTTAATCCCTATTCTTTGTTGGCCCTACTAATATAATTTTACATGAGAGCAACTATGATGAACAGTTTTGGCACCGGAAATCATGTGGTGGAATAGACAAAAGATAATAGGTGCAGGAGTAGGCCATTCGGCCCTTCGAGCCAGCACCGCCATTCAATGAGATCATGGAGAAGAGAGAAGATAAATAAAAAATGTCAACGAAATAGAGCACTTCACAAAAGGGAAATCATATATTTGTGGACAACTTCAGTCTTCATATAGAAAGGAAACAAAATGCTGAATTCGTGGGAAGATGAATTTGAAACTAAAATGAGTCTGGAAACGATGCATCCGAGACGAATGCGGGAAATTCCCAGCAATTCAGAGAACAATTAAGGAAAGAAAAACTGTGTTAACATCTGACATTGAAGTTCTAACAAAGGGTCTTCCTCCTCATACATTAGTTGTGTTTCACTTTCCACAGATGACTCTGGATATCTTGTGGAACATGACAGAATTAGCTGGTAGCTTCACAACAAAGAATCCTCTGGGAAACCATGTTTAAATGACAGGAATGTACATTGATCTTATAAGTGATAAAGTGAAATTAGAAATGTATAATGTCATTTATTGATATATTAAAGTATTTGATGAGGAAATTAGATGAAAGGTTATGACAGTAGGTAAACAATAGTAACTATTTAAAGGCAAGGATCAGTCCAGGATAATATCTTAGTAGGTGCAAGGCACCTGCAATGTTTCCAAGATTACAGCTGATAAGAAGGTGGGTGGCAAAACAACTCACCAGATTCCCAGAAAATGACATAACAGGAAAAGTTAAAACAAGATAAAGAAAGAATAACATTTAATTGTTCTTCCCACAATGTACCACAACAGTTTGAGGTCCGTCCACTCACCTGCTTTCCTCCGGCCCCCATCCTTGCCGTGTGTTCACCATCCCCCCTGACCCCCCCTCATCCAACCTCATCTCTTGCATCCACTGCTCTAGGTGTCAGCTGCTCTACATCGGTCAGATCAAGCATAGGCTTGGCGATCGCTTCGCCCAACACCTCTGCTCAGTTCGCAATAACCAATCTGATCTCCCGGTGGCTCAGCACTTCAACTCCCCCTCCCATTCCGAATCCGACCTTTCTGTCCTGGGCCTCCTCCATGGCCAGAGTGAGTCCCACTGCAAATTGGAGGAGCAGCATCTCATATTTCGCTGGGGTAGTTTACACCCCAGCGGTACGGATATTGACTTCTCCAATTTCAGGAAGTCCTTACTTTCTCACTCTTTCCCCTCCGCTTCCTAGCTCTCCCACAGCCCACTGTCTTCGCCTCTTTCTTTCTTCTTCCCGCCCCCCCACCCCCACATCCATCTGAAGAAGGGTCTCGACCCGAAACGTCACCTATTCCTTCGCTCCATAGATGCTGCCTCATCTGCTGAGTTCCTCCAACATTTTTGTCTACAACAATTTGATTAATATTTTTGGTGATATAAGTTGGTCATTCTGATCATATTAATAATCCTCAAAGCAATACTCTCTTACTTTCACATCCTTTATAATGTCCCAAAGTATCCAGCAAAGTGCCTTACCTAAATTGGGCATGAACCACACTTCCTTCAAACAGTCACTGTCAGTTTACTGGGGAATCAATGTCAGATTCCAATGTCTGACAAAATTCCAGAAGTTAACAACAATCATTACGGAACGTAATTGTGATTAATATTAAAATAAAAATGAGTTCAAGAGCGAACACAAGTCTGTGCTCTTGAACCAAAGCCTGCATTGTTCCACCATTGCTCTGGCTACCAATGCACCGTGCCATCACTACAATGCTCCTAATGAAATATGGTTACTCTGAAGAAATAGATTGATTACTTTGGACATACAAAGGTAATCATCATCACGGAGCTCCCCTTCTGTGTAAATTATTCTCTCTTTATTTCGTAAATTATAACTTATATTTTCTGTCTCTTTGGTCATTTCCTCGCTTGTGGATCCCGAAGTCTTTCTGGTGGAGACAACTGGAAAAAGAAAGCCCAAAATAAACCTAATTACATTGTTTCAAGTCAGATAAGTGGTTGACCTGTAAAATATGGAAGTTAGTTACATAATATGCAACATGTTCTATGAATTGAATTTAAATGACATGGTGGTAGTCAGATGGTCATTATCTCATATCAATTATTTACTGTAATGCACAGGAGTCACTCATTTTGAGTTTCACTTTTACAAACAGAATTCCCTGTTGCTCTTTTGATTCTTTTCACCAACACTGTGCCTTCCTTTGTTTCTTCAGTGGCTCCTCCCAAATCTCTTTTGTCCTCCCCTGTATATGACGTGACCTGTGATGAGACATTTTGTTGAAACTGTGATTCTTAAGGACAAAAAATAAATTGTTTCTACTCTTCTCGATTATTTCTTCCATCGCATTATTAACTGAGATACTCAACTCAACTACTAATAAAAGCAGTAACTGCCTAGTGTGCAATATTTCATTGAGCTCTCACCTTTCATACTCTACTCTGAAATGAAGTTTAATATTGTCAGCAAATGTGGGAAAATGTGGGAACAATTGATCACTTTCAACAATATAAATATATTTGTGAATGTTAGCACCTGACTCCACAGCAGTGATGATGAATTTTCTAAACAGCAGTAATTTCTGTCATGTAGAAAATAAAATGCTAATGTAGAACCACTCTGTTAATTCATAAAAGCGTATTCTCACTTCTCCTTTATGCTGGGAATAATTTCTGTTCTTACCTTTATGACAAGATTTCTTTTGGTATTCTTGCCACTTTCATTCTTAAAAGGAGGCCTAAAGGGGGAGGGGCTGAGGCCGCCGCGTCGCTGAGGGGGAGGGGCTGAGGCCGTCGCGTCGTTGAGGGGGAAGGGCTGAGGCCGCCGCGTCGCTGAGAGGGAGGGGCTGAGGCCGCCGCGTCGCTGAGGGGGAGGGGCTGAGGCCGCCGCGTCGCTGAGGGGGAGGGGCTGGGGCCGTCGCGTCGCTGAGGGGGAGGGGCTGGGGCCGCCGCGTCGCTGAGGGGGAGGGGCTGAGGCCGCCGCGTCGCTGAGGGGGAGGGGCTGAGGCCGCCGCGTCGCTGAGGGGGAGGGGCTGGGGCCGCCGCGTCGCTGAGGGGGAGGGGCTGAGGCCGCCGCGTCGCTGAGAGGGAGGGGCTGAGGCCGTCGCGTCGCTGAGAGGGAGGGGCTGAGGCGGCCGCGTCGCTGAGGGGGAGGGGCTGAGGCCGTCGCTGAGAGGGAGGGGCTGAGGCCGCCGCGTCGCTGAGGGGGAGGGGCTGGGGCCGCCGCGTCGCTGAGGGGGAGGGGCTGAGGCCGCCGCGTCGCTGAGGGGGAGGGGCGGGGCTTGGGCTCGACGTCAACGTCAGCGCGCATGCAGATATTGCAATGGAGTTGCTGGTGTTGCAGGGGACCTGGTGTTGCAGGGGAGCAGATGCTGCAGGGGAGCAGATGCTGCAGGGGAGCAGATGCTGCAGCGGAGCAGATATTGCAGGGGAGCAGATGTTGCAGGGGAGCAGATGCTGCAGGGGACCAGATGTTGCAGGGGAGCAGATGCTGCAGGGGACCAGATGCTGCAGGGGAGCAGATGCTGCAGGGGAGCAGATGCTGCAGGGGAGCAGATGCTGCAGGGGAGCAGATGCTGCAGGGGAGCAGATGCTGCAGGGGACCTGGTGTTGCAGGGGAGCAGATGCTGCAGCGGAGCAGATGCTGCAGCGGAGCAGATGTTGCAGCGGAGCAGATGTTGCAGGGGAGCAGATGTTGCAGGGGAGCAGATGCTGCAGGGGACCAGATGCTGCAGGGGAGCAGATGCTGCAGGGGAGCAGATGCTGCAGGGGAGCAGATGCTGCAGGGGAGCAGATGCTGCAGCGGAGCAGATATTGCAGGGGAGCAGATGCTGCAGGGGAGCAGATGCTGCAGGGGACCAGATGCTGCAGGGGAGCAGATGCTGCAGGGGAGCAGATGCTGCAGGGGAGCAGATGCTGCAGGGGAGCAGATGCTGCAGCGGAGCAGATATTGCAGGGGAGCAGATGCTGCAGGGGTACACAAAAATGCTGGAGAAACTCAGCGGGTGCAGCAGCATCTATGGAGCGAAGGAAATAGGCAACGTTTCGGGCCGAAACCCTTCTTCAGACTGATAGGGGGTGGGGAGAAGAAAGGAAAAAAGGAAAAAGGCGGAGGAGGAGCCCGAGAGCTGGGGGAGGGGAGGAGACAACCAGAGGGCTGATGAAGGGGAGGGGACAGCAAGGGCTAGCAGAATTGGGAGAATTCAATGTTCAAGCCCCCAGGATGTAGACTGCCCAAGCGGAATATGAGGTGCATTTCCTCCAATTTACGGTGTTGCTCGCTGTGGCCATGGAGGAGACCCAGGACAGAGAGGTCAGATACGGAATGGGAGGGGGAGTTGAAGTGCTGAGCCACCGGGAGTTCAGGTTGGTTATTGCGGACCGACCGGAGGTGTTCGGCGAAACGATCGCCAAGCCTCCGCTTGGTCTCACCGATGTAGATCAGCTGGCATCTAGAGCAGCGGATGCAATAGATGAGGTTGGAGGAGATGCAGGTGAACCTCTGTCGCACCTGGAACGACTGCTTGGGTCCTTGTCCAGGGGAGCAGGTTCCTGCATTGAAGCTCCTGCAGTGAAGCAGCTTCTGTTGTGGAGCAGCTACTGCCGCAGTGGAGCTCATGCTGCTGCTGCAGTGGAGCATCTCCTGCAGCTGCAGGGAAAGTTCAAGCCTCCACCATCTCCTCAGGCAGCGTGTCCCAGATTGCAACCACACTCTTGGTGAGTTTAATCTCATCCATGTCCGTTTTATTGTTCTGTTAGTATAGTCTGGTCTGCAGTTCCTTGTTCCATCATCTTATTCTAATTGCTGACTCCAAATACTACGTTTCCTCATCTGTTCTTGCCCCATCAGAGATATTATCCCCTTTGTTCCACCAATCCACCACAACCCCTCTACAACTGAAAAACTTGTTTTTGTTGCTGTTTCTTATTCTGGTGAAGGGTCTCTGATCTGAAACTGAACTGTTTCTTTCTCCACAAATGCTGTCGAACCTGCTGAATGTTTTTTGAATTTTCTTCCATTTTTATTTCAGATTTTCAGCATCTGCGGTTCTTTGCTTTACACGTTCATTTTGATGTTGTGACCTGTCAACAATGAACCAAAGGAGATCAGATACGTGGTGTCGTAATCTACTGGGATTCAAGTAACTAGTAAGTGTTTCAATGGGAAGGTTCTGCCTACTCGGGATGGCACTCCATTTTAGTTTAGTTTAGAGATACAGCACGGAAACAGGCCCTTCAGTCCACCGAGTCCACGCCGACCAGCGATCCCCACACACAAACACTATCCTACACACACTAGGGACAATTTACACTGAAACCAAATAGACCGTGGGCCGAGGAGCTTTTTGGTTTCATTTTATGACCCAAATCACGTATCTACCTGTATTTATAATATATTCTGTAAAAATATTATAGAAATCATACCTGAAACTGGGCAAGAACAAAACCTGCACATATTTTTAAAATATGAGAAAAACCTTAAAAGGAGGCCTAAAGATTCTGAATCCGTGGAAAAAAAGTGACACGTCAGCTCTGCCTTGGAGAAGCACAGACAGAATCTCAATAGTTTGGAAATTTTGGATATATCTAATGTAATTGAGTTTAAAGAAGCAACATATCAAAAGTAAAAATTAGGAAAAGTAAGTTTGCACTCAATGAATAACACATTTGGAAAAATATATTCAATTTAACAAATATTCCACCAAGTTAAGAATATAATCTCCCTTGCAACACATTTCATAGGCTAACGGCCAAATTGATTAGAATCAATTATATTTGAAAAACTGCATGTAATATTTCAAACAGATTTAAATTATGTTGTGGATTTTTTGTCAGAAGTTTAGGTGTCCAATCCTCATCTGACTCGCTAGATTCATAAACTTGGGTTTAAGATAAGATAAGATAAGATATACCTTTAATAATCCTTTGCAGGAAATTACAATGCCACGACAGCTTCAAGACATACATAACACCACAAATAGCTTCCATACTTAACAAGTTAAAATACAAGTTAAAATACAATTAATTAAAAAAAGTGCAGTTATTTATGCGCATTGTATAATCTTATCGCAGCTGGTAAACAGGACTTCCTATGTCTCTCCGTTTTGCACATTGGTGCAATCAGTCTCTGACTGAAGCTGCTGCTCTTGATCACCTTCAGGGCATGGAGTGGGTGAGTGGGGTTGGTCATTATAGAACCCAGTTTTTTCAGAGATCTGGCCTCTGCCACCTGCTGGACCGTTCGTTGCTCAGCCCCGACCACTGAGCCGGCCTTCCTGATCAGTTTGTCCAGTCTGTTTTTGTCCGCTATGCGAGCGCCATCTCCCCAACAGGCCACCGCAAAAAACAGAGCACTGGCCACCACTGAATGGTAGACACTGCACAGTAGGGGTTGGCAGATGTTAAATGCCCTCAGCCTCCTTAAAAAATAGAGTCGGCTTTGTCCCTTCCTGTACACCGCCTCCATATGACACTTCCAGTCCAGCTCCCTGTCAAGCTGCACACCAAGGTACCTGTGGTTAGCGACCACCTCCACCTCAGTGCCCTTAATGGTGATTGGTATTGCTTGAGTCTTCCTCCTCCCCCTCCTGAAGTCCACAACTATCTCCTTGGTTTTTGTGGTGTTAAGATGGAGGTTATTGAGTGCACTCCACTCCACAAAGTTACTTATTATGTCGCCTTCTGCTCCAATTTGTCCTGAATTCTGGCTTTGGTACATTTAATCCTGTGAAAAATAAAACAAGCTCATCATCTGTTATGGCCAACTTCAGGTATTTATCTTCATTGAACTTACCAGTGCTAAATATCTGTGGAAACATCACTTTGCAATGTTATTACTATTTCCTCCAGAGTATTCATGCTATTATTCAATTGATCATGTCTACGTGACAAAGACAGCAAACAACCTAAAAATTATTTTTCAGAGTTAAAGAATAATCAACCAGCATGAAGAATATGACGGATGAGTATGTGTCTATTTCCAGGTCAGAAATCGCAATGACCAATCTTTCAGTTTCACACATCTGTGTGGTAAGTGAAATAGATCAGAATCCTTCTTTCCATTCCTCCAGGTTTAAAGTAATGGCTCATTCTTGCTGCCTGTACTGACAGTGACACTTTGTGCCATGGTTGGGTAAATGGATTGAATAATGAACAACCAGGACCATCCACCTCTTCATCAATGGGAACATTGACCTTTGTCCAATCTCTGATTTCAGGACTGTGACTAGTTGCAACATTAAAAAGTGTAACTGGTCCCAATGTCTGTGGGTTTGTGTTGTCCATGGTCACCATCTTCTGAATGACATCAAGCTTTGGTATTGATTGTAAAGTTAGTCCAATTTGAGATCACTGATGGGAATTTTTTGATATTGGTGAGGAACCTCACCAGGAGAAGTGTTTTACTGAACTAGACTAAGGGGGGTAAGCTGAAGGAGCATAATTACAGTCCCATCATCTTATTCTAATTGCTGACTCCAAATACTACGTTTCCACATCTGTTCTTGCCCCATCAGAGATATTCTCCCCTTTGTTCCACCAATGCACCACGACTCTCTCTACAACTGAAAAACAACTTCTTTTTGTTGCTCTTTCCTACTCTGGTGAAGGGTCTCTGATCTGAAACTGAACGGTTTCTTTCACCACAAATGTCGTCTAACCTGCTGAATGTTTTTTGAATTTTCTTCCATTTTTATTTCAGATTTTCAGCATCTGCGGTTCTTTGCTTTACACGTTGATTTTGATGTTGTGACCTGCCAACAGGGAATCAAGGGAGATCAGATACGTGGTGTCGTAATCTACTGGGAATCAAGTAACTAGTAAGTGTTTCATTGGGAAGGTTCTGCCTACTCGGGATGGGACTCCATTTTAATTTAGTTTAGAAATACAGCACGGAAACAGGCCCTTCAGCCCACCGAGTCCACGCCGACCAGCGATCACCACACACTAACACTATCCCACACACACTAGGGACAATTTACACTCATACCTCACTAAACTTCACCTCACACCTAAGCCTCAACTCACTAAACTGCACCTCGACTAAACTTCCTCAACAAAACATCGCACCTCGACTAAATCCTCGCCTCGACTAAACTTTACCTCAACTAAACCCTCAATCACCTCGACCAAACTTCACCTCAGATAAATTTCACACCTCACTAAACCTTGCTTCGATTAAACCCCTCGCTTCAACTAAAACTGTCACCCAGGGAATCCGAATCTCATGGACATTAAACATCGTGTGGGGTTGGGGTGGGATAGGGTAGAGGTGAGGAGTGGGGGAGCAGGCAGGCAAGGAGAGGGGTTATGGAGGGAGGAAGGGAGTGACTGAGGGAGGGAGAAGTGATTGAGGGAGGAGGAGAGGGGAAAGAAGAGGGAAGGTGAAGATACCTGGTGTGGGCCGAGCCTCGGGGCTGTAGCCGGGCCCGGGCGCTGGGGAGCGGACACAGACACGGACTGGGCCCTGAACGCGGCTCCGGGCCCTGGGCTGGGGTTCGAGCCGGTGTGGGGTCTTGGGGCTGCTGCTCCGGGCCCACAGGGAGGGAGAGGAGTGGGACCTGGGGCAAGGACTAGGCAGCAGCCTCGTCTTCTCCCTCCCCCAGACCGCAGCCTCTCCCTCCCATGGCTCCAGACCTGTCGACATGTGACGCCTGTATGGTCGTGAATAGTCGTCCAAAGAGTCCTACCTTTTCCTGGTCGCCGCTGGATTTTCAACGTGTTGACGTTGAACTATGACGGGTGCCGGCAGTCGCTGAAAAATATTGCGTACGTGGGACAGGCCCTTTAGACCGTTGAGGAAGCCTTGTTTATGGGCTCACAGTCAGGTGGGGGCTGTAAAGCTCCACTTGGTTCCAGTTGGATTGTCTGGTCCCTGTATTGTCTTAGATAGACGCAAAATGCTGGAGTAACTCAAACAGGACAGGCAGCATCTCTGGAGAGAAGGAATGGGTGACGTTTCTGGTCTAGATGCTTCTTCAGACAGATATCGGGAGTGGGAGGTACATAGATAAGGAAGTGTGTAGACAAGGAAATCTATAAGTTTATAGATAAGGATATCTCCCACTCCCCTGACATCAGTCTGAAGAAGGATGTTGACAGGAAACGTCACCCATTCCTTCGCTCCAGCGATGATGCCTGTCCCGCTGAGTTTCTCTAGCATTTTGTGTCCATCTTTGGTGTAAAGCAGCATCTGCAGTTCCTTCCTACACAAGCCATTTGTGCAGGCCGGTGGGGGTGAGTAGGAGGGGTTCGGGGAGATGTGTAAAATCACAAAGGATAGTGAGTGTGGAGAAGTCGTGTCAGGATGACAAGGTCACTGTGTTGACGGTGCAGGTTTAAAAGGGTGGCACGGTGGCGCAGTGTAGAGTTGCTGCCTTACAGCACTTGCGGCATCAGAGACCAGAGTTCGATCCCGACTACAGGTGCTGTATTTACAGAGTTTGTATGTTCTCCTCGAGGGTTTTCTCCGAGATCTTCTGTTTCCTCCCAAGCTCCAAAGACATACAGACTTGTTGGTTAATTGGCTTTGTATAAATGTAAAATTGTCCCTCGTGTGTTTAGGGTAGAGTTAATGTGCAGGGATTGCTGGTCGGTGGGTCGAAGGCTTGTTTCCGCGCTGTACCTAAACTCTACAGTGATTGGAAACAACCAGCGCTTGGTTTTTGTTCACATTTGCTCTGAAACAGAGAAGGAAGCAGATCCGGTGAACTTCTCAAAGAAACTGGAGAAATGATGGAAATGGAATGGGTTTGCAGGCCAGTGGGGGAAGAGCGAGGGGCAGGGGGATGGTGATTGTTCAAGCATTTGTAACTATCTTCCGTTCAGGCAGCGGACGCAGGCAGCCATGTGTTAGACACTTGATACAGCTAGTTATAACTAGTCCCAAAGACGTGCGGATTTGTAGCTTTATTGGCCTCTGTAAATTGTCCCTAGTGTGGAAGGGAGTGGATGTGAAAATGAGGTAGCTTTGGGGTTATGGGGAGAAGGTGGGAGAATGGAGATGATGGGGAAAGATAGATCAGCCATGATTGAATGGTGTAGTAAATGATGGGCCAAATGCCAATTCTGCTCCTTGAACATGAACTTATGTACATAGAACTAGTATGAAAGGGAGATTGATGGTCAGCATGGACTCGATGGGCCAAGGCGCCTGGATCCTTTCTGTACCTCAGGTTTAGCTTTATTATTATTACATGTGGGGCTGGTGTACAGTGAAAAGCTTTGTTTTGTAAGCTCTCCAATCAAATCAGATAAAAAATATTCATCAATACAATCGCCAAATCAAGTTCAATAGGTAGAGCAAAGGGGAAGATACAGAGTGCAGAATATAGTTCTCAGCATTGTAGTGAAATAAACTGAGCTAAACTGAGGTGCAGTGTTCTGGGACGCTTTGCCAGTTGTCACGTGGCCTGTGGCTTGTGTTGTCTGAGATCTTAAGGGGTTGGACAGGCTAGATGCAGGAAGATTGTTCCCGATGTTGGGGAAGTCCAGAACTAGGGGGAAGTCTTTTAGGACCGAGATGAGAAAAACATTTTTCACACAGAGAGTGGTGAATCTCTGGAATTCTCTGCCACAGAATGTAGTTGAGGCCAGTTCATTGGCTATATTTAAGAGGGAGTTAGATGTGGCCCTTGTGGCTAAAGGGATCAGGGGGTATGGAGAGAAGGCAGGTACGGGATACTGAGTTGGATGATCAGCCATGATCATATTGAATGGTGGTGCAGGCTCGAAGGGCCGAATGGCCTACTCCTGCACCTATTTTCTATGTTATCTGCTGTTTGGGCACAGCCTCGCATGTTGAGTGGACGCAGTGTTGGCCCTGCAGGTGGTACTGGTGGCGCCAGCCTGTTGAAAAATAAAAACACGCAGATGCTGGAAGTCCGAAATGAAAATGGGAGACGCGTTGTAGGCTTTGCAGGTCTGACCCCATTAATGTGTCAGGTCACCGACCCTCCATTGAAAGAGTCACAAAACAGAGAAACAGGCCCTTCAGCCCTACTCTTCGTCCATGCCGACAAAGGAGCCTTCCCGGGCTGCTCCCATTTGCCTGTGTTTGGCCCATATCCCTCTAAACCTTTCCAATCCGTATCCCTCACCAAACGTCTTTTAAACACTGAAAATCACTTCCTCTGGCAGTTCGTTCCATGTGCCCTCCACTCTCTGTTGGAAAGGTTGCCCCTCAGGTTGCCCGTAAAATCATTCTCCTGTCACTCACGCCTCTAGCCCCTAGTTGTAGATTCCCCGACAATAGGTGCAGGAGTAGGCCATTCGGCACTTAAAGCCAGCACCGCCATTCAATGTGATCATGGCTGATCATCCACAATCAGTACCCAGTTCCTGCCTTCTCCCCATATTCCCTAACTCCTCTATCTTTAAGGGCCCTATCAAGCTCTCTCTTGAATGTATCCAGAGAACTGGCTCCACCGCCCTCTGAGGCAGAGAATTCCACAGACTCACAACACTGTGTGAAAAAGTGTTTCCTCATCTCCATTCTAAATGGCTTACCCCTTGTTCTTAAACTGTGGCCCCTGGTTCTGGACTCCCCCAACATCGGGAACATGTTTCCTGCCTCTAATGTATCCAAACCCTTAACAATCTTATATGTTTCAATAAGATCCTCACTCAGACTTTTAAATTCCAGAGTATACAAGCCCAGCCGCTCCATTCTCTCAGCATATGACAGTCCCGCCATCCCGGGAATTAACCTTCTGAACCTACGTTGCACTCCCTCAATAGCAAGAATGTCCTTCCTCAAATTTAGAGATCAAAACAGTACACAATACTCAGGTGTGGTCTCACTAGGGCCCTGTACAACTGCAGAAGGACCGCTTTGCTCCAATACTCAACTCCTCTTGTTATGAAGGCCAACATGCCTTTCGCTTTCTTCACTGCCTGCATGGTTACTTTCATAGACTGATGAACAAGAACCCCCAGATCCCACTGTACTTCCCCTTTTCCCAACTTGACACCATTTTGATAATAATCTGCCGTCCTGTTTTTGCTACCAAAGTGGATAACCTCACATTTATCAACATTAAACTGCATCTGCCATGCATCTGCCCACTCCCCCAACCTGTCCAAGTCACCCTGCATTCTCACAGCATCCTCCTCACAGTTCACACTGCCACCCAGCTTTGTGTCATCTGCAAATTTGTTCATGTTACTTTGAATCCCTTCATCCAAATCATTGATATATATTATAAATAGCTGCGGTCCCAGCACCGAGCCTTGCGGTACCCCACTAGTCACTGCCTGCCATTCTGAAAGGGACCCGTTAATCCCTACACTTTGTTTCCTGACTACCAATCAATTCTCTATCCATGTCAGCACTCTACCCCCAATACCATGTGCCCTGCCATGTGCAGGGAGGGTGTGTAGGATGACAACAATGTGTTCCCCACCCCCTCCCTCTCTGGGACAGCGGGCAGGTTGCCAGTGCCCAGTGCAGGGCTGCCCATCACACTGTCTTTTTCTTTGCTCACAGTTAGTGCGGAAGACTGGCAGTGCCGTGCTGGGGCTGAGGCTCGGGGTGGTGGTGCTACGGTGAGGATGTCCTGCCGCAGTCCCCATCTGGCCACCAACGGCTACTACCAGCACAACGACGATGCCTCCAGCAGCAGCGGCGGCTCCAACAAATCCGGCGCTCCCTCTTACAAGGAGACTCCCGTCAGGTACGTCTTTCTAACTCTCTCTTGTCTCCTTCCCCCCCCTCCCTCTCGTCCTTTCCTCTCTAAGCTCTGCTCCTGTCTAACAGTAAAGATGCAGCCTCCACCCTTGTACCTCACTCAGGGAGCTGTGTATCACAACTCCAACTCCAGCCCACTCTCTCCTCCCCCAGCCCCGCCTCCCAACTCCCAATCCCTCCCGTCCCTCCCTCCCATTCCCTCCTCCCCCCAACCCGAACTGAACCTTTCCCTACAGGAAAAAGTTCTAGACAAAAACTCAAGGAAAGTTCCAACAGCTTCTTCTTTCCTGCTTGGAATCTCAGGTGGAGGATGATCGGATGTAGGGTATATCTTCCATAGGCCAAGGGCAGGGTTGCCGTGACAATAAGTTGTTGATGAAGCCATTGGGTTGATGGGCTCATGAGGTATGTTGGAGGGAATGTGAACAGGGACTGCCTGACCCGCTGAGTTACTCCAGCACTTTGTGACTTTTTTTATAAACCAGCATCTGCAGTTCCTTGAGGAGGGGGAGAAGGAGAGAGAGAGAGAGTCATGATGTTTCTTCCCTGCGTGAAACAATCTTCTCCCCCCCCCCTTTCCCAGCTCTGACAAGCGACTCTCTCCATCTCTCCCCCACCCAAGTCGCACCAGCTTCTCATTCTCACTTAGCAAATAGCTAACAATGGTCAGTTTCTTTTATCATCGTTACTTTTTTGCTTCTCTTTCGCAGTCCTTGTCTGCCTCCATTCTAAATCGTTGCCCTTTATCGTTTCAGGTTGCACAAGAAAAGGTCAAACAGCAAGTGGCCGGGACCTGTGCCTGGTGTCAAACGTTCGCCGTCCAACAGTTCAGTCAACAGTCTGAGTAGCTACATCAGCAACGCCTCCAAGCGCTCTCAGCGCTCTCTGCACCTCGGCAGCAGCAGCGGCTGGCAGGAGCCCGTCGGTACGTGTCCGGGGAGGGCAGCGCGGGGGGTGGAAGTAGGGCACTGGCGCATTTCTTTAGTCAGAGGGTGGTGAATCAGTGGAATTCATTGCCACTGAAGGCTGTGGAGGCCAAGTCAGTGAATATTTTTAAGGCAGAGATAGACAGATTCTTCATTAGTACAGGGGTTACAGGGAGACGCAGGAGAATGGGGTCAGGTGGAGAGATAGTTCTGCCATGATGGAATGTCAGAGTAGAATTGATGGGCCGAATGGCCTAATTCTCCTCCTATCACTTATGACCTTTTGACGTCAGTGTTCTTAAAGCCTTAACCCTTCCCTCCAACAGATTGGTTCAGGGCTTCTCCTTGGTTTAGAATATCGCAATCACTGGTGCACGTCGGAGACTCGTGCTACAGTATCTCAGTTTTAGTTGGAAACGAGCCCTTTGGCCCAACGAGTCGGCGCTGACCAGCGATCATCACACAGCTGCTGTGAGACTTTGCCTATCCCGCTGGGAGGCGGGCGGGCGGACAGGAGAGGGGCGCACTGCCGCTCTGCTGTGGGGCCTGTGTGTGGTAACACACACGGTTCAGTTACTGTGGGGAGCTCTCGGTCGGGGTCTGATGCCCCCTGGTGGTGGGAGGTGACCGACACCGAGCTGCAGTTGCTGAGAGGCGAGGGATTATACCTTCCTTTATAGGAAGGAACTGCAGATGCTGGTTTACACTAAAGATAGACACAAAATGCTGGGGTAACTCAGCGGGACAGGCAGCATGAGGTCATAAGTGATAGGAGCAGAATTAGTCCATGTGTCCCATCAAGTCTAGTCCGCCATTCAATCATGGCTGATCTATCTTTCCCTCCTAACCCCATTCTCCTGCCTTCTCCCCGTAACGCCTGACACCCGTACTAATCAAGAATCTATCTATCTTGCATTAAAAATATCCACTGATTAGCCTCCACAGCCTTCAGTGGCAAATATTCACCACCCTCTCACTAAAGACATTCCTCCTTATCTCCTTCCAAAAGGAGCATTGTTTAATTTTGATGCTATGAACTCTAGTCCTCAACTCTCCCACAAGTGGAAACATCCTCTCCACATCCACTCTATCCAAACCTTTCACTTTTCGGTAAGTTTCAATGAGGTCCCCCTTCATTCTTCTAAACTCCAGCGAGTACAGGCCCAGTGCCGTCAAACGCCTTTCTGGAGAGAAAGAATGGGTGACGTTTCGATCGTGACCCTTCTTCAGACTTAGTCAGAGGAGAGGGCGATCTGGAAGGGTAAGGTGCGAAAACGAGAGATCAAAGGGGACAAAGATGAAGGAAAATGTAGAGTAGATCATTGTTAGCTAGGGAAAGGTGACAACAAGCATACAAAGATAAAATGTAATCAGGAGGACAGTTAAACTGGCCGGAGAGCTGGGATGGTGGAGGGATGGAGAGAGAGAGAGGGAAAACAAGGGTTACTTTAATTTAGAGAGGTCAACGTCATATTGTTGGGTTGTAAGGTGTCCAAGCGAAATATGAGGTGCTGTAATATTTTCCTGTGATGACTTGCCTCGGTAACCTGTATCTCGCATCCAGCAGCCTCAGGGCCGTCCAGCTTTGTGGACAGCTACGAAGAGAAATTAAACAGAGCATACGGCAGGATGGGGATACTGACAGCGCCTTCCACTTCTTCCAACATCTACTTGTCATCCACATCTGGCTACTCCTCCCAGGATGAGCTGCACGGTAAGTGGAATGTTCATCATCTCACCCCCCACGTCCCTCATCCTGAATAGCTAACGGGCGGCACGTTGCACTATCGGCAGAGAGGACACACTGGCTGGGGCTGGAACAGAGGCTTTAGGGATTTCATATTGAAGTTGGGCAGTGGGGCGGCTGAGCGGGCACTTGATGAGTGGGTGAGAGGTGTTACTAGGGTGGGGACAGGGTGGGTGGGAGATGTTACTAGGGTGGGGACAGGGTGGGTGAGAGGTGTTACTAGGGTGGGGACAGGGTGGGTGGGAGATGTTACTAGGGTGGGGACAGGGTGGGTGGGAGATGTTACTAGGGTGGGGACAGGGTGGGTGGGAGATGTTACTAGGGTGGAGCAGATAGATGGGGGCAGGTACTAGGGCATGGACAAGGTGGGTTGGTGAGTGGAGGATGTAACCAGGGTGGGGACAAGGTGGGTGTGTGGTAGATGTTAGGCGTGGGCACTGGGTGAATTGGGGATGTTGCTAAGGTGTGGACGGGGGGGTGAGTGGAGGATGTGGGGGGTGAGTGGAGGATGTGGGGGGTGAGTGGAGGATGTGGGGGGGTGAGTGGAGGATGTGGGAGGGCGGTGAGTGGAGGATGTTGGGTGCGTGGGGGGGGTGAGTGGAGGATGTTGGAGGGTGGGGGTGAGTGGAGGATGTTGGGGGTGGGGGTGAACACCCCGTAGCTGGAGCAGGGTGAGGTTGAGTGGGCTATTACAAGGCGCGGGTGTCGGGACATGGGGTGGGTACATGTGCTGTTACTGGGAAGGGGGTGAGGGACATGTAAGTGGGCTGACGGTGGGGAGGGTAAATGGAGCGGGTGGGGTGTGAGGGTCCGTTACTGGGGCAGGTGAGGGGCTGTTAGTGAGGTGGGTTGTGGGTGGGTGAGTGGGCCGTGGACTGACACTGGGCAGGAGCTGAACGTGTTGTACAGGATTGTAGATTTCCCAGATGCTGGGTTACATCAGGGGGACTGAGCTGTTATTTGGGTCAGCTAATCACCATTCATTCACACACACATGAACACACAAAAAAACAAACACAAAAAATAGGCTGCTGCCATTTGACGCCACACACTCCCCCTGCATAGCGCCTGTTCACCAAGGTGTGGAAAGTGATGCAGCTTCTGCTAAAGAGCATCGTTCCATTGTAATTTTCAGGTTGTATCAGCAGCAACACCCTGTGAATCCATCCACTTAAAATCATTAATGAATCCACTTCCTGCAGCGTTTTGGAGAGAATATTCTGGATCCTGTCAGTATTGAATCTGTGACCTCTGTTTATTGATCCCTCAATAGCAAAACCTTTCTCGTGTAAAACCCTGCGACAAACTTCAACGTTTGATAGGTCATCTCTTTTACCTTCTCTGTTCCGAGAGGACTCCTAACTTTTCCAAATTACTCTTTACTGTAATTCTAGACACTGTCTAAATCAATTCTTAGGCTTGAAGTCTGAAGAAGGGTCCCGACCCAAAGCGTCACCCATCCTTTTTCAGACAGAGATTGCTGCCTGACCCGCTGAGTTACTCCAGAACTTTGTGTCTATCTTAGGCTTTTGACATCCTTCCTTTAGTATAGTTTAGAGATACAGCATGGAAACAGGCCCTTTGGCCCACCAAGTCGGCACCGATCAGCGATCCCTGCACACTAACAGTTGAGCCGTGGGCGGATCAGTTGCATGGTGCTTTTGTGAACAGCAGCACAAACATTGGGCCACGTGGCCCTTTGAACATTGTAAACCTTGAGAGAGAAGTTTGCGTTGTTGACAACTTGCTCTTCTTTCCCACCCTCCAGGTTTGGCGTACTCTGAATCGGTCTCTCCCCTTGCTGGAGCTGGATCTCGCTGCTGTCTCCAGGTACCTGCATTACTAATCTTCCCTCTTCTGTGGTCCATGGCCCCAAAACTCTGATCCAGTCAAACAGTGCCCTGCTGATACTGGACCCAGTGGTGAGGTATAGCCCGCTGCTCCCTCCTTAAACTCCCAGGGATTGCACAAGGCCTGGTCCCCAGTGCTCTGTTGTTCGTGCAGCCTAGGCCCACAGTCAGTGCGGGAGGAAGCCGCCTTCCAGCTTGGTACTCCAGTGTGTTCCCTGAGCCTGACTGGGTCACTCACTGAGATGAGTGGTGAGTCCCCCAGAGGACCATAGAGTCAAGAGACGACTGACTGTCAATGCTCGGTTACTCGATCCCGACTGAAGTCATGTTGTAACACCTAAGGGAGGCCTGGTTTGTGTTCCAGGGTCACTGGGGTGATGAAAGAATAGGATCTCCTTTAGATTTCCCCAGCTGTGTGGCACCGAGGACACTTTTGAAATGTAGTGGAAGGTGGTAGACCGTGGCCAAGCTCGCACACAGCATTGTGGTGATCAGCAGACGTGCCCACGTTCAATAAATCTAGATTTCTCTAACTTCAAGTAACCCTCTCTCTCTGTCCCTCCCCCTCCTTAGTCGTTGTACTAGTTTCACTGTCGTCCTGGTGAGTTTCATTGTCTGTATCATTCGTTAACACCGAGCCCACAGCCAACCAACAATGGACCCTTTCCTTCATCATCGTTACTTTTTTGCATATCGTTCATTCATTTGTTCCATATCTTTCTACATCACCGTCTATATAGCTTGTTTCCCTTTCCCCTGACTCTCAGTCTGAAGAAGGGTCTCGACCTGAAACGTCACCTATTCCTTTTCTCCAGAGATGCTGCCTGACCCGCTGAGTTACTCCAGCTTTTTGTGTCTATCTTTGCCCATGTTGGTTGTGGGATAAGATTGACTGGGACAGAGGGGGCTGCTATCCATCCACAACCAGGCAATCTGTCTGTGTTGAAAGGTGATACTCCCTGCTCGGTGGAAGTGTCATTGACAATCTCCCGTTTATTTAGTCTGGATACAAAAGGAGGCCATTCGGCCCGTCGTGGCCTCTGCAGTACTGCCATCAGTGCTGTTGTCCCGTTGATATCCCTGCGACCTATTTTTTCTCGGGTTCCATACAGCTCCCCTGGGTTCTCCTGCCACCACCTTGCGGTGGACTTTCTGTGGTGGTCTCTGCAGGGGAGAAGGTCTCTCAGCCTGACGTGGTTCCACAGTATCAGTGGGTTCCGTGTTGGAGAGTCTGAGCTCTCTCCGCTGATGGGAAGCATCGGGCCCAACGTTGTCTAATGTTGTGTTGCTGTCTCTTTCACAAAAAGCTCTGCCCCTGGTGTACTGGTGGTTGGGCACAGCCTGGTACCAGTTAACAACGGCCATCTCCTTGATCGATGTCTTAACTCTGTCCAGGTACGTGCTCTGGGGATCCACAGACTCCCTTCCTCCACCTGGTCAACTGAAGCAAAGTCACCCATCCCCTCTGCCTCCTCCATCTCCTCCCCACCTCTGTACTGAACACACCCTCCCACTGGACACCCAGTCACACTGAACCCCCAACAATAGACAATAGGTGCAGGAGTAGGTCATTCGGCCCTTCCTTCCATTCAATGTGATCATGGCTGATCATCACCAATCAGTACCCCGTTCCTGCCTTCTCCCCATATCCCCTGACTCCGCTATCTTTAAGAGCCCTATCTTGCTCTCTCTTGAAAGTATCCAGAGAACCTGCCTCCACCGCCCTCTGAGGCAGAGAATTCCACAGACTCACCACTCTCTATGAGAAAAGGTGTTTCCTCTTCTTCGTTCTAAATGGCTTACCCCTTATTCTTAAACTGTGGCCCCTGGTTCTGGACTCCGCCAACATCGGGAACATGTTTCCTGCCTCTAGCGAGTCCAAACCCTTAACAATCTTATATGTTTCAATAAGATCCCCTCTGATCCTAATCTCCAGAGTGTACAAGCCCAGCTGCTCCATTCTCTCAGCATCCAACAGTCCCGCCATCCCGGGAATTTACCTGGTGAACCTACATTGCACTCCCTCAATAGCAAGAATGTCCTTCCTCAAATTAGGGGACCAAAACTGCACACAATACTCCAGGTGTGGTCTCACGAGGGCTCTGTACAACTGCAGAATGACCTCTTTGCTGCTATATTCGATTCCTTTTGTTATAAAGGCCAACATGCCATTCGCTCTATTCACTGCTTGCTGTACCTGCATGCTTACTTTCATTGACCGATGAACAAGGACCCCCAGATCCCGTTGTACTTCCCCTTTTCCCAACTTGACGCCATTTAGATAGTAACATGCCTTCCTGTTTTTGCTACCAAAGCGGATAACCTCACATTTATCCACATTAAACTTCATCTGCCATGCATCTGCCCACTCCCCCAACCTGTTACCCTGCATTCTCATAGCATCCTTCTTACAGTTCACACTGCCACCCAGCTTTGTGTCATCTGCAAATTTGCTAATGTTACTTTTAATCCCTGCATCCAAATCATTGATGTATATTGTAAATAGCTGCGTTCCCTGCACCGAGCCTTGCGGTACCCCACTACTCACTGCCTGTCATTCTGAAAGGGACCCGTTAATCCCTACTCTTTGTTTCCTGTCTGCCAACCAATTTTCTATCCATGTCAGCACTCTACCCCCAATACTATGTGCCATACTTTTGCCCACCATTCTCCTATGTGGGACCTTATCAAATGCTTTCTGAAAGTCTAGGTACACTACATAAACCCAACATGGAACAGCCCACACTCACTGTACCCGACAATTCCTTACAACGCTTACAGCGGCAGAGACCCAGATTCCATCCTGACTACGGGTGCTGTCTGTTCACAGTTTGTGCGTTCTCCCCATGACCTGGGTGGGTTTTTCCCAGTACCTCCGGTTTCCTCCCACACTCCAAAGACGTACAGGTTTGTAGGTTGATTGGCTTAGTTTAATTGTAAATTGTCCCTAGATGTGGGGGGGGGGGGGAATCTTGTACAGGACAGAGACACGTGAGAGGCTAGAAGTTGGTATGGAGTGTGGTGTGTGGAAGGTTAGTGGACAGAATAGGCAGGTGAAAGGCAGAGAACGAGGAGTTGGTTTAAACTGCACGTAAAGGGGCCTGACGGGTAAGGCAGATGAGCTTAGGGCATGGATAGGTACGAGCGACTGGGACCTTGTAGCCATGACTGAAACCTGGTAAAAGGAGGGGCAGGACTGGCAGCTCAATGTTCTGGGGTACAGGAGCTTCAGGGCAGACATGGGTGAGGGAAAAAGAGG
Source organism: Malacoraja senta (assembly GCA_038087875.1). Classification (NCBI taxonomy): domain Eukaryota; kingdom Metazoa; phylum Chordata; class Chondrichthyes; order Rajiformes; family Rajidae; genus Malacoraja; species Malacoraja senta. Next base: position 62,288 of record JAXLNO010000711.1, read on the forward strand.
AGGAGACATTACGGACGGTTCGTCTAGTGAGGCTATATGGGTGGAGCTGAGGAACAAGGAAGGGATGGTTGCCTTGTTGGGGGTGTACTACAGACGCCCGAATAGTCAACGGGAATTAGAAGAACAAATGTGCCAGGAGATTCCAGACAGCTGGAGGTCAAATAAGGTTGTTGTAGTAGGGGATTTTAACTTTCCCAATATAGACTGGGAAAATCATAGCGTGAAGGATTTAAATGGGGTGCAATTCTTCAAAAGTGTTCAGGAGAGTTTTCTTAAACAGTATGTAGACGCCCCCACACGTGAGAGGGCAAAACTGGATCTAGTATTTGGAAATTGGGAAGGCAGGTTAATGAAGTGTGTGTGGAGGATCCTTTTGGGTCCACTGACCACAGTTGGATTAGGTTTAAGATAGTTATGGATAAGGACGGAGAGGGTCCACGTGTTCAAATGCACAACTGGGGTAAGGCCAACTTTGAGGGTATGAGAGAAGGTCTCACTCAAGTTGACTGGAGCAGGTTATTAGAGGGGAAAGACACATGGGCCAAGTGGGATGTTTTTAAGTGTGCTGACGAAAGCTCAGGATATGTACGTCCCCGTTAGAGTGAAGGCCAAAGCAAGCAAACGTAAGGAAGCTTGGCTGACGAGGGAAATTGAGACGTTGGTCAAAAACAAGAAGGATGCATGGGACGGGTATAGGCAGCTGGGATCAAGTGCATCCCTGGAGGAGTTTCGGGAACTAAGGAGTAAACTGAAAAAGGTGATCAGATGGGCAACAAGGGGCCAGGAGATAGCTCTGGTGGGTAGCAACAATCCCAAAAGATTTTATAAATACATAAGGGGGAAAAGGGTAACCAGAGAGAGAGTGGGACCTCTCAGGAATCAAAGCAGTCACATCTGTGTGAAGCTACAGGAAATGGCAAGGTCCTCAATGAATATTTCTCCTCTGTATTTACCGAGGAGAAAGACAGTAGGACGGAAGGTGGACAAAAATGCTGGTGAAACTCAGCGGGTGAGGCAGCATCTATGGAGCGAAGGAATAGGTGACGTTTCTGGTCGAGACCCTTCTTCAGACTGATGTGGAGGTGGGTGGTTGGGAAGAAGAAAGGAAGAGGCGGAGACAGTAGGCTGTGGGAGAGCTGGGAAGGGGAGGGGAAGGAGGGAGAAAGGAAGGACTACCTGAAATTGGAGAAGTCAATGTTCATACCGCTGGAGTGTAAACTACCCAAGTGAAATATGAGGTGCTGCTCCAATTTGCGGTGGGACTCCTCTGGCCATGGAGGAGGCCCAGGACAGAAAGGTCAGATTCGGAATGGGATGGGGAGTTGAAGTGCTGAGCCACCGGGAGATCAGGTTGGTTAATGATGCGGAGGTGTTGGGTGAAGCGATCGCCAAGTCTATGCTTGATCTCATCGATGTAGAGCAGCGGATGCAATAGATGAGGTTGGAGGAGGTGCAGGTGAACCTCTGCCTCATCTGGAAAGACTGCTTAGGTCCTTGGATGGAGTCAAGGGGGGAGGTAAAGCGACAAGTGTGGCATTTTCTGCGGTTGCAAGGGAAAGTACCAGGGAAGGGGGTGGTTTGGGTGGGAAGGGACGAATTGACCAGGGAGTTATGGAGGGAGCGGTCTCTGCGGAAAGCTGAAAGGGGAGGAGATGGGAAGATGTGGCCAGTGGTGGGATCCCGTTGGAGGTGGCGAAAATGTCGGCGGATTATCTGTTATATTTGACAGCTGGGGGGTAGGTGTGGACAATGGGGACTCTACCCTTGTTACAAGTAGGGGGGTGGGGAGTGAGAGCAGAGCTACGGGAAAAAGAAGAGACCCTGGTGAGAGCCTCATCTGTAGACAAAGAGGGGAACTCCCTGTTCCCTAAAGAATGAGGACATCTCCGATGCCCTGGTTTGGAACACCTCATCCTGGGTGCAGATGCAGTCGTCGATGTAGCAGAGGTAGAGGTCGGGGATAGGGCCACGGTTCGACGTACCCTACAAAGAGGCAGGCATAGCTGGGGCCCATGCACGTGCTCATATCTACGCCTTGGATTTGGAGGAAATGGGAGGAGTCAAAGGAAAATTTGGAGGAAATGGGAGGAGTCAAAGGAAAAGTTATTGAGGGTAAGGACCAGCTCCGCTAGGACAGTAGGACGGAGGAACTTGGAGCAGTCAATGGAAGTGTCTTAAGAGCAGTCAGTGTTACCGTCGAGGAAGTATTGAAGGTACTGTCGAGATTGAAAGTAGACACATCTCCGGGACCTGATCAGATATATCCGAGGACATTGTGGGAAACTAGAGGGGAAATTTACGAGTCGTTCTTAAATACAAGAGAGGTGCTGGAAGACTGGAGGGTGGCAAATGTTGTGCCTCTTTTCAAGAAAGGCTGCAGGGAAAATGCTGGGAACTATAGGCCGGTGAGCTTAACATCTGCAGCTGGAAAGTTACTAGAGAGTATTCTGAGGGATAGGTTATACAGGCATTTGGATGGGCAAGGGCTGATTGGGGATAGTCAGCATGGTTTTATACGTGGGAGGTCGTGTCTCACAGATCTGATTGATTTATTTTGAAGATGGACCAGAAAGGTCGATGAGGGCAGAGCTGTAGATGTTATGTACATGGATTTCAATACGACATTCTACAAGGTTCTGCATGGTAGGCTGCTCTGGATGGTTAGATCCCATGGAATCCAAGGAAAGATAGCTGAATGGATAGCAAATTGGCTCCATGGAAGGAAGCAGAGTGTGATGGTGGAAGGTTGCTTCTCGAACTGGAGGTCTGTGACTAGTGGTGTGACTCAGGGTTGGGTGCTGGGCCCGTTACTGTTTGTCATCTACATCAATGATTTGGATCAGAACATACAGGGCAAGATTAGCAAGTTTGCTGATGATACAAAAGTGAGTGGTTTTGCAGATAGTGAAGATGGTTGTGAAAGATTGCAGCAAGATCTGGATCGATTGGCCAGGTAGGCTGAGGAATGATTGATGGAATTTAATACAGAGATGTGTGAGATGTTGCATTTTGGGACACTGAACAAGGGCAGGACCTACACAGTAAATGGTAGGCCTCTGGGTAGTGTTGTAGAGCAGAGGGATCTAGGAGTGCAGGTGCATGGTTCCTTGAAGGTCGAGTCGCAGGTAGATAAGGTGGTCAAAAAGGATTTGGCACATTGGCCTTCATCAGTCAGAGTTTTGATTGTGGAAACTGGGAGGTCATGTTGCAATTGTATAAGACGTTGGTGAGACCGCATTTAGAATATTGTGTTCAGTTCGGGGCACCGTGTTATAGGAAAAATATTGTCAAGCTTGAAAGGATTCAGAGAAGATTTACGAGGATGTTGCCAGGACTAGAGGGTGTGAGCTATGGGGAGAGGTTGAATAGGCTGGGTCTCTATTCCATGGAGCTCAGCAGGATACATAGAAAATAGGTGCAGGAGTAGGCCATTCGGCCCTTCGAGCCTGCACCGCCATTCAATATGATCATGGCTGATCATCCAACTCAGTATCCCGTACCTGCCTTCTCTCCATACCCCCTGATCCCTTTAGCCACAAGGGCCACATCTAACTCCCTCTTAAATATAGCCAATGAACTGGCCTCAACTACCCTCTGTGGCAGAGAGTTCCAGAGATTCACCACTCTCTGTTTGAAAAAGCTTTTCCTCATCTCGGTCTTAAAGGATTTCCCCCTTATCCTTAAGCTGTGACCCCTTGTCCTGGACTTCCCCAACATCGGGAACAATCTTCCTGCATCTAGCCTGTCCAACTCCATAAGAATTTTGTACGTTTCTATAAGATCCCCTCTCAATCTCCTAAATTCTAGCGAGTATAAGCCAAGTCTATCCAGTCTTTCTTCATATGAAAGTCCTGACATCCCAGGAATCAGTCTGGTGAACCTTCTCTGCACTCCCTCTATGGCTATAATGTCCTTCCTCAGATTTGGAGACCAAAACTGTACGCAATACTCCAGGTGTGGTCTCACCAAGACCCTGTACAACTGCAGTAGAACCTCCCTGCTCCTATACTCAAATCCTCTTGCTATGAAAGCCAACATACCATTCGCTTTCTTCACTGCCTGCTGCACCTGCATGCCTACTTTCAATGACTGGTGTACCATGACACCCAGGTCTCGCTGCATCTCCCCATTTCCTAATCGGCCACCATTTAGATAATAGTCTGCCTTCCCGTTTTTGCCACCAAAGTGGATAACCTCACATTTATCCACATTATACTGCATCTGCCAAACATTTGCCCACTCACCCAGCCTATCCAAGTCACCTTGCAGTCTCCTAGCATCCTCCTCACAGCTAACACTGCCCCCCAGCTTAGTGTCATCCGCAAACTTGGAGATGTTGCTTTCAATTCCCTCATCCAGCTCATTAATATAAATTGTAAATAGCTGGGGTCCCAGCACTGAGCCTTGCGGTACCCCACTAGTCACTGCCTGCCATTGTGAAAAGGACCCGTTTACTCCTACTCTTTGCTTCCTGTTTGCCAGCCAGTTCTCTATCCACATCAATACTGAACCCCCAATACCGTGTGATTTAAGTTTGTATCCTAATCTCTTATGTGGTACCTTGTCGAAAGCCTTCTGAAAGTCCAGATACAACACATCCACTGGTTCTCCCCTATCCACTCTACTAGTTACATCCTCGAAAAATTCTATAAGATTCGTCAGACACGATTTACCTTTCATAAATCCATGCTGAC
>JAXLNO010000712.1:0-120628 GCA_038087875.1 Malacoraja senta
CCTAACCTTTATTCTTAAACAGTGATCCCTGGTTCTGGACTCCTCCAACATCGGGAACATTTTTTCCAGCATCGAGACTGTCCAATCCTTAAAGTATTTTATATGTTTCTATAAGAATCCCTCTCATCCTTCTGAATTCCAGTGAATACAAGCCCAGTTGACCCATTCTTTATCATATGTCAGTCCCGCCATCCCGGGAATTAATCTGGTGAACCTACGCTGCACTCCCTCAATAGCAATAATATCCTTATTTCAAATTAGGATACCAAAATTGCACACAATACTCCAGGTGCGGTCTCACCAGGGCATTGTACAACTGCAGTAGGACCTCCTTGCTCCTAAACTCAACTCCCCTCGCAATGAAGGCCAACATGCCATTAGCTTTCTTCACTGCCTGCTGTACCTGCATGCTTATTTTCAGAGATTAATGTACGAGCACACCCAGGTCTCGTTGCACCTGCCCTTTTCTTAATCTGACACCATTCAGATAATAATCTGCCTTCCTGTTCTCGCCACCAAAGTGGATTACCTCACATTTATCCACATTATACTGCATCTGCTAGGCATCTGCCCACTCACCCAACCTATCCAAGTCACCCTGCAGCCGCATAGCATCCTTATCGCAACTCACGCTGCCACCCAGCTTTGTGTTATCCGCAAACTTGGAGATGTCACATTTAATTCCATCGTCTAAATCGTTAATATATATTGTATATAACTGGATTCCCAGCACCGAGCCTTGCGGCACCCCGTTAGTCTCTGCCTGCAATACTGAAAAGGACCCGTTATTTCCTACTCTTTGCTTCCTGTCTGCCAACCAGTTCTTTATCCATGTCAATACCCTACCGCCAATGCCATGTTGTCTAATTTTGCTCACTAATCTCTTGTGTAGGACCTTGTCAAAGGTTTTTTTAAAGTCCAGATACACCACATCCACTGGCTCTCCCTTATCCATTCTACTTGTTACATCCTCAAAAAATTCCTGAAGATTAGTCAAGCATGATTTCCTCTTCATAAATCCATGCTGATTTTGACCAATCCTGGCACTGCTTTCCAAATGCGCTGCAATAACATCTTTACCAATCGACTCAAGCACTACCCACTACCGACGTAAGGCTAACTGGTCTGTAATTCCTTGTTTTCTCTCTCCCACCTTTCTTAAAAAGTGGAGTTACATTGGCTACCTTTCAGTCCACAGGAACTGATCCAGAGTCGAGAGAACATTAGAAAATGTTCTCTCACTACCATCTGTCTTCTATAGTAAGTCAGTTCTGAATACGTTACAAAATCATCATGGAATCCATGCATCTTCATTTTCTGGATCAGCCCACCACGAACGATCTTGTCATATGCATTACTTAAGTCCATGTTGACAACATTCAATGCCTACCCCATGAATGTCCTTTGTCGTCTTCTTAACAAAAACTCAATCATTGATAAGACATGGCCTGCAGCAGACAAAGCCATGCTGCCTATTACTAATTAGTCCATTTGCTTCCAAATGCAAGTAAATGCTATTTCTAACAATCCGCTCCAAAAGCTTTCATGCCAAGTGATGGGAGCCTCACCGGCTTATAATTTTCTGGATCACCCCAATATTCCTTTATAAATAAATTAACAACATTGGCTACTCTCCAGCTCTTTGAATATCTAGCCTATGTCTAGAGAGGATAGGACATTTTCACCAAGACCCTCACAAGTTCTTCTCGAGTCTTTCAATAACCTAGATTATGAACTAGAGGGTCCAGGGAACATATCCAGCTGATTGTTATTCAAGAGACCCAACACCACATTCTTCTTGATCTCAAAATGCCCTGGCATACTAGTGTAATTCACACTGATGATCCTGTTGGTGAATGCTAATACAGTAATCATTTAGTACCTCCCCTACATCTTCTGATACCAAGCATAAATTTGCACTTATATTGCCGAGAACAATGTTCTACTGGTGTTGGGTTGCTAGACAGATACAAAGAGAGAAAGAGAATATTTGTTCAAAGTCCCTGCCATTTCCTAATTTTCACTATAAATTCCTTAGCCCCTTATTCCTAGGAACCAATATTTACATTAATAACTCCTTTTTTAGTCACTTGTAGAAGTTAGCTGTTTTTATGCTTCTTAATACCTTACTCCGATAATGTATTTTCCCCACTACTTTTCTTGTCATTCAATATATTGAATGCATAAAAGTGCAATCATACTGAGGTAGTTCCTTCTAATCGATGTACTCTCAATTGTAGCAGATGTCATTCGTTGTAATGGAATCCAAAACAATTTAATTTGCTTTCAGCCCTTTCCGTTCTGTGCAAAGGTGCTACTTAAAAAGTATTATTATTGTTATACTTCTTGTACTGAAATCTTTACCACAGTTGTTTTATTTAAGTTTAAATTATGGACGGGCAATAAATAAAGGCTTTCAAAATGTTGAACAGAATGACAAGTTAAAGTGACTGCATAACAAACAATTTGCTTTGCTTTAATAAATGTAACCCTTTAGCGGTTTGAGAAACGACTACTGGAGTTTCAACCAAAAACTTTATTCAAAAGTAAGTTGCAGTACACAGGTTTGTCAAACACGTTTGACCACATCGGTGGTCAGCACTGAACTAACTCGCGCCAAGGGAAAACCGCGCGAAAACAATGGCCCCTCCCGGAGCACGTCCCCGCGGGTTCCGAACGCCGGGTTCGATATCTGCGTGCGCTAGGTGGCGCCGCTACATGGCCCCTCCCCAGAATCCGCGGTACGGAAACGCGCGGGTAAACGGATGGTGCGACCGGAATGTGCAGTCCGCCGTCGCAGGGCGAGCGTAACATTTGGGACCGGCACAACAGGACCGGAGGGACGCGAAAAACGCAAACGAGAAACGGGCGTAACAAAGGGGACCGGAGAAACGTGACCAGAGAGAACAGGTGTAGAGGGTGTCAAAACGACAGGTGGACATCTTCTACGCCGTGGAGTAGCCACTGTCACTGGGCTATCCTCGTCGACATGTGCAGGCTTGAGGCGGCTCAGAGAAATAAACTCCTCTCTGCCACCCATGTCCAAAGTGAATGTTGAAACCCTCACATTGAGCACCTTGTACGGACCATCATACACCCGCTGTAACGGCGAGCGATGAGCGTCTCTACAGAGAAAAACATAAGCACAATCCCGTAACACAGAAGGCACATGAACCGAAGACGAACCATGCCGGGAAGTTGGAACTGGGACCAAAGCGCGCGCCCGCTCGCAAAGGTCCTCCAACACCTGCGAGGTAGAATTCTCCTGATCCTGGGGAGCAGGCAAGAAATTCCCGGGAACCCGCAAAACCGAGCCATAAACTAACTCGGCCGAGGAGGCTTTGAGGTTTTCCTTGTGCGTTGTCCTGATGCCCAGGAGGACCCAAGGTAACTGGTCGACCCAATCAGGGTCGGTCAGTCGTGCCTTTAACGCCGAATTAAGATGTCTGTGGAATCGCTCGACCAGCCCGTTAGACTCGGGGTGGTAAGCAGTAGTTTGATGTAATGTAGTTTGATGTACATCTGCGCCATACCGCACCATAGGGAAGATGAGAACTGGGCCCCGCGGTCTGTCGTTATATCTGAGGGGACCCCGAAACGAGTGACCCAATTTGAGACAATGGCCCTCGCGCATGCCTCGGCGGAGGTATCTGCTAACGGGATGGCCTCCGCTCACCTGGTAAACCTGTCAACGATAGTCAGTAAGTGGGTAGCCCCGCGTGAAAAAGGTAAGGGACCTACCAGGTCTACATGGATGTGCAGGAACCGGCCGTCCGGGATATCGAAATCCTGGACCGGCTGGTGTACATGTCTCTGCACTTTGGAGGTCTGACATGGGATACAGGAACGAGCCCATGCAGCGACTTGCTTCCTCATGCCGTGCCAGACCAACTTCGCTGCGACTAGGGCAGTGGTAGCGCGAATTGACGGGTGCTGTTAGGCGCTTCCCCCTCCTGGTAATGCTATGTACTGACCTTTCTCTGTTTCCTTCCGAGTGCAGGCCTTGTGGAGCAGGGTCTGGAATCAAAGGGTTAAAAGGCTCCTGTACCCGATTGGCCAAGCTGCGTCAGGTGACGGGTGACTCATCTGAAGCATAAATACAAGAACTTCCCAGAATTTTCTCTCTTCGAATTCGACCCTGCCTGTGAGCTGACTGCTGGAGTGAGCTGCAGAAGGCCTGGCCACATGGCATAGAACTTTGTGTATTTTCACGATTACTGATTAACAAATGTTGCATTGGGACGGATAAGGGCTGACCTTAGAGTTTTCGGTATTTTGTTTCAGGGTTATATATATCTTTAGGCAGGTTAGAGACTCCGGTTCGACGGTCCGTCACGTGGCTGGCCGGAGCACCATTAAATTGTTTGTTAGTCCATTCCTATCCCTGACTGGGTTGTTTGAATCAGGTTTGGGTTTTTTGTGTCCCATTGAAATAATTAAAACTAATTTTGAACTTAAACCTGGTTTTTGACATGTTACGCGGCTCTGAAATACCTGCATTCGGGAGTCGTAACAAAATGGGGGCTCATCCTACGTTTTGAGGACCCTAGACGTTTTTGGGGGGTTTTTTGGTAGGCTTCTGGTGACTGAGGAAGTCTGTGTGTAGTGAGGGAAATTTTTCTTCCCTGTTTGTGGTAGCATTGGTGCCCAGGGTTTAGCTGGTGGTTTGGTGCTACATTTGATATGGAATCTAAAGGGAAGGACTTTATTGAGGCTCCTAGTCAGGAGTTGTTTGATAAATGTACGAAGGAGCATTTGATTTTTCTGGCAGAGAAGTATGAAGTGCCTATTAACCCACAGTCAAAGAAACAGTCCATTAAATCGGTGTTGTGGGCTGCGTTGGTGGAGGGTGGGGTTTTGCCTGGCTGTGCAGACAGTCCCACAACTTCTGTTCAGCCTGGTCAGGACATGGAGGCAGTCATTAGGTTGAAGGAGTTAGAGCTGGCAATGAAAGAGGAGGAGACCAAAAGAGTCTCCCAAGAGGAGGAGACCAAAAGAGCAGAGATTCTGCTGCGTGGGGCTGAGGAGGAAACCAAGAGGGCACAGATTAGGCTGCGGGAGAAGGAATTGGATGCCTCCCGGGTTCCTTCTAGGGAACGGGAGTTTGATATGAGCAAGAACATCCGCCTGGTTCCCCCCTTTAGTGAGAAGGATGTGGACAAGTTTTTCACAGTGTTTGAACTGGTGGCTTTGTCCTTGAAGTGGCCTAGGGACATATGGACCTTGCTATTGCAGTGTGTCCTTGTGGGTAAAGCACGGGATGTGTACTCGTCTTTGTCTGTTGAAAGCAGTCTGGACTATGAGAGTTTGAAGTCTACAATATTAAGGGCTTATGAATTAGTTCCAGAGGCTTACCGGCAGAAATTCCGGCGCTTTAGGAAGTTTGAAAGTCAGACTTATGTGGAGTTTGCTAGGGAGAAGGAAGCACTTTTTGACAGGTGGTGCGCTTCTCAAGGAGTGAAGGATATTGGGCAACTGCGGGCCTTGATGATTATGGAAGACTTTAAGAACTGTCTCCCTGAGAGGGTTACTACTTACCTTAATGAGCAGAAGGTGAATGAGGTGTCTAAGGCCGCGGTGTTGGCAGATGAGTATGTATTGACTCATAAAACTGATTTTGTTGGGCGCTCCTATAGTTTTGGTGCACGGCCGGTTGATCGTGGTGGTGTCGTCGGTGGCAGTGTCAAAGGTGTTTCTGTGCCTGCAAGTGGCAGCACGTTGATACAGGGGGAGGTCCGAGCTGATAAGGTTGACAGAAATTTGAGGACTAACGAAGGTCCTGTGTGCTACTATTGTAGAGGGAGAGGGCACATGTTAAAGGCGTGTCACGTTCTGAAGCAGAAAGATGCAAAGCCTGTGGCTTTGGTGGGTACACAGAGGGCACCTGTGGTACCTGGGGTGCCTGAGTCTGAGGAGTGTAGGGATTATTCTGCGTTCATCATGAATGGTTTTGTTTCTCTGGAGGATGGGGGCGATAGAGTTCCAGTATCCATCTTGCGTGATACTGGTGCTACTCAGTCCTTTATATTGGAGAGTGTACTGCCGTTTTCTGGTGAATCATCGGTTGGGTCAAGTGTCCCTGTGGTAGAATTCGGGATAGATGACATGGTAGTGCCTTTGCATACCGTGAGTCTCGAGTCCGAGTTGGTTTCAGGCCAGGTAACTGTTGGGTTACGGCCGTGTTTTCCTGTTGGGGGAGTTTCTGTAATTTTGGGGAATGACTTGGCAGGAGGTAAAGTTTTAGTTACTCCTGAGGTGACGGCTGTTCCGATGGTGCAGAGTCCTGATAGATTGGCTATGCAGCATCCGAGGGTCTTCGCAGCTTGTGCTGTCATGAGGGCTATGGCTAAGAGCCAGGCGAAGTTTGAGGATGTAGTGGACCTGAGTGAGAGCATGTTTGGGGATCAGGATGATGGATCCTGTGTTGTGAAGGGTGTTTCTACATCTATAGATGGGATAGTGTCTGAAAATGGGCCGGTGTCACTGTCACGTGACCGGCTGGTGGAAGAGCAAAACAGTGATCCGGGTTTATCTGAGCTGTTCGACTGCGCGGTGCCTGAGGGGGATATGGATTCCACAGCAAAGGGGTATTTTCTAAGGGAGGGCCTATTGATGCGAAAGTGGTCTCCCTTGGATATATCTGGGCATGATGATTGGAGCGTGGTTGATCAGATTGTGATACCTCGTCGGTATAGGGACGAGATACTCGGTTTGGCTCATGATGGTCCTCTGGGTGGACATTTGGGGGTCAATAAGACGTATGACCGTATCTTACGTAATTTTTTTTGGCCAGGGTTGAAAAGGGACATGAAACAGCAGTGCAGGTGTTGTCACATTTGCCAAGTGGCAGGAAAGCCGAACCAATCGATTGTTCCTGCGCCTTTATATCCAATCCCTGTGGTCGGTGAGCCGTTTGAGCGGATTCTAGTTGATTGTGTGGGTCCTCTACCTCGGACAAAGGTGGGCAACAAGTTTTTATTGACAATTATGTGTGCGTCTACCCGCTTTCCGGAGGTGGTCCCTTTGCGTAGAATTACTGCCCCTACCATTGTGAAGTCTCTCACTAAGTTTTTTTCGTTGTTCGGTTTGCCCAAGGTGGTGCAGAGTGACCAAGGTTCCAACTTCATGTCGAAGGTTTTTGGTCAGGTAATGAGGATCTTGGATATTAAGCATTGTTACTCCAGTGCGTATCACCCTGAGAGCCAGGGAGCTCTCGAGAGGTTTCACCAGACTTTGAAATCGATGTTGAGGACTTGCTGCCTGGAGTTTGAAAAAGACTGGGATGAGGGGGTTCATCTAGTTATGTTTGCGGTGCGTGAGGTCGTGCAGGAGTCTTTAGGGTTCAGTCCTGCTGACCTGGTGTTCGCGCATACTGTACGTGGTCCGTTGAGGGTCTTAAAGGAGAAATGGTTGCAGGAGGATACAAAACAAAGTATTTTAGACCACATCTGTACCTTTCGGTCTAGACTGAAGAGGGCATGCGAACTGGCAATGGGAAATCTTGCTTCTGCTCAGTCTAGGATGAAGGGGTGGTTCGACAGGAAGGCTTCTAGTAGGAATTATTCTCCAGGTGACAAGGTCCTGGTATTGTTGCCTATTCCGCAATGGGCTAAGTGTTCGGCTGGCAACCGGAAGGTAGCCGGTTCGAATCCCGCTTGGAGTGCATACTGTCGTTGTGTCCTTGGGCAAGACACTTCACCCACCTTTGCCTGCGTGTGAATGTGTGTGAATGTGTGTGAATGTGTGTGAGTGATTGGTGGTGGTCGGAGGGGCCGTAGGCGCAGATTACCAGGCACGCTTCCGTCAGTCTGCCCCAGGGCAGCTGTGGCTACAGAAGTAGCTCACCACCACCGAGTGTGACTGAGGAGTGAATGAATAATGCGATGTAAAGCGCCTTGAGTATTAGAAAGGTGCTATATAAATCCCATCCATTATTATTATTATTATTCCTGGTTCCAGTTTACAGGCTCGGTATAGCGGTCCCTATCAGGTGGTTAAGAAGGTTGGTGAAAGGGATTATGTTATTGGTACCCCTATCGAAGGCGAAAGACTCAGCTCTGTCATATCAACATGATGAAGCAGTACCATGAGCAGGAGGCTGTGGAGGTGGATGGGGAGGTGCTGTGTCCTTCTGTTTCGTCTAAGCCTGTTTTGGCTGCAGTGGTGCTGCCCCCTGACACTGTTGGTGATGTGGGTGAGGCACGGTTGTCGGTGGCAGTGACGCAGGGAAGGCTGTGTAACTCTGAGGCTTTGGAGTCGCTTCCCTTGCGGCTGTCGCATTTGACTGAAAATCAGCGGGGTGATCTGCTTGATTTGGTGAAGTCAAATGGGTCACTGTTCTCGGATGTGCCTTCTCAGATGTCTGTGCTGCAGCATGACATTGACGTGGCCAGTGCTGCGCCAATTAAACAGCATCCGTATCGGGTCAACCCTGACAAGCGTCATCGTCTAGGGAGTCAGGTTGAATATATGCTGTGGCATGGCATTGCTGAACCTAGTTGTAGTCCGTGGAGCTCTCCGTGTCTACTGGCTATGAAGGCTAATGGGGAGGACAGGTTTTGCACGGACCTTCGGAAAGTCAATGGAGTAACTAAGCGGATTGCTATCCTCTCCGACGAATGGAGGATTGCGTGGATCGTGTGGGAAGTGCATCTTGTGTGTATAAATTGGACTTGTTAAAAGGGTATTGGCAAGTTCCCTTGACTGAGTGGGCGAGGGAGATCTCTGCGTTCGCTACGCCTGATAACTTTCTGCAGTGCAGAGTAATGGCATTTGGGATGCGCAATGCGCCGGCAACCTTCCAACGGTTGGTGAACATTGTATTGTCTGGTTTGTCCTTCTGTGAGGCATACCTTGATGATTTGGTTGTGTGCTCCAGGTCGTGGATCGAACACATCAGTCATCTGAAGGAGGTATTTCATCGTCTAGCGGAGGCAAAGCTAACTATCAATCTGGGGAAGTGTGAGTTTGGCCAGGCCACGGTAACGTATCTGGGTAAGGTGGTGGGCCGGGGTCAGGTTCGCACTCTCAAGGAAAAGGTGGAGCATATTGTCGCATTTCCTGCTCCAACCTCGAGGACTGAACTACGTAGGTATCTGGCTATGGTTGGGTACTATAGGGGATTCTGTCCAAACTTCTCTGCGGTGGCTGCCCCTTTGACGGATTTGCTGAGTCTGAAGGTAGCTTTTGTGTGGTCCGCAGCGTGTCAACAAGCCTTTGAACATACTAAAAGTCTTCTGGTGCACGCACCTGTGCTTGCGGCACCTGATTTTGAGCATCCATTTAAGCTGGCAGTGGATGCTAGTGATCGTGGGGTTGGGGGAGTTCTTCTACAGGATCATTCAGATGGGGTGGAGCATCCAGTTTCGTACTTCTCTAAGAAGTGTAATCGACATCAGAAGTGGTACTCCACCATTGAGAAAGAGGCCCTTGCTATGTTGATGTCTCTGAGTCATTTCGAGGTTTATGTTGGCTCCTCGAATGTCCCTGTCATAGTACTCACGGATCATAATCCGTTGGTATTTTTGAATAATATGAAGAATAAGAACCGGCGGTTAATGAGCTGGAGTTTGCAGCTGCAAGACTACAACCTGGAGGTCAGGCATATCCGTGGCAAGGATAATGTCTTGGCTCACGCCTTGTCGCGCCAGTGGGGTTTAGCTCCTGAATAGTTTCTGGGATTTGGTGGTGGGTTTTTTTTCTCTCTTCTTCCGAAACTTATTCAGTATCTTTGGGTGGGGGTGTTAGGCGCTTCCCCCTCCTGGTAATGCTATGTACTGACCTTTCTCTGTTTCCTTCCGAGTGCAGGCCTTGTGGAGCAGTGTCTGGAATCAAAGGGTTAAAAGGCTCCTGTACCCGATTGGCCAAGCTGCGTCAGGTGACGGGTGACTCATCTGAAGCATAAATACAAGAACTTCCCAGAATTCTCTCTCTTCGACATCGACCCTGCCTGTGAGCTGACTGCTGGAGTGAGCTGCAGAAGGCCTGGCCACATGGCATAGAACTTCGTGTATTTTCACGATTACTGATTAACAAATGTTGCATTGGGACGGATAAGGGCTGACCGTAGAGTTTTCGGTATTTTGTTTCAGGGTTATATATATCTTTATGCAGGTTAGAGATTCCGGTTCGACGGTCCGTCACGTGGCTCGCCGGAGCACCATTAAATTGTTTGTTAGTCCATTCCTATCCCTGACTGGGTTGTTTGAATCAGGTTTGGGTGTTTTATGTCCCATTGAAATAATGAAAACTATTTTTTAACTTAAACCTGGTTTTTGACTTATGTTACGCGGCTCTGAAGTACCTGCATTCGGGAGTCGTAACAGGTGCGTTAAACTATGGATGGTGTCGAAGATCCGGCATCGCCAAGCGACCGGGACAATTGGTCAGGCTTTACCGGTGGAAACATCACAAAGGACTCATGCGCCGGAGGTGCCGCGAGGCACTTCAACCAGCTTCAGCCCTGATTCCGTGTTGTGGTAAATCCTCATACCGGTGTCTGCCCGTTGGGCAGCTGCCAACTCCTGGTAATCGATACCTAGACTAAGCGCGGAGACCTCGGGCAGCGCTGTACGGAATAATGCGTCGGCCACGACATTCAGCTTTCCTGCCACATGTCGAATGTCAGACGTGAATTCTGAAATGTAGGCAAGGTGCCATTGCTGCCTAGCAGACCATGGGTCAGAAACCTAGGTCAAAGCGAACGTTAGTGGCTTGTGATCGGTGAACGCGGTGAAAGCTCGCCCTTCTAGGAAATAGCGGAAATGGCGGATTGCTAGGTAAAGCGCAAGGAGCTCCCTGTCGAAAGCGCTGTATTTAATTTCCAGGGCTCGCAGTTGACTGCTGAAAAACACCAGCGGCACCCAGCGACTGCCTACCCGCTGCTCAAGGATGGCCCCGGAGGCGTCTATGGTTAGTGCCGTTTGGGCCGAAGCCCTGGGGTGTACTAGCATAGTGGCGTTGGCCAATGCCGTCTTGGCCCCTTCAAAAGCTTTCTGTGCCTCCTTAGACCAAACTAGGTCCTTGGGCTTACCGGCCAGGCATTGGAATAGCGGCCGCATGATGGCAGCTGCTGACGGGACAAAACGTTAATAGAAGTTAACCATCCCGATAAACTCCTGGAGACCCTTAATCGACAATGGCCTGGGGAATTGCCGAATGGCGTTGACTTTCTCGGGCAGGGGTTGCGCTCCCTGGGAAGTGATACTATGCTCTAAGAACGAGATAGAGCGCAGCCCGAACTGGCACTTCTCGGGGTTGATTACCAACCCGTGTTCGTGCAGCCGTTCGAAAAGTAAGCGGAGGTGTTTGGTATGTTCTGCCTCCGAGCGGCTGGCCACCAGGATGTCATCCAGGTAGATGAAAACAAACGGCAAACCCCGGCCGACCTGATCCATTAACCTTTGGAACGTCTGGGCTGCGTTCTTCAGGCCAAAAGGCATTCTGAGCCACTCGAAAAGGCCAAAAAGGGTAATGGTGGCCGTCTTAGGGATGTCGTCAGGGTGGACTGGGATTTGGTTATACCCGCGGATGAGGTCGACCTTCGAGAAGACGGTCGCCCCTTCCAAATGGGCTGAGAAATCCTGAATGTTTGGGACCGGATACCGGTCGGCTGTGGTTATTGCGTTTAAACGTCGATAGTCGGCGCAAGGCTTCCAACCCCCGGACGCTTTAGGTACCATGTGGAACGGGGAAGCCCAGGGGCTATCCGACCGCCGGACAATTCCCATGTCCTCCATGAGCTGGAACTCGTCTCGTGCGATGCGCAGTTTATCGGGCGGGAGACGGCGCATGCGGGCGTGCACTGGCGGACCCTCGGTGGGAATGTGATGGACCACGCCATGACGGGGCGCGGCTCCGTCGAACCGGGGCATGAGCAACCCCGGAAAATCGGCGAGCAGGGTCGTGAAAGGTTTCTGGATCTCAGCTACCTCGGATAGTTGCTGTGAGGGCGTTGACGGGTTGCGTGGTGTGTTAGGGCATGGGCCCGACGCAGGGATCATTCGACCACCCCGTACATCGACTAACATGGATAACGCGCGCAAGAAATCGGCGCCCAGTATTGGTTGGGCGACGTCAGCAACAATAAAACTTCCACCTGTACTGGTGGGAGTCGAAATTTAGTTTCGCGGTCCGCGTACCGTAGGTGCGAATATCGCTCCCGTTTACGGCCGAGAGGACAGGTCCCCCCTTACCCGCACGGAGGTCCCGGGTGTTTGGAGGCAGGATACTGACATGGGCACCTGAATGTACCAGGAAACAGTGGCTGGAATGGCGATCACGGACGAATAGACGTGTGTTGGGGCCGATAGCGTTCGGCCTCTACAGACGATCGGCGGAGGCGTTTCCCAGAAACGAGCAAGGGCTTCGGCATCTTCGGGCTCCAAGCCCATATCGCTGGTGGTAGTAGCACCATCTCCGTTGGCTGTAGATCGCTGTCCGCGGCGCTTCGTCTTCGACGCTGGGCTGAGTCTCTTCCTCTCGTTGTCGGAGTGGCTGCACCGTTGCTTGACCATGGAGCGGGCGACGGCGTGTACGTCCCGCCGTCTGAGCGCCCAGAGCTCGTCTGCTCTTTCCGCGAGCCGCTGCAGGTCGCTGAAATCAGCTCCTGTTAACATCAGCTGCACTTCGTCAGGCATCTGCTCTAAGAACGCCTGTTCAAAAAGCAATGCAGGGTCGATGCCCATCCATCAGGGCCAACATCTTGGCCATGATCGTCGATGGCCTTCGGTCGCCGATGAAGTCCATATGCAGCAATCTTGCCGCCCTGTCTCTACGGGTCAGACCGTAAGCATGAAACAACAGGGCCTTCAACCCTTCGTACTTGCCACTGGACAGAGGGTCTCTGATAAAGGGGAACAGCCTCGAGGCACAGTCCTGCGGTAACGCTCCTACTACATGGAATACATGGTCTCATCGTGGTCGATACGATGAAGGTGGAATTGCGCTTCCACATGGGTGAACCACACTTGAGGTTGATCAGTCCAAAAGGCTGGCAGTTTGAAGCCGGTGAGCCTTGCCTCGTGCTGGCTGATTCTGCCGAAGGGCCTTCTTCCTGCATAATTCTTCTGTCTAACGATGGCTAGACAGGTCAGAGTCACCAAGTTAGCGGTTTGAGAAACGACTACTGTAGTTTCAACCAAAACTTTATTCGAAAGTAAGTTGCAGTACTCAGGTTTGTCAAACACGTCTGACCACATTAGTGGTCAGCACTGAACTAACTCGCGCCAAGGGAAAACCGCGCGAAAACAATGGCCCCTCCCAGATCACATGACCGCGGCTTCCAAACGCCGGTTCAATATCTGCGTGCGCTAGGTGGCGCCGCTACAACCCCACATTAAATTGCTAACTAAATAGATATCTTATATGGGTAGTGGATTGCAGTTCAATCACAAAATTTTGACTTGCTGCTCAGTTCCAGCAGTAGTAAATTGAACATTGTGTGTGTGTGCGTGTCTATGTCTATCTGTGTGTGTGTGTGTGTCTATCTGTGGATGTGTGTGCGAGCGTGTGCATGTGCGTGGTTAGCGATTAACCCGTGATAGAGAATTGTCTGGCATCATTTCCACATGTTGTTTCCATTGAAGTCTCAACCCAAATTCTGGCAGTTGAGTACAATGGCAACCAAGGCAATGGTAACAAAAACAAATATGTTCATAACATTCAAATCAATGTTGTGGAATACACCAGAATCTGAAGATATTCTTGGAAACAGAAAATAGTTCTGATCTGGAAAAGAGGTAAATACTGAAATATTTTCTGTCATCCTTTAAATTCTTTTTTTCGTATTACTTAAAGGATTTGGGATACTTTGGATTATCCATTGGCTTTGTAGACTGGCGTGAGAATATAATGAAATCCCTCTTACAAGTTCCATTCATAAAGAAAATTAAATAAGTAATCTTTAACGTTAATCATGGATTACTCTTGCATCCAATTACTGTACAGCAAGCCAAATCAATGGGGAGTGCATATTTTTTTATCCAAAGCAGGCTCAGTGGAATTTTCCCATGTAATGTTCCATGTTTTATTGTCAGCCTTTAGATCCACAATTGTTACAATGCATATTGTTATAGAAGTTATGGAGGTATGTTTTATTTTTTAATGGACATTCAACCTACAACGCTGGAGTGCTGGCCTATGCATGAAACCAGCAATTTGCATGGTTGTGCTTCATTCCTCATGATTTGCATGATGTTTGCACATTTCAAGGTAAGTATTGATTAAAGAGGTCTGGAAATAATGGCCCCTGGTTTGAGTAGATTTAAGTAGCAAGGGGCAATTGACCCTTGGAGAACACTGCAAAGGAACACCCATAAACCCTTCAAATAGACAGGTAGAGCACACCTAAATTATTTAAAGAACTTTAATTTACTTTTTTCAAAGTAATCTACAAAGATGTGTTTAAAGTACATAATTTTTCGAGTGTGTTTAAGAAATGTAAGATATTTAGGATTTAGATTAGAATAAATGTATTTACGTACAATGTAGTTACCTTGTGGTACTCTCTTCCATAGAAGGTTGTGGAGGTCCATCCCCTAAATGGGATTAAGGAGATAGATGGTTCAAAAGGCATCAGCAAATTACATTGGTGTCTTATGGCTATCATAGAACTTACCCTCCAAGATTTAAGGGGGCGCTGACCTGTTTAGCAAGTTCCTAGCCTATCCATACCAGGGACCAATAAGCTGAATTTTGTTGGAAACAACATTTTTCACAATGCTAACTTTAACAAAGTTGAAATTTAGGCATAGATTTTAGTTTATTATATTTAATTAATTAATAAACCTGCCCATGTTGAGGGAATATTGCACCAATATTGATTTGTTGGATATTTGCTCCATGTTTATATTCAGAGCGCAGAGATCTCACGAGCCTTTCAATATGCCTCAGCCATTTCTGAACAGATTACATCTTGAGTTCTTAAACTGCATAACATTTCACCATTGAAACACTGAAGATATTTAGATCATGACCCAATATCAATCAGAGTGAATATAATCCTCTGGGAGTGTTTTAATGACTTGTTAATTCAAGGTCACAACCATAAAAATGATGGAAAATGGAATTAGCAGTAGATTATCTGAAAAAAGTACCAGGTGTGCCAGGAAGAAGTGCCTTAGCAACAGTGATGCATAGATAAATAACAAAATATGCTCAATGCTCAAAACGAGAGAAAAGCAAGCAAAAAATAAATGTTTGGCATGTGAAGAAAACTTGAATTGAGCGATATTTGAAGATATATATTTCAAATAAATTTGAAAATGGTGACCCAGATTAATTATTTCCACAACCACAGTGAAGTGTGAGGTGTTGCATTTTGGGATGTCTAACAAGGGCAGTAAATGGTAGGCCTCTGGGGAGTGTTGTAGACCAGAGGGATCTCGGTGTGCAGGTGCATGGTTCTTTAAAGGTCGAATCGCAGGTAGATAAGGTGGTCAAAAAGGCTTTTGGCACATTGGCCTTCATCAGTCAGAGTATTGAGTACAGACATTGGAGGTCATGTTGCAGTTGTATAAGACGTTGGTGAGACCACATTTAGAATATTGTATTTAGTTCTGGGCACCACATTATAGGAAATATATTGTCAAGCTTGCAAAGGTTCAAAAAAGATTCACAAGGTTGTTACCAGGACTAGAGTGTGTGAGCTATAGGGAGAGGTTTTGTGGGCTGGGTCTCTATTCCTTAGAGCGCAGGAGGATAAGCAGTGATCCTATAGAGGTGTACAAAATCATGAGAGGAATAGATTGGGTAGATGCACAGCGTCTCTTGCCCAGAGTAGGGGAATCCAGGACCGGAGGACATAGGTTCAAGTAGAAGAGGAATGATTTAATAGGAATCCGTGGGTACCTTTTCACACAAAGTGTGATGGGTGTATGGAACAAGCTGCCAGAGGAGGTAGTTGAGGCTGGGACTATCCCATCATTTAAGAAACAGTTAGACAGATACATGGATAGGAAAGGTTTGGAGGGATATGGACAAATTGCAGGCAGGTGGGGCTAGTGTAGCTGGGACATGTTGGCCGGTGTGATGTTGGGCCGAAGGGCCTGTTTCCACACTGTCT
Organism: Malacoraja senta; assembly: GCA_038087875.1. Lineage (NCBI taxonomy): Eukaryota > Metazoa > Chordata > Chondrichthyes > Rajiformes > Rajidae > Malacoraja > Malacoraja senta. The sequence goes on from JAXLNO010000712.1 coordinate 16,064, forward strand.
CACTCTATAATCTATGACTTTATGATAACCAGTTACATTTTGCGATAATTGTGTCTAAACGGTAGGATTTCTAATACCAATTATCCTGACCGTATCCCATCTAATCTATTCCAAGTCACTACCACGATGAGCACTTGAAATCATCAAGGCAGAGAGGATGGGCCAAGTGCAGGTAAATGAGAGTGTAGATGGGTACTTGATAGTCAGCTGATTCTTCAGTAAGTGCCTACTTTGATGTCCCACTATTTTGATGCTGTATATAAGGAAAATCCATAATTCTATCCCATTTCTTCTTTTTCTATATTGTTAATAAACATAATCCTCATAAATAAAGATTAAACCCTAAATCAATAAAATGTTATTCTTTTTTTGTTTTTCCGATGTTCGATGCCCCCCCCCCAGGAAAACCGCATGTACTGATGGTTACTATTAAAATTTCAAGTCGGGATAGTTATTTAACGGGGGATCTATCTGAAATGAAAATACTTTTAAACGGTAGGTATTAATAATTAAAATATTTATCACCCTTAAAACAAATCGTCTATACTTGATAAAAATATAAATCTTACAGTTTTTTTTCAAAAGTTTCTTGTCCTTACTGTAAATAGCTTGTTCTAAGCTTCCCCCCAGTCTAGTTTCAATCAATAAGATACTGAGTCAAGCACTTGCGCATCTAAATTTTATTTTGGAAAAACACAATAACAGTTCCCCACTACTATACCTAACCACCGCGGGTTCAATCCTTGTATCTGCTTGGCCAAGCCCTTCTAGCCTTGTGCAAGCAGAGACACTCCAAAAGGTCATGCAGTCCCAAGCGTTCTTCCAGAAGATTGACAAAGGACCTCGTGGGAGCTACCTTTAATAGGTCCCCGAACCTCGAGGGGCCGAACCATATAGGGGTGGTCTCTATACAGTCCAATAACAGATATAGATTAACACAGTACATGATAGATATTTCCCTAACCCAATAATACAGTAACCAATACATTGTATTCAAATGGAGCATCTGGAAGGAAGCAAACATTTGCCCAGATATTCAAGAAACCCAGTCAAGGCTCAACACTTAACCCAATCAACATCTAGCAAAGTAAAGCGTTGTAACAATATTTACAATGTGTATGTCTGGTTTGGATTCAACCAATCCGTTTCATGCAATTTTGCACCTAATTGTAAGAATCTGCAGATGTCCCATTCTTTCCCTGCAACTCTTATCTAGGCTCCAGACAAGCTGGCACCATTCTGCAGCTTGCCCCATTTCTGCAGAAGGCACATTTAAATTGACCAAATGGCCCAGCAGCCTAGAAGCCTTTACTCAATTTTAGTCCTGGCATCTCCAATTTGGCCAGAGTTAACATGACGATTGGAGTCATTTACCATCACTCACCTTTGTTGAGCCATCCCAGATGGGTATAAATAGAATAGACACACACTTCCGCCCTCAAAAGACCGCGGAATTCGAAAGCGTGTGAAAACTCAATTTTTTGCTGCATAACGGGTACGTACCTTTATTCAGCGCCACCTCCGAATGGTGTTGAACTCATAGAACATTTTTTTTAAATTGTTCTTTTTTGATTTGTACTGGAGATAGTTCGGGCCATGTGCCGATATGGCCAGGCATGGCCTTCCGGCGAGGCCATGCTGGGCTAAAGGCTTGGGCCACCATACCCGTCACGACCATCTCCGTAACTTAACCCCCGATATCCATCTAGCTCCATCTCCAGCTCCATCTCCATCTCCAGCTCCTCCAGCTTATCTTTTCTTCCCTAACCATAACCATAACGCTAACGCTAACTCTAATGCTAACCCTAACCGTCACTTACCCCCGATCTCCCGGACTCCAGCTCCATCTCCATGTCCGTCACAGCCATCTCCATCACTTACCCCTGATCTCCCAGACTCCAGCTCCATCTCCATGTCTGTCATGGCCATCTCCGTAACTTAACCCCCCGATATCCATCTAGCTCCAGCTCCAGCTCCAGTTCCAGTTCCAGCCGGACACAAAGGCCTGTTACAGCTGTTGTCTCTTCCCATGACCCGATGTCCCTCTCCACGCCCGGCACTCTTCAGCCCTTCTTCCCCGGTGGGGGGGGAGGGGGTACATCAGTTAGATTAAGACATTATACTACAACATAATATTACAACATAGAAAAATGTATTTCGTCCATCTAAACTGATGTCAGAGGTTATGGGGAGAAGGCAGGAGAATGGGATTCGGAGGGAGAAATAGATCAGCCGTGATTGAATGGCGGAGTAGACTTGATGGAACGAACGGCCTAATTCAGGAGAGGCTTTTTCTAGCTCTAAAACAAGGAACCATTGCAATCTGATTTATTATTTTGCTATTCCTTCTGGCCCTTAAAAATGAGCGTTAAGCAAACAAGTATAGGAATGTTAACACTGACATTGATCATTGTAAAATACAACTTCAGATCATCTTGATATGACACAGCTCTGAAATGGGTTTTTTAGAACAGTTTTGATGAAATGCCAACTCTTATTCACATCACAGATGCTGCATGATCCACTGATTATTTTCAGCAGTTATTATATTAGTATAGAACCAATTTTTTCAAAATCTCCAAAGTTCATGTTTTTTTGGGATAAGTTTGTAAATCTTCCTACTGCAATGAAGCTTGAGATTCATGGAAGCACGAGTGCTTCTTTTCCCTTCTTCCTTAAAGTGCACATATACTTTGTACACTTTGAGGAAAAAGGGACAAAGATTCCTCAAAATGTTGAGATTCATATATTCATAAGTGACAGTAGAAGAAATAGGCCATTTGATGCATCAGGTCTACTCCACCATTCAATCATGGCTGATCTATCGCTCCCCTCTCAATACAATACGATACAATATGATTTTATTTGTCACATTGCACATAAAGTGCAAGTGAAATGAATTTGCCAGCAGCGGTACAATGATAAAGAACACACAATACACAATAAAAATTTAACACAAACATCCACCACAGCATTCATCACTGTGGTGGAAGGCACAAAATTTGGCCAGTCCGCCTCCATTTTCCCCCGTGGTCGGGACCTCAACCCTCCGCAGCCGTCGCTGCCAGCGTCCAGATGTGCAGACAGGTAAAAGTCCAGGTAAGTCCAGAGTTGGCTCTTCCCCATCGGAGACCACGGCTTTAGGTTGGTGTAGGCCACTGGCCGGCGGTCGAAGATTTAAAGTCCCCGCCGCGCCGCAGCCAGAAGCACCGCAGACCGCAGGGCCGGCGGTCGAAGCTCCCCTCCAGGGTTGATGGTAAGTCCACGCCGGGCCCACGGTAGAAGTAGGCTGCGGGCCGGCAGTGGTGGCTTCTTCTTCTCCCGGGTCCCCACGAGGGATCGCAGGCTGCGGACGCCGCGCCAGCTGGAGCTCTGCAGACCGCAACTTTAGGCTGCTGGCTGCCGCGGGCCAGCGAAACGGAGCGCTCCCCTCCGGCGAGTCCCAGCGAGGGCTCGCCAGCTCCACGCCGAGAGTCCACGCTGCGCCCGCCGCTGAAGCCCGGGGCGCGTCTCCGGGAAAGGCCGCACCGATCCTCGATGGTAGGCCACGGGGGAGGCGACTTGGAAAAAGTCGCCCCTCCATGGAGGAGGCGACCAAAGCGGTTTCCCCCTCACCCCCCCCCCACACCACCCCCCACACAAGACACACAAAGAAACATTAAAAACATGCTTTAAAACATACTAAAAAAAATTAAAAAGTTTTAAAAAAACTAACACGCTGCTGACAGGGTGCTGGCTTGCAGCGCCCCCCGCCGACTATCAACCCCATTCTCCTGCCTTCTCCCCATAACCCTTGACACCATGTTTCTTGATGCATGTTGGGATTTGCCTTTGGGAAAATCACTGCATGGACCACATTCTATCAACATCCCCCACCCCCCCCCCCCGATCTCCCACTCCACAGAAGTGGGGGTTAGAACATAGAAACATAGAAAATAGGTGCAGGAGTAGGCCATTCGACCCTTCGAGCCTGCACTGCCATTTGATATGATCATGGCTGATCATCCAACTCAGTATCCCATCCCTGCCTTCTCTCCATACCCCCTGATCCCTTTAGCCACAAGGACCACATCTAACTCCCTCTTAAATATAGCCAATGAACTGGCCTCAACTACCTTCTGTGGCAAAGAATTCCACAGGTTCACCACTCTCTGTGTAAAAGTGATTTCCTCATCTCGGTCCTAAAAGTCTTCCCTCTTATCCTTAAACTGTGACCCCTAGTTCTGGACTTCCCCAACATCAGGAATAATCTTCCTGCATCTAGCCTGTCCAACCCCTTAAGAATTTTGTTAGTTTCTATAAGATCCCCCCCTCAGTCTTCTGAATTCCAACGTGTACAAGCCGAGTCTATCCAGTCTTTCCTCATATGAAAGTCCTGCCATCCCAGGAATCAGTCTGGTGAACCTTCTCTGTACTCCCTCTATGGCAAGAATGTCTTTCCTCAGATTAGGAGACCAAAACTGTACGCAATACTCCAGGTGTGGTCTCACCAAGACCCTGTACAACTGCAGTAGAACCTCCCTGCTCTTATACTCAAATCTTTTTGCTATGAATGCTAACATACCATTTGCTTTCTTCACTGCCTGCTGCACCTGCATTCCTACTTTCAATGACTCGTGTACCATGACACCCAGGTCTCGTTGCATCTCCCCTTTTCCTAATCGGCCACCATTCAGATAACAGTCTACTTTCCTGTTTTTGCCACCAAAGTGGATAACCTCACATTTATCCACATTATACTGCATCTTCCATGGCTTTGCCCACTCACGCAACCTATCCAAGTCACCTTGCAACCTCCTAACATCCTCCTCACAGCTAACACTGCACCCCATCTTCGTGTCATCCGCAAACTTGGAGATGTTGCATTCAATTCCCTCATCCAGTTCATTAATATATATTGTAAATAGCTGGGGTCCCAGCACTGAGCCTTGCGGTACCCCAGCCAGTTATCTATCCACATCAATACTGAACCCCCAATACCATGTGCTTTAAGTTTGTATGCTAATCTCTTATGTTACCAGTACAGAGGATTATTGAAGAAGATCTGTCACTTTTGTTCTGCAGACTGTATTGCACCTTTGCTTAATGATTTTCATGTAGTGATTGCACATTTTGCTTTGTTTTATATGATTATGCCTTGTATGTGCAAAGACACATTGGATACATGTTTTCCATGATATTTATTCTACACAAGATCAAGAGACGCAAGTCAAGGGTGTTTAATTGTCATATGTACCAACAAGGAACATTGAAATTATTACTTGCAGGATTATAACAGCCTTGTTAACACGATATCATAAATAACATACAATAAACAGAAAATCAATAAATTGTAACCCAATACATGCAAAAAAGTGTGTAGTCCTTAGTGCAACCAAAGACAATCCTTAGTTCATAGTTTACTTAATGTTATGTAGTGTCCAAGATGTATGTTCAGTGCAAAGCCGGATGTATGTTCAGTGCAAAGCTATTCTTGAACCTGGTGGTCATGGCTTTCAGATCCCTATACCTTCTTCGCAGATTAAAATGGCTAGGTTGGGGTGTGTCCTTGATGACGCTGGCTGTTTTTTTGAGGCAGAGCCTCCTATAGATTCATTCGATACTGGGTAGGTCAGTACCAGTGGTAGACCAGGCAGTGTCCACTTCCTTTTATAATTTCTTTAATTCCTGAGCTTTCAAGTTGCCAAACCAGGCCATGATGCAACCTGCCAATATGCTTTGTGTTGTACACCTGTAGAAGTTCAAGAAAGTATTAATCGACATACCGAAACTTTCAAGGGAGTAGAGGCATTGATGGGCTGTCCTTATGATTGCATCAGTGTGCTCAGCCCAAGACAGATTGTCAGTGATATGCATGTCCAAGAATGTCAGGTTGTTACCTATCGCCACTGCCAACCTCTCAATGAATCTTTGTGGATCTTCATCTTTCCCCCTCTAAAGTCAACAATCATCTCCTTGGTCTTGCTGACATTATGAGCAAAGTTGTTGTTCAAGCACCATTCAATCAGATTATCAATCTCTGACTCATCATTATCTCAATATACTCTGACTCATCATTATCCTTAATTCGTCCAGCATCGATAGTTGCAAAATTTACAGATGCCAATGGAACTGTGTTTGGCTACATAGTCATGGGTTATAGAGCAAGTAGAGCAGATGAATGACACACAGCTCTAAAGTGCTCTTGTGCTGATCAAGGAGGAAATGTGGTTTCCAATTCATCCATACAACAAGAAATCGTATTGAACATACAAAATTTAAGATAGATTTTCCAATATTAACTGTTTCTCAGTATCTGACCTTCAAATGTTTTATTTCTATTAAGCTTCATTTTATTATACAAACCTATTTATTTAATCTTCAGTTGAGTTTTTCAAATCCAATAAACTCAGAGATAATATAGCATAATATTTGAACAATTTGTAATCTGAATTATATAGATCAAGTTCAAATAAGTTTCTTGCAAAGCAAATGTAATAATTTACTGACCAATGATTTTCTTGTTATTAGCAAATTTTGATGGTGCAGTCTTTTATTTAGTGGCAATTTTATGCTAATCAATACTTTTTTGCTAGAACCTTGGATGTGAATATGAAATCAGAGTTATTTTTAGCTGATGGGCAATGTTTCTATCAGCCATAAGATACACGTAGAAGCATGTATCTTCCACACAATTACAGTTCTCAGGGACGTACTACCAAAGTACTACCAGCATGTCTCTTGTCCCACCATGGGCCAGAATACCCTCGACCACTGCTACAAATCAATATAACATGCCTCAGTCCCTCAGCCATATTTTGGGAAATCTGATCATCTAGCTGTACATCTAGCTGATCATCTCGCTGTACATTTCCCAAAATTTGAAGCAGGAGGATCCAGTAGAGAGAGTCGTTAAATGCTGGTCAACAGACATGGATGACATCTTACGTGATTGTTTTGAGTCAGTAGACTGGTCCATATTCATGGATTCCGCAGCTAACCTGAATGAGTACGGTGGAGTATACAACTTTTTGCCTGTATACTGCAGCAAATTTGCAAGAGTCCCTTGGATTTTTCAAGATAAACCTATCCTTTACTGCTAATATTGGTCTTCCTTCTGTCCCTATGATTGATATTCATATCTCCTGCATCACTGATGCCATTAGAAAAAAAATGTTGTCAGCTTGCTATGGTGCCAGACTTTGATCTTCCTGTAACTTTTAAAGAAAGTCATTTTGCAAAGCAAGCAAAGAAAGGAAGAGGAAAAACAAAGCAAAATTAATTAAAACTTCTCTCCATTTAATTTTGAGACTTGGCAGTATAAAACTCAAAAGATGATCAGGTCAATGTAATCTGATCTGCCTATAGCGGGGACTCGCAGGAATCAAACCAAAAATTAGTCAGAACACAAGTTGTGTGAACGAGACGTATTTATTCTATTACAGTGCTGAGCCCTACTCCTCAAATGGGTACGGGTGTTGCACGACATGAAATACCCCTAAGGGTCAACCCCGTGACCTGCGCCTCCGACACCGGGACACTTAACTCCTCCCTCCAGAGCCGAGGGTTCGCTTTGCCCGTGGTCTACCACCAGGTGCCGCCACAGTAAGCCCCCCCAGAACCAGAGGCACCGAAACAGACGGGACGCCGAATGAGGCGGCCAGATCGCGTAGATACGTTCCCTCACAAAGGGGACTTGCCCGGTCCGGAATAATTCAAGGGGACCCGGGACAGCGGGCGACGGGGACATTGAGCCACCTTTACTGGCTCGCTCAGGTCCAGATGGGCTGGCTATAAATGAGCCATGGATACAGTTTCCTGCCGCCCCCCCCTCCCCCCCATGTCCAAGACGAATGTCATGTGCCCGTCCCGCAGCTGCAGAAAGACGTACGGACAGTCCACCACTGCCGGTGGCACATGGGATGGACCCACCGCATGACGAGACGCGGGACGGGAGCCAGGACGCCAACCCTCTCCCGCAAGTACACCAACACAGATGACGGTGGTTCCCGGGACCGATAAGCGGCCAGGACAAACTTCCCAGGGACAGTGAGCAGAACGCCATACACTAGTTCCACCGAGGATGATGACAAATCGTCCTTGGGGGCAGTCCGAATCCCCAACAGGACCCATGGCAACTCGTCCATCCACTCAGAGCCTTTGAGGCGAGTCTTCAGGGCGTCCTCCAGACGGCGGTGGAAGCGCTCCACCATCCCATTCGATCGGCGATGGTACGCTGTCGAATGGTGGAGCTGCGTCCCCAGCAGGCGGGCCATTGCGGACCACAGTTCAGAAGTGAACTGTGCACCCCGGTCCGATGTGATGTCCAGAGGAACCCTGAAGCGGGCCACCCAATTAGCCACGAGGGCACGAGCGCACAACCGGGCGGAAGTGTCCATTAGCGGGATGGCCTCCGGCCACCGCATAAAACGGTCCATTACCCTCAGCAGGTGTGAAACACACCGGGACGGAGGCAGCGGCCCCATGATGTGCACGTGCATGTGGTCAAACTGCCGGCGTGGCACCGCAAAATCTTGAACCGACACCCGGACTTGTCGATATACCTTAGATGACTGGCATGGAATGCACGCCCAGGCCCAGTGACCGACTTGCTTCTGCAGCCCATGCCATATAAACCTCATGGCCACCATGGCAACCGTGGCCCGGATAGATGGGTGAGCCAGCCTGTGGATGACATCGAACACGTCAGCACAAGGTCGCCAGAACAACAAGCTGGCCCGTGGACACGTCACACAGGATGGAACCACCCGAGGGACCCAACGGCACATCCTGCAGCACCAAACCCGAGATCGTGGTGCGGTACACTGGCATCTCTTCGTCGAAGGTGAGGTGCTTATGGTCCGTGAAGGCTAAGAATTCCCGGCCCTCCAGGAAATACTGGAAATGCCGCACCACAAGGTGCAAAGCGAGCAACTCCCGGTCGAAAGCATTGTAGCGCTGTTCCGCAGGGTTGAGCTGGCGGCTGAAAAAGGCGAGAGGCTGCCATTTGCCGTTGACTGACTGATCTAGAACTGCAGAATCCGAGGCATCCACAGTAAGGGCTGTAGCGGCGTCGGTCCGCGGATGTACGAGCATTGTCGCTCGAGCCAAGGCTTCCTTTGCCCCTTCAACCGCTGCCACGGCGATGTCGTCCCATTGCACCTCCAGCCTCTTGCCAGTCAACAACTGAAAGAGTGGCCGCATAATTTTAGCCGCCACTGGCACGAACCGATGGTAGAACGTTACCATGCCCATGAACTCCTGTAGGCCCGCACTGTGGAAGGCTGCAGAAACTGGTGGATTGCCTCAACCATCTGCGGTAGAGGCACTGCTCCGTGCCGCGTCACCCAGTGGCCCAGAAAGTCGATGGCCTGGAGACATAACTGGCATTTGCCAGGGTTAATCACCAGGCTGTGTTCACTAATGTGCTGGCATAATAAACGTAAGTGGGTGCAGTGCTCTTGCGGCGAGCGACTTGCCACGAGGATGTCATCTAAATAAATGAACAGGAAATTGAGCTCGCGCCCTACGGTGTCTATCAGGCGCTGGAAGGCCTGCACGGCGTTCTTGAGGCCAAAGAGCGTCCGCAGGAATTCGAAGAGGCCGAACAGGTTGATAATAACCGTCTTCAGGACATCCTCCTATCGCACAGGGATCTGGTTATATCCCCGGACTAATTCAAATTTGGAAAATAGCTTAGCCCCGGCTAGATGGGCTGAGAAATCCTGTATGTGGGGAATGGGGTAACAATCGGCGGTTGTTGCCTTGTTCAGGCGGCGGTAATCACCACAAGGCCTCCAGTCCCCGGAGCCCTTCGGCACCATGTGCAGCAGGGAGGCCCATGGGCTGTTGGACGTCGGACAATGCCCATGGCCTCCATTTTCCGAAACTCCGCCCTCGCGATCAGGAGCTTGTCGCGGGCAAGCCTGCGGGCGAGGGCGTGGAGTGGTAGACCCGATGTAAGAATATGATGCATGACACTATGTCTCGGGCTGGCCGAGTTGAACTGCGGAGTGACAATGTCCGGAAACTCGGCCAGTATCTGAGCATATATATTGTCCACCGCCACCACTGGTTTGTGGATTGGCGCGGAGGACACAGTATGGCGCAAGGAGATCTCCTCCAACGTCAAAGCGTGGACAAGGCATTGTCCTCTCACGTCCACCAGGAGCGATTGTGCCCACAAGAAATCTGCGCCCAGCAATGGCTGGGCCACGTCCGCAATAATAAATGGCCAGGTGAAGTGGCATGCGCCAAAGATGATCGGGATAGTGCGGACGCCATAAGTGCAGATGGAACTGCCATTCGCAGCGGTTAAGCAGGGGAGGGGCCCGCTTACCAGCATGCGTGTCCACTCCGGAGGGGGGCAAAACGCTAACCTCCACCCCAGTGCCCACCAAGAACCTTAGCCCCGAGCGCCGGTTCCAGACAAACAGGCGATGGATCCTGCCGGCCACCTCGGTAACTATCAGCGGCCGGTACCGGCGTTTCCCGGAAACGAACATGGCTGGTGGCATTGGTGGGCCGCCGAATCCCAGCGTTGGTGGTAAAAGTACCACATCTTTTTTCCTGGATCTCCTGGCTCGTGTGCAGCCTGTGTGGTCTATGGCTCCACGGAGTCTCTCGTGGGCATGGTCCTAGGCCGCTGTGCCTTCCAAGGTGCTGAATCGATCCGGTCCAGGACCTCCAGCACTACCACTTCCTGCTGGTCGGCCAGCTACAGCTCGTTGGCATGCGCCGCTAGCTTCAGCGGATCTTCGAAGGTGAAGGTGAAGGTGAATTCGAACAGAAGGTAGGGCTGGTGGTCGCCCATGAGCGTGAGCATCTCACTCATGAGGGCCGAGGGCTTCCGGTCGCCGAGCCCGCCCATGTTGAGTACTCGATATGCTTGCTCCATTCGGCTCAGCCCGAAGATCCGGAGCAGCAGCTCCTTGAGGCCTGTATACTTCCCCACCGCCGATGGATTATCCAGGTAAGGTAAGGCCCGACCAGCCATATCCTGATCGAGAGCACTTACCACGTAATGATAACGGGTCTTGTTGACAGTTACGCCGCAGATGTGGAACTGCGACTCGGCCTGTCGGAACCATACCCCCGGCTGCGAGGTCCAAAATGTAGGGAGCTTCATGGCGACCACGTTGAGTACAGCCTCATAGGCGGCAGCAGCGGGTTGCAATTTTTTTCTGAATTTTTCTTCCAGGATTACACTCCTGGACATCGAGGTCACTATTATAGCAGGAATTCACAGGAGTCCAGCCAAAAATCAGTTGGAACACAAGTTGTGTGAACGTGACGTATTTATTTTACTTCGGAGTCACGTGAGTGACTATGTGAAGAAGACCCGTCAGGGCGCATGTGCGTCATTACGTCTGACGCATTGGCGCCCGGCAGCAGGATGAGGAGCTCCTCCTGCAGGTGAGTAGTTTAGAACCTCCACCAAAGTCGGGGAGACTTTGGAGGAGTTAGTAAAAAGAGAAAATTGTTGCTGTGTTTTGTGCCCACGATACAGGAACAAGGGAAAAATCAACAAGGTGCAGGCGTGCTAAGGACAAGGGGACAGAGAGCTGTGGGAGCGCAGTCTATGAAAGGCAGCCTGTCACCTCTGGGGAGTCTCAAGCCGGTAGCGGTGCGGCGACAGACTTGGCACTCCCAAGTGCCCAGCCGGGTACACAGCCAACGCCAGTCAGCGGTAGGCAAAAGCCAAGTCTGTCAGGCCCATTGACTCCGCAGAGTCGGGCCAGGAGAGTCCCGTCCGGGACAGGATACCGTGCCCCAGCGGTTATCCAAAAGGAGCAGCTCATACAGGGGCTGCTCCACAAAGCCACACTCCAGGAGGAGTTGTGTGGGTGGGAGGCCGTGGGGAAGGCTCCGCCGGCAGTGCCTGGTAGAGGCCTGCTTGAAAGCACCCTCTTTCAAGAGGTTAGTGTAGAAGGGCAGATAAGCTCTGACCCTGATTCCGACGATGACTTCGAAAGGGAGGGCAGGCAGCTGCCAGAGCTGACACCGTGTGCAGCATGGTTTGCCATGTCGTCGGAAGCTGGTGAGCCTCTGGGTGAGGAACTTGCCACCAGCATAAATTACCTAGTCTCACATCAGCTACAGGAGCTGACAATTGATGAGACAGTAACGAAGCATGAAGCCCCAATCAACTGTGGCCTGTTAAAAGTTCCTGTTGTGAACAGGATGATTTGGGGCAAGATGGGCATACAAATGAGAGCCCAGGAGGTGAAGCTCCAGCATATTTTAAAGTTGCTGGGATCTGGCATAACTAGCTTTGCCAGGATGGTGGATGGAGAGGCCATGACAAAATTAGAACAAGAGGTGCTGGCGCTATTGTGGAGTGCCCACTTTGAGATCAACTGCCTCCGCAAAACTGCGATTAGACCAACCATCAATCCTAAATATGCTTCACTCTGCCAGCCTGGCACAGTGCAACTAGCAAATCTACTGTTTGGCGAGGATTTCGCAAAGCAGGTGAAGGAGCTGGAGGAGGAGGCCAAGACGGTGGGCTTGATTAAGCAGCCAGCAGCCACATATCCACCGAAGCAGAAGTATCCCTATAAGCGAGGAGACTGGTCCGGGCAAGGGACGAGTCGAGCTACAATGCAGTGCAGTTGGCGTTCGGCTGTAGCAGTGCCAGGGAAGGTGGGATATCCAGCTCGAGTCCGGGGAAGAATGCCAGGTGGTAAGGAGGTAAGTGGGTCTGGTTCTCATGTAGATAGATCTAATGTAATACAATTAAAAGTTGAAATTACATCTGTTCTTAGAGGAATGGAAACAAATTACCTCAGATATGTTTATACTGAAGGTTATTGAAGGGTTTCGAATAGAGCTTAATGCAAATTCTGATTTACCCATGCAACATGTTCCAAAACAATTGGAAGTTCAGGTGGAACTTGAAAGCTTATGTAATAAAGGTGTAATTGCTAAGGCAGTTTACCAAAGCCAACAGTTTGTGTCCAATATCTTTCCCAGACCAAAGAAGGATGGGGGATGCAGAATTATACTGGACCTGAATAGTCTTAAACCCTTTTGTACGGTATGGCCATTTTAAGATGGAAACATTTGTGACGGCTAAGCAACTTGTTTCCAGAGGATGCTGTATGGCAACTATAGATCTTAAAGATGCGGATTATTCAGTGTCTGTTCATTTGCAGGATTGAAGATATTTAAAATTCAGCTGGATGGGGCAATTATAGCAATACAATGCACTACCTAATGGTTTGTCTTCAGCTCCTAGAGTGATTACAAAATTGTTAAAACCTATTCTAGGCATGATGAGAAGTCAAGGGCATGGCTCATGGCTTAACTAGATGATATCTTGATTGTAGGACAATCAATGGAAACAGCTGAAGCATCAGTGGCAGTTGTTAAAACCACTTTTCAAAGATTGGGCTTCATAACTCATCCAGAGAAATCTAAATTAACATCTGTGACACAAATCAACATGATTGTGACCTTGCCCAGGCAAAAAAGGGTAGAGCTAATTGAGAGCTGTTTCAACTTAATTGCTGAAACACAGCCTTCAATTTGACAGGTGGCGAGTCTGCTTGGGAAATTGGTGGCAGCATTTCCAGCAGTTCAATACGGGCCACTTTATTATCAACAATTACAAAGGTCAAAGGAACAAGCACTCAGGATACATTTGGCTCATTATAATAGGCCTATGCATCTATCAGTAGAGGCTGTTGCTGATGTACAATGGTGGATTCAGCATATGTCCACTAGTAGTTCCAAAGTGTTATTGGACCAAGCTTCCATGATTTTGGCAGACAGATGTCAGTGCACTTGGGTGGGGTGCTACTGATACGAGATCCAGCTGTGGAGGCAGATGGACTGAGCAAGAGTCATTGCTTCTGCAAACATGGGGAATTAACCATGTAGAGCTTTTAGGAGTATTTATGGACTCAAGGCTTATTGCACTAACAAAACTAGCTTGCATGTGCAGTGCCAAATAGACAACACTACAGCAGTTGCTTATATTAATCACATGGGTGGAATCAAATCGTTATCATGTGACATGTTGGCAAATCAAATTTGGACCTGGTGTATCGATAGACATATTTGGATTTCAGCGATCTATCTGCCAGGGAAACTCAATGTAGTAGCAGATGCCAGGTCACGAAAATTCCGTGATAATACAGAGTGGATGTTGAACCAGGATGTGTTCAAGAACATAGTACTTCTATATGGAATGCCAGATATCGATTTGTTTGCATGCAGGCTTAACCACCAGCTGCCAAAATATGTTTCATGGGAACCAGATCCAGGGGCAGTGGCAATTGACGCTTTTCACTAAATTGGGGTGATATGTTTGTGTACATTTTCCCACCATTCTGCCTCATAGGTCGGTGTTTGAGAAAAAAAAAAATCAAGAAGGATGCCGCTTCAGGGGTTTTGGTGATACCAAATTGCCCAACTCAACCATGGTTCCCTTTGATGTTACAGATAGCGATCCAACCTCCTTTGCTGATTCCAAAGAGTAGGAATTTGCTGGAGCATCTGGTAACGCATGAAGTTCATCCGTTATGTGATCGTATTGATCTGTTAATTTGCAGGTTTTAAGAAGGCCTTACATGGGTCGAGGACTTTCTAGGCGAACGGTGGATATGCTCACTGCAGCCTGGAGAAAGAGTACTCAAAAGCAGAATATGACTTATGTAAAAAAAATATTTAAAAAAAAATGGGAACAATATTGTGTTCAAAAGAATATTCAATATGATACTGTAGTTATTGAAAATGTGTTAGAGTTTTATCTACACTTTATTATGATGAGGGTCTTAGCTATAATGCTATCAATACAGCTAGAAGTGCTTTGTCCGCATATCTTGTAATAGGTACACGGACACAAAGTATAGGTTCTCACCCTCTCATATCTAGGTTGATGAAGGGAATCTTTAATTCCAAACCGCCTAAGCCTAGGTATATGGTAATCTGGGATGTAAGCGTTGTTCTTAACATGCTTTGTCATTGGGTCCCTGTCATGTCTCTAACTTTGTCAAAATTAACCATGAATTTGGCTATGCTAATGGCATTGGTGTCAGCACAGAGAGTGCAGACTTTGCAAAAACTTCAGTAAGATAGAATGGAAGTGTCTACAGAGAATGTTATGTTTTATATTTATGACCTGCTCAAACAAAGCAGGCCAGGTGTGACAGGATTTAAGTTTGTGTTCTCAGCATATCCTACAGATCCATGTTTATGTGTAAGGACACATTTGTTACATTACATTGAAGCCACAAGGGCTTTAAGACAAGAAGAAACAGGATTATTTGTCAGTTACAAGAAGCCACATAAAAGAGTGGCAGTTCAGACTATCTCAAGGTGGTTAAAGCAAGTGTTGGTTCAGGCAGGAGTTAACACTGATGTGTTTACATATCATTTCACTAGGGCAGCAGCAACATCAGCGGCCAGGGCGATGGACGTTCCCATCGACCATATATTAAAAGCCGCAGGGTGGCAAAATGAACTTGTGTTTCAGCAATACTACCATCGGCCGATTGCCGATGGAGGGCTGTTTGCCAACTCAATATTGAGTGCTGTTGCTATTGTTTCAATTCTGTTTTCAATACTTTAATTCTGTTTCGTTTGTTGCCCCTAAATTAAGAGGGTTTTTTTGTTTGTTTTATGTCCAAAAATAAAAAATAATTTTTTTTTGCATGATATTCAATGTCATGTTTACAGCATTATTGATTATACTCAGAGTCAATCGATGCAGTGAGAAGCCGGGATTTTGATCTGTGGCATAAAAATCACAGAGCTTTGAAATCTTCACGTAGTCACTCACGTGACTCCGAAGTAAAATAGTAAGATTAAACGAGAACTTACCAGTTTGAAGTTTGATCTTTATTTTATGAGGAGTTACGTTGGTGATTACGTGCCCGCCACGCCCAACCCTCTCTCATAGAAAAAAGGTCATAATGGTAGTTCTCATGTTCCTCATCTTAATATGTTACTTCAATTATTGTGTTGTCTGTGATTTCATACCGCTGCTTTGAAGATTGACGAGCATGCGCCCTGAAGGGTCTTCTTCAAGTAATCACCAACGTAACTCCTCATAAAATAAAGATCAAACTTCAAACTGGTAAGTTCTCGTTTAATCTTACTATTCTATTACAGTGCTGCTCCTTACTCCACAAATGGGCACAGGCGTTGCCCGACATTAAATACCCCTAAGGGTCAACCCTGTGACCTGCACCTCCCACACCGAGACACCTAACTTCTCCCTCCAGAGCCGAGGGTTCGCCCTGCCCATGGCCTACCACCAGGTGCCACCACATGCCAATCTTATCAATCACAAAGTATTCTTTATCCTGAACTTCTTCATTACGCTGAACAGAATATTAATGACTTCAGTCGGACAGTAATCAGTCGGAGTGAATGAATTGCAAAGTAGACCTGGTTATGAAATATTCACAACCATGGGAATCAACTTCATGGGAAAAAAATAATTACAATTTATAACAGCATATTTAATTCAACCATTTACATCTCAGTAACACAGATTAAATGGAATATCTTACAATCTAATTAATCTCTGACAAAATGTGGTACAGAATATTAAGTATTTAATACTATTTTAAAATGCTACTCAATATCCTGCAAGTCATACACTGGGGACAATTATCGATCGTGGCGTCAATACCAATGGTCGCAATATCAAGTTATATACTGATAACATAGTAGGTGCATTTTAACAGAGACCACCAGCTGCTTGTTCCAGAATCCTGCTATTGGCAGCAGGGTGACATAGCGGTAGAGCAACTGCCTTAGAGCGCCAGAGACCTGGGTTCGACCCTGACTAAGGGTACTGTCTGTATGGAGTTTATATGTTCTCCTGGTGACCTGTGTCGGTTTTCTCCAAGATCATCGGTTTCCTCCCACACTCCTAAGACGTAAAGGTTTGTAGGTTAATTGGCTTGGTATAAATGTAAATTGTCCCTAGTGAGTGTTGGATAGTGTTAGTGTGCGGAGATTGTTGGTCGGTGTGGACACGGTAGGTCAAAGAACCTGTTTCCGTGCTGTATCACGAAACTCTAAACTCTTACTGAAATGTAGAATTATTTTGAGCTGTGACCTCAAACAATGTATTGGGTGTATGTTTATTTGATGTTTTTGCAGGTTTTGTTGATCAGACCAAACAGAGCTAATAACGGAACTATTTTTAAAAATGCAACCATTTCAATATGAACAACAATGTCTAGTGCAACAAAGTATTGAGACCAAACTACATGGTTAACTCAATTTATAAAGGGGCAATGTACAGAGGAGATTTACTAGAATGTTGCCTGGGTTTCAGCAACTAAGTTACAGAGAAAGGTTGAACAAGTTAGGTCTTTATTCTTTGGAGCGCAGAAGGTTAAGAGGGGACTTGATAGAGGTCTTTAAAATTATGAGCGGGTTGGACAGAGTTGACGTGGATAAGCTTTTTCCATTGAGAGTAGGGAAAATTCAAACAAGGGGATATGATTTGAGAATTAAGGGACAGAAGTTTAGGGGTAACATTAGGGGGAACTTCTTTACTCAGAGAGTGGTAGCTGTGTGGAATGAGCTTCCAGTGGAAGTGGTGGAGGCTGGTTCGATTTTATCCTTTAAAAATAGATTGGATGGGTATATGGACGGGAAAGGAATGGAGGGTTATGGTCTGAGTGCAGGTAGATGGGACTAGGGGGAAGTATTTATTTATTTATTTATTATTATTATTTTTTTTAATGTTCGGCACGGACTTGAAGGGCCGAGATGGCCTGTTTCCGTGCTGTAATGGTTATATGGTTATGTACAATACTTTGTTGCCCCTTTTAAAGAAAAACAATGCATGGAAATAAAACCAACTAATTATTTATCTTATGAATTCATGCAATTAAATAGAAAGATTAAACGAGAACTTACCGTTTGAAGTTTGATCTTTATTTTATGAGAATTTGAAGTGAGGGAATACGTGAAGAGCCCGCCAGCTCGCATGCGCGTCAATCTTCAGAGCAGCTGTATGAAACCACAGACTAGTTGCTGAACTTAAGCTATAGAAAGATTAACGACCTTAGAATTACCGACTGACCTTTATGAGAAGTAGGGTTGGGGGTGGAGGGCACGTGTTCCCTCACTTCAACTTCTCATAAAATAAAGATCAAACAGCAAGTTCTCGTTTAATCTTTCTATTTTATATCGAAGTCACATGAGTGACTACGTGAAGACTTCAAAGCTCTGTGGATTCATGCAGTGAACCAGTCTTTATGTAGACACACTGCCCAATTTGACCAAACATGGTTGAAAGAAACATACTTCATTGAAACCTGATGTTAATTCGCAAACATGTCCATGTTTTAATGGAAACAGTCATTTTACATCAGGGATAACCAATTGATTCAATCAACACAACTTAAAAGTCTACTAGCAAATAAGCCAGGCCTGATAATTGGTTTATTGTAAAATGTCTGAAACGTTCGCTCATCTGCCCATCCTGCTGTCGCAAGAATGTGATCCAGCAGAACTTTCATATTACTCGCTGCCGAAGTAGCTGCAGCCCTGGTAGAGTGAGATTTAAAAATATCAGTATCCACTCCCGCATCTGCTAATACGCATCTTAACCACCTAGAAATGGTTTGCACCATTATCCTTCTGTGTGGCTTTTTATAACTTATGAAGACAGCCTGTTCGCTGCCTCAAAGGTTTTTTGTAACCTCGATGTATTTTTTAACATAGGTAACCACACACAATCTGCGATCTGGTGGGTACACCAAGAGCTCCAACTTATAGTCCAACACACCTGACCTACTCTGCTTAATTAATGCATCTATATAAAAGGTTACTTTATTATCAGATATAACCGCATTATCCAGCCTCAGTTACTGTAAAGACTGAACTCGTTGTGCTGAGACGAGCGCTATGAGCATGACCAATTTGTGAGTGAGCTGGGGCAAAGATAATGATGCAGCCGGTGCTAAATTGCGAAGCAGCCTTAATACTATTTTAACGTTCCATACCTCCCGATATCTAGGCCTTGGAGGGTTTCTGTTAAAAATACCCTTCATGAATTTAGATAACAATGGGTGAGAACCTACAGATTGATGTCCAGACCCCAGCACTAAATATGACGACAAGGCACTACGAGCAGATTTAATAGCACTGTAGCTTAACTTTTTCTCAAAATATAAATTTGAAAGAAATTCCATCACATCGGCTATATCTGCCGTAAAGTAATTTATATGTGCTTTTTCGCAAAAGTTCTCCCATTGATTGATATATGAGAATTACTGCTTCTTTGTGCCATCACGCCAAGCTACATTTATTACGTCCACCGTCCGGTCGGATAATCCTAGCCCCACGAAAGGCCTTCTTAAACTCTGCAAATTAACAAGTCAAATCGATCATGTAAAGGGTGAGGTTCCTGAGAGACAGGCTGAATTAGCATATGTTTATTCCTTTAATAATCCTTTTTATAATGGGAACCATGGTTGCGTAGGCCAATGAGGCACTACTAAAATACCTGATGCGTTGTCTTGCATTATCTTTTGCAAGCAACATCCAATGAGGCAGGATGGAGGGAACGCATAGAAGAACACTCCCCCCCCCCCACAGTCTATGGAGAATGCATCTATAGCTTCTGCCCCTGGGTCTGGTTGCCAGGCTACATATCATGGTAATTGGTGATTAAGCCTGGAGGTGAATAAATCAGTCTGGTGTTCCATAACGAGCTATAATGTTGTTGAATACTAGCTGATTCAACATCCACTCAGTTTTATCATTGAAGCTTCGTGATCTAGCATCTGCTACCCTATTAAATCTGCCCGGCAAATGAGCAGCTGAAATCCAAATGCTCCTATCTATGCACCAATCCCAAATAAGTTTAGCCAAAGCATCACAGGATACTGATTTAGTTCCACCCATGTGATTTACGTATGCCACTGCCATTGAGTTATCCAATTGAAGTCTAATATGCACATCATGTAGCTTCCCACAGTATGCTTTCAAGGCATGAAATGCTGCCAGCATTTCCAGATAATTGATACCATATTTTCGACTAAGGCATAACTCCTCCTTGTTCCATCTACCACCACAACTAGAGACGGTGTTAGTTGCACCCCATCCTAGTTCACTAGCATCTCTCTGCAGTGTTGTTGTAGGTTTACTAGGCAGAAAGCCACCTGAACAATGATGACTATTGGCAATCCACCATTGTAATTCAGCTTTACATTCCGACAACAACTGCATAGGTCTGTCGAAATGACCTTTGTGGAATCTAAGGGCCTGATCCTTTGCACGCTCCAGATTCCGATAATGCATCGGTCCATAACATGCAGCTGGGAAGGCCGCTACTATTTTGCCAATTACCCTAGCAACCTGGCGGATAGATGGTTTCTCATTAATCAGAAGATTAGAAAAAGCCTCTACCAAATCTAGTTTTTTCCCCATGGGCAGGGTCACAGACATCTCCACTGAATTGATAATAAAACCTAAATAAGAAATAGATCTGGTTGGTATCAGTCTGGATTTGGCTGGATGGATGATAAATCCCAATTTATCAAAAATGAGCTTGGCAGCTGAATCAGCCAGCTTTGCGAGATGCAGCGTTCTCCCAATAATCAGAATGTCATCTATATAGCCCACAATAATATGCCCTTCAGCTCTAAGCAGGGCAAACACTGGTTTAAGCAGTTTGGTAAATAACTGAGGGGCTGAGCTTAAACCATTAGGTGACATCTTAAATTGCCATAACTGCTCCAGCCAGCTAAACGTCAGATATCTCCTGTGATTCCTATGAATAGAAACTGAATAATATGCATCCTTAAGGTCGATGGATGCCATAAAGCAACGTTCAGTAATTAGCTGCTTAGTGGTATGGACATTTTCCATTTTAAAATGTTTATACTGCACATTTGAGTTGAAGTTTGTCAAATCAGGATGTACGGCATCCACCATTTTTCTTCTCCCTTGAGAATATGTTAGAGATATATTGATCCTTCTCATGGACTGACCGCTCAAATACACCTTTTCTTGCAATGCCTCTATCTCTGCTTGCATATCCAAAGTTTCCTTTTCGGAACTAATATACGCCCGACTTGGCATATCTTGTCTAGGTGGAAATGAATTAGCCAAAAACTAAATTTCGTAACCCATTATACTATGCAGTATAAATGGGTCAGATGTTATCTGTCGCCATTGGTGCAAAAATAGACTTAACCTGCCACCGACTTGTAATTCTTCCGCACACCCCATGTGACTGATGGATGCAGATCCACCTACCTCAAAGGTTATAGGCGGTTTAATACCAGGGCCAGTAGACCCTAATTTCTGTTCGGTCTCCTTCCCTTCGCTCTGAAAGCTTGAGCCACAGGGAACTGAGGCTGCCGCATCTTCCAAGACAGATGAGATGGGCCTTGGCCTAAAAAAGACCTGTGACTGGGTCGAAATTGAGCAGATCTGAAATTCCCACCAGCCTCAGAGAACCGATTCCTGCTGGTTGTGGCATAGGGGTGATAACGCCGGAATAGAGGCGTCTTACCCATATAGGGTGCCTTGAACATGCCAGCAGTCTTTAATTCCTCCTGCAAGTCCTTGACTTGCTCACCCAAATGTTCTCCGAAGAGGAATTTAGCAGGCTGAACATTGCTGGACCTGCATTAATGCGCAAATTTGGGGTTCAATTCCGGCTTAATGCCATCTTTACGGAAGCAGTTAATCTCGAAATGAGCATTGCATAACAGAGCAATCGCATCCTGCTGTGCTTCCGACAGCTGAACCTCATCCACTGACCTAGCGAAGGCCGTAATACCTGCTGACAATAGTCTCAGGATCCGCTGTATTTTCATCTCTCTGGATCTTATCCTGCTCCTGATGTTTTCCCAAATGGTAGCATTGACTATGGGAACATCCAAGGTTTTGCAATTTCCAGGACTGGGATATCTCCCAGCCGTTTCCAGCATAACATATTCCTTCAGCTGGTGTGATGTTAGGTAGCTGATGCTGCTGGCCAACTCCTCTTGTAGTGGCTTGCCCGTCCCCGAGGGAACAGCAAATTTAGAGGCAAGAGCAGGCAGCTCTTCCTTATGCGACTCCCGCATATCATGCATTAAAGCATGGGATTCAGGCACATACTCATATTCGGAATCAGCTCCATACTGATCTCCGACACTCCCCTCATCCGAGTGGGAGGAATATTGCAACCATGAACCAGGTGTTGCCACAGGCATATGGCTCGAACTGCCTGTGCATGCCTCCGTAACATGGAGCATATTTTGTGCCACCATCTGTTCCATCAGATGTTCCAATTGAGACAAACGGCCAATCACATCTGCCATAGATGTGGGGACAGAATCCTCTTGTCCCAAATCGTCTGACAGGACTTGTCTCACAAATTTGGCTTTGGCTTTTCCCCCACTCGGGGCTGCCAAGCTGCTCCCTCTAGGAGCCGAATCGTAGCTAGCTGTGCAGACCGGCGCTGCCAGTGACTCCGAAGTGGAAATGGGTGGCCGTCGGCTTTTTGCACTGCCGCGGTCCTCTGCTGCCAGTTTCACAGCAGCCCGTTTTGCTTTCGCCCTAGGCTTTTCCATGATAAAGACCTAGGTAAACGTCGGAATAAATTCACAGCAAACACTCCCTGTGAACATTTGCACTCACCTGAATGGTTTTTAAACTTACCACTGGGGAGACAGACGTTCCCCCCAGCCAAACCTCGTGCCATGCGTCGACGTATTGACGCACATGCGGGCTGGCGGGCTCTTCACGTGACTTTGATATAAAATCATTATTTACAGGCAGATGCATACATAGTGATGGCCTTCAACAGTCAGGAAATTGAGTAGAGAAGTTGGAATGTTATGTTACAATCGAAAAAACATCATTGAGTCAACACTTGCAGTATTGCATTCAGTTTTGGAAAGAAGCCAGTAAGCTGGAAATAATACAGGAAAGATTTATAGGGAGAGTTGTGCAGGCTACCACTTTATTCCTTGGAGTGCAAGAAGCTGAGGGGTGATCTTATAGAGGTGTATTGCATTATGATGGGGATAGATAGGGTGAATGCACTGGCAGATCAAGAACTAGAGGATAGACACAAAAAACTAGAGTAACTCAGCGGGTCAGACAGCATCTCTGGAGAAAAGGAATAAATTAATGTTTGGGTCGAGATCCTTCTTCAGACGGGTTTTCCCTGATTCCTTCGATACAGAGATGCTGCCTGTCCCGCTGAGTTACTCCAGCATTTTCCCATTGAACGGAGCTGCAGTGTTCATGTGACTCTACTTTGACGAAATAGTAACCTGTGCGCCTGAGCCTGCCTCAGAAAATTGCCTGGACCAAAGTTCATTCATATTCTTATCTCCAGCTCTCTTCATCTTGTGGTCCTACGTGCTCCCTTGATTGTTAGGCTCCACATTAGTCTGGTTTACATTCCTTTTCTCAACAAAGTGAGACTCATATTTCCCATAAAGAACAGCACCGTGTTCAGCTTGTCTTCTTCTTCTTCTTGCGTATGGCGTGCACAGCCTAAAGTTGTAGGACAACTTGTTCTAGTTGATGTTTTTTGATTGGGCACGCCAGGTTGATTGCATTCGTCGAAACATGGCGGACCACATGAAGGTTGCAATCTCCCACCCCGTTCAGCTTGTGGTATCAATTGACACGCATTTCATTAGTCTCATATTAGAGTGGCATTATTCCTCATATATCATCTTGCTCCTCTGCTCTCCCTCCACCCCAGGACTTCAACAAAGTTGCTCACCTGGAGAAAAAGGTAACAAGATGCCAACACCAACCAAAATTACTGCGTTTTGTTGAGTTAGGCCCACGACACCTCAGGAAGGCTCAACAGTTAAAGGCCTGTCTCACGAGTCTGCGGTCATTGGCGGCGAAACGGGAAGAATCTACCGCTCCTGGGCCACCATAGAACGTGCACTCGGTCAAACGCACAATTCCGGGGCCGTGCAGTGTTGTTCCCAACACCGCACGGTGCTAAAATAAAACCAACACTGTTCAAAAATATGTCCCTACCGCACAGCCTCCACCAGTGAGGCACGAGTGCGGCACGGCCGCCGCCACAGCCGCCGCCAGTGTGGCTCGAGCGCCGTTCGTCGAACTTGCACCACCACAGCCTCCGCCAGTGAGGCACGTGTGCGGCACGGCCGCCACCACAGCCACCGCTACAGCGCCGCGATCAGGACGGCCGCCACCACAGCCGCCGCTAGTGAGTCACGTGTGCGGCACGGCCGCCGCCACAGCCACCGCTACAGCGCCGCGATCAGGACAGCCGCCGCCACAGCCCCGCAGATCCAAAATGACGTCATCGCAGTCGGCCCGCCCTTTTTTTTACTTACCGCAAGCACGTGGGACCAGCCGTATTTAAATCACTCGGCCCCCACGCAGCATCCGTGCGGTGCTCCCGTGGCATAGGCTCGGCGCTCTTGCCGTTGCCGTGCGGTCCACTCTACAGGCGAAGCCGCGCTTCACCGCCGATGACCGCAACACCGTAAGACAGAGCCTTTAGTTCTGGCTAAGGATGACAGAATATGGAACTACCTCAAGAAGTTTGAAAACTTCATTTGTTTACACAATCTTTTATTGTAGGCACCCACATCAAATCAAACCCAGTACCAATGTCATATCATATGGTATTTCAGTTTCTAAATGTCAACTTACCCAACTGTACACTACAATCTGTGAATCACTAGAATAATCGAGGCCAATGCTGCAAAGATTGTTTTATTCTTCACAGCCACAAATCATATCCCAATGCCTGCATATTTTTTTCGGTAATGTTGCTGGTCTTACTTTAAACATTTGAATTGTGAATGCACTATATTATGTTTTGGAACTCAGCTGGTGAATTTAAATTATGGCTAGCTGGCCATAATCACCATGGGTCAGCCACCCTATTATTTACTCTGGTTCTGTCGAATGGTTGCCCAAAAAATATGCAGGCTCCTCAAAAATATCATTCATGATGCACACCTAAGTAGACCCCGTGGAAAAACTTACCCATACCAGGCAAGTAAAATAAATTAAATGAAGCAGTTTTTCATTTCTCTGTGGTAATTTATCAAATGAATTAACACAGTTCAGTGGAAATCTTGTTTTGAGTTAAATCACTCGTCCATTTTTGACAGCATTTGTTGGTTATAAAAAATATCACAAAGAGAAAATTACTTGATTCTGCCAAATTATTAGTGGCTGTCACTATATACTTATTCCTATAAAACTTTTTTTCAAAATCCATAATTATTTTATCTTCTCATCTATGTCAACAATTAATCTCAATTCCACTCACAACCAGAAAGCAAATCAAGGAAGTGGCTTCCTGTTCAAAATGATAACCTGGAATTGAAATGAATTAGATCATATTCAAATTAGATTCCTCAACTTGCTGTTTTGTCAGTGATATTAACTCATTCACTTGAAGATGATAACATCAGCATGAAAACAGGGAGAAGGGTGATTATGACATGACCATATTGTCATTGGCAAGTAATTTGTAATTGCCAATGTATTGTTATTTTCTGGAAGATTTTTCCATATGTGCTACACATTTGTCCTGTCAATTGCCTGAAACGTGATGGTAATGAAAGGAAATTACTGCACCATAATAAGAGATACTTCACTATTACAATTCATAGCATTCCATATCTACCCCATGGGAGTATAAAGGGAGTGGGACATGTTTCCTGCAATTTAATTAGATATGTGGCAAAAAGCAGAATTCCCAATACTCCTTTGTATTACTTGATGATGTATCACATCATTTTGCTAATGTATCAATACTGTAATAGCACTGCACGTACATAATTCAGTAATTAGAGTCATAGTCATAGAGTGATACAGTGTGGAAACAGGTTCTTTGGCCCAACTCACCCACACCGGCCAACAATGTCTTTCTGCAAAGAAAAACTGAAATATATATCTGACATGGTCGACCCAACTCACCCACACCGGCCAACAATGTATTTCTGCAAAGAAAAACTGAAATATATATCTGACATGGTCGACCATTTTAACACTCAGTTTGGAATTTAATTGAAATAGTTCTGCTTGGTCATTATTAACAAGTTTTTTACTTCAAAGTTTTGGCAGTGTTTCTAACTGAATTAAATTCATATTGGAAAAAGTAGCTTGGAATTAACATAGCGGAAAATTATCCGTCTCTTGTTCCTGTTACTCTGGAGGGAATATAGGAGAGCCATAAATAATAGCACAACCATGGCATATTTTCCCACCCTTAACGTAGCAATGTTATAAAATGTTGAGATTTTAAAAATAAAGTCTGCAATTTATCCCATCAGATAAAGCATAAAAAGAAGTTTAATTTGACACCTAATTCACTTTCATATCTTCAGTATTAAAGAAGTTTTGGCCATTTTCATACTCGGAAATTAGCATCTTGTTCCCTATTGCTTTTCCATTGACTTAACACAAAAGCTGTGATCGAGGACAGTTAAAAGCCCATAACTTTCTTAAAAATTAAGATAACTGAAAGAAATGTTCAGTTATTATAGATTGAAGCATTCTGAAACAAATATAAAACAATCTTACTTAGAAGACATGAAAGTAAAGCGATCTTTTGGAACGTTCATTTGCGGTGAATTTAACCCCGTATTGGCATGAAAAATACTGCCGTTAGTTCGGGGAATAAAATCACCGTGTCGCATGAAAAAATATGAATTAAAGGCTTCTTAAGAAGCACTTTTATACATTTAAAGAAACCACTTTCGTTTACCTGTCCCGTGTGTGAAATTCGTCCCCGTTATCGGCGTTGACGCTTCAGGAGCTGCTTTTAAAATTACTCTAGCGCTGACATTGACGATTTAATAAAAATAAAAAATTCACAAAATGCCCCTAGGAACGATTTGTCAGCCAACGCTTGTACTCCAATGAAATATAATTCAAGACAAGGGAGGAGGAACCGCGTTTTAACCCTGCCCCCCCCTTAAAGGCGCCAAAATCGCGCACACGGCCAGTGGCAGAATTACAGCGCGACTGAAGGTAAGTTTTGTAACATACCTACTTAACGATTGTTTAGGCCTTAGTCTGGGGGATGTGAAACCCACTCTGTCATGGCTATTTGCATTTTGATGTTGCTTCTTGCAAAGGCAAATGACAAAGGTGGAGCAAGGAACAAAACATTCATGAACAAAATCAGAAAATGCTTGAAATATTATGTGGAATATTGGATTGCTACATCTAATAGGATATGCCAATCTAAAGGATTGGTAGATATTGCACATCCGTCATTAATTATGTGGAGAGCAGGTATTGATCCAAACGTGAACTAGTCTTTTAAACACAGTTAAAATATAAACTACAGACAGTAATCAGTTTTGAAATTAAAAGGACAACTTTGTAAATAAACAGAGTTGCCTACAGAGCACAGGCTACTGGTCCACAGCAGGAGGCCACTCAAACAATGTGGTTTGTAAACTGACATGTCCATGAGACGTTCTCATGTGTATCAGCTCAATGTAAAAAAAATGGCCTAGGGCAAATGGCTACATCTGATTATACATCAGGCACCTTCATTAATTTATGTTGCATCATAGTAACAGAGGTTAAGGTAGATTACAAACCATAACTGTTACTTAGCGAATCAAACATAGCGAGAAGCATATTTGTTCTGCATAGCAATAATTGGGATATTTGTGTACCCAAATTGTCAGCCCCCAAAAACTAATATTGGTTGTCTTGGTTCTCTGTCCTCAGCAGTTTTTTGTAAAAAGTGAAGATGGTTGTCAAAAATTGCAGCAGTATCTTCATCGGTTAGGCAGGTGGCTGAGGAATGGTTCATGGAATTAAACAGAAAGAAGTGCGAGATGTTGCATTTTAGGCAGTCTAACAAGGGCAAGACCTAAACAATGAATGGCAGGGCTCTGGAGTGTTGTAGACCAGAGGGATTGAGGAGTGCCGTTTACTGGTTCCTTGAAAGTGGCATCACAGGTGGTCATGTAGGTTTTCAACACTGGCTTTCATCAGTCAGTATTGAATATAGAAGTTGGGAGATTATGTTACAGTTGTATTATACATTGGTGAGGCCACACTTATTGTGATCAGTTTTTGTCACCATGTTATAGGAAATATATTGTTAAGCTGGAAAGAGTGCAGAGAAGATTTATGAGGATGTTGCCAGGACTTGAGGGCCTGAGCTATGGGGAGAGGTTGGACAGGCTAGGACTTTATTCATTGGAGCACAGGAGGATGACGGGTTATCTTATAGAGGTGTACAAGATCACGAGAGGATTAGATTGGGTAAATCCACAGTCTTTTGCCTAGAGTAGGCAAATCAAGAACAAGAGGACACAGGTTTAATGTGAGGTGGGAAAGATTTAATAGGAACCTGAGAGGTAAATTTTCTTTTACACAAATGTTGCTGGGTATTTGGAATGAACTGCAGGAGGAGGTAGTTGAGACAGCTACTATTGTTATGTTTAAGAAATATTTGGACAGGTACATGGATAGGATAGGTTTAGAGGGTTGTGGACCAAGTGCAGGCAGGTGGGACTAGTGCAGATGAGGCATGTTGGATGGCTTGATCTAGTTGGGTCAAAGGGCCATTGTATAACATGGAAACATAGACATAGAAAATAGGTGCAGGAGTAGGCCATTCGGCCCTTCGAGCCTGCACCGCCATTCAATATGATCATGGCTGATCATCCAACTCAGTATCCTGTACCTGCCTTCTTTCCATACCCCCTGATCCCTTTAGCCACAAGGGCCACATCTAACTCCCTCTTAAATATAGCCAATGAACTGGCCTCAACTACCTTCTGTGGCAGAGAATTCCAGAGATTCACCACTCTCTGAGTGAAAAATGTTTTTCTCATCTCGGTCCTAAAAGACTTCCCCCTTATCCTTAAACTGTGACCCCTTGTTCTGGACTTCCCCAACATCTGGAACAATCTTCCTGCATCTAGCCTGTCCAACCCATTAAGAATTTTGTAAGTTTCTATAAGATCCCCCCTCAATCTTCTAAATTCTAGCGAGCACAAGCCGAATCTATCCACTTATTCTTCATATGAAAGTCCTGACATCCCAGGAATCAGACTGGTGAACCTTCTCTGTACTCCCACTATGGCAAGAATGTCTTTCCTCGGATTAGGAGATCCAAACTGTACGCAATACTCCAGGTGTGGTCTCACCAAGACCCTTGGTGCAGTAGAACCTCCCTGCTCATATACTCAAATCCTTTTGCTATGAATGCTAACACACCATTCGCTTTCTTCACTGCCTGCTGCACCTGCATGCCTACTTTCAATGACTGGTGTACCATAACACCCAGGTCTCGTTGCATCTCCCCTTTTCAAATCGGCCACCATTCAGATAATAGTCTACTTTCCTGTTTTTGCCACCAAAGTTGATAACACAACATTTATTCACAATATACTGCATCTGCCATGCATTTGCCCACTCACTCAACCTATCCAAGTCACCTTGCAGCCTCCTAGCATCCTCCTCACAGCTAACACTGACCCCCAGCTTCGTGTCATTCGCAAACCTGGAGATGTTGCATTCAATTCCCTCGTCCAAATCATTAATATATATTGTAAATAGCTGGGTTCCCAGCACCGAGTCTTGTGGTACCCCACTAGTCACTGCCTGCCATACTGAAAAGGACCCGTTTACTCCTACTCTTTTCTTCCTGTCTGCCAGCCAGTTCTCTATCCACATCAATACTGAACACCCAATACTGTGTGCTTTAAGTTTGCATACTAATCCCTATGTGGGACCTTGTCGAAAGCCTTCTGAAAGTCCAGATATAACACATCCACTGGTTCTCCCTTATCCACTCTACTAGTTACATCCACGAAAACTTCTATAAAAATTCGTCAGACATGATTTACCTTTCATAAATGTGCTGCAAATGGCAAAAAGCATTTCACTTCACTACACCTGGGTGTATGTGAATGTGACTAATAAAAATACCTTGAACCTTGATCCATGCTGACTTTGTCCAATGATTTCACCACTTTCCAAATGCGCTGCTATTCCACCTTTAATAACTAGCTGTTTCCCCACTACCGATGTTAGACTAACTGGTCTGTAATTCCCCATTTTCTCTCTCGCTCCCTTTGTAAAAAAGTGGGGTTACATTAGCTACCCTCCAATCCTCAGGAACTACTCCAGAATCTAAAGAGTTTTGAAAAATTATCACTAATGCATCCACTATTTCTGGGGCTACTTCCTTAAGTACTCTGGGATGCAGCCTATCTGGCCCTGGGGATTTATTGGCCTTTATTCCATTCAATTTACCTAACACCACTTCCCGGCTAACCTGGAATTCACTCAGTTCCTCCATCTCATTTGACCCCCGGTCCCCTGCAATTTCTGGCAGATTATTTATGTCTTCCTTAGTGAAGACAGAACCAAAGTAGTTATTCAATTGGTCTGCCATGTCCTTGTTCCCCTTGATCAATTCACCTGTTTCTGACTGCAAGGGACCTACATTGGTTTTAACTAATCTTTTTTCTCTTCACATATCTATAAAAACGTTTGCAGTCAGTTTGTATGTTCCCTGCCAGTTTTCTTTCATAATCTATTTTTCCTTTCCTAATTAATCCCGTTGTCCCCCTCTGCTGGACTCTGAATTTCTCCCAGTCCTCTGGTAGGCTGCTTTTTCTGGCTAATTTGTATGCTTCATCTTTTGTTTTGATACTTCCCTGATTTCCCTTGTTATCCATGGATGCACTACCTTCCCTGATTTATTCTTTTGCCAAACTGGGATGAACAATTGTTGTAGTTCATCCATGCAGTCTTTAAATGCCTTCCATTGCCTATCCACCGTCAACCCTTTAAGAATCAATTGCCAGTCTATCTTGGCCAATTCACATCTCATACCCTCAAAGTTACCTTTCTTTAAATTCAGAACCCTTGTTAATTATGTCACTCTCCATCCTAATGAAGAACTCAACCATATTATGGTCACTCTTGCCCAAGGGGCCACGCACAAAAAGACTGCTAACTAACCCTTCCTCATTACTCAATACCCAGTCTAGAATAGCCTGCTCTCTCATTGGTTCCTCTACATGTTGGTTTAGAATGACACTACTACTGTTAGGTGGCCTGTACACAACTCCCACTAGCGTTTTCTGCCCCTTTGTATTTCGCAGCTCTACCCATATCGATTCCACATCCTCCAAGCTAATGTCCTTCCTTTCTATTGTGTTAATATCCTCTCTAAGCAGCAACGCTACCCCACCTCCTTTTCTTTTCTCTCTATCCCTTCTGAATATCGAATATCCCTGGATGTTCAGCTCCCAGCCTTGGTCACTCTGGAGCCATGTCTCCCTGATCCCAACTATATCATAGTCATTAATTACTATCTGCACATTCATCTCATCCACCTTATTATGAATGCTCCTTGCATTGAGACACAAAGCCTTCAGGCTTGTTTTTACAACACTCTTATACAATTATGTTGAAAAGTGGCCCTTTTTGATTTTTGCCCTCGATTTGTCCGCCTGCCACTTTTACTTTTCACCTTGCTACCTATTGCTTCTACCCTCATTTTACACCCCTCTGTCTCTGTGCTCACACATTTAAGAAACCCACCACCTCTTATTCTCTGTTTATTATCTTTTTCTTCTTTCTCCCCTACATGTTGGGTCTGAGTGCTTCCCTTCTCTGCCTCCTGCCTCTAACACTGTCTACTAGCTTTCTCTATTTGAGTCCCTCCCGCCAACCATTCTAGTTTAAAGTCTCCCCAGTAGCCTTTGCAAATCTCCCCGCCAGGATATTGGTCCCCCTCGGGTTCAAGTGCAACCGTCCTTTTTGTACAGGTCACACCTTCCACAAAAGAGGTCACAATGATCCAGAAACTTGAATCACAGCCCTCTGCACCAGTCCTCCAGCCTCGCAATAATCCTCCACCTCGCTCTATTCCTACTCTCACTGTCGCATGGCACAGGCAATAATCCTGAGATCCTTTGCGGTCCTTCTCCTTAACTCTCCTCCTAACTCCCTAAATTCTCCTTTCAGGACCTCTTCTCTTTTTCTACCTATGTCATTGGTACCTATATGTACCACGACCTCAGGCTCCTCTCCCTCCCATTTCAGGATATCTTGGACACGTTCAGACACATCCCAGACCCTGGCACCAGGGAAGCAAACTACCATCCGGGTCTCCTGACTGCGTCCACAGAATCGCCTATCTGACCCCCTAACTATAGAGTCCCCTATTACTACTGCCCTCCTCTTCTTTTCCTTACCCTTCTGAGCAACAGGGCCGGTCTCCGTACCGGAGGCCCGGCCACTGTTGCTACCCCCAGGTAGGTTGGGGCCCCCAACAGTACTCAAACAGGAGTACTTATTGCCAAGGTTTACCGCCACAGGGGTACTCTCTAGTCCCTGCCTCTGTCCCTTGCCCCTCCTAACCATGACCCACGTCTGCCTCCCCTTGATCTTGGAGTGACCACCTCTCTGTGACTCCTCTCTATGACCTCCTCACTCTCCCTGACCAGACAGAGGTCATTGAGCTGCTGCTCCAGGTTCCTAATACGGTCCCTTAGGAGCCCCATCTCGACGCACCTGGTGCAGATGTGGACGTCTGGAGCGCTATCAGACTCTATGACCTCCCACATCTGACATCCAGAACAGTAAACTGCCCTGGGCCTCATACTCCCCCCTTACCCAGGATACAATACAAACTGCTGGAATAAATCAACAGGGATCTGACTCCCGATCAGCTGCTTCTTCTAGTCCGCTTCCATCAATCAGCAGCTTCCTCAAGCCCACTTGTTTTGAAATGTGAATGGAACGTTACAGATTTGGGTACTCCTCCCACTGCAACCGTTCCAACTGCTCCTGGGCCTCTGTAAAAACAAAGCCCCACGCTCGGGTTTTAAGCCTACCGCTCGGACGTTACTCCTCCCACTGCGACCGTTCCAACCGCTCCTGGGCCTCTGTAAAAACACAGCCCCGTGCTCGGGTTTTAAGACTTCCGCTCGGACGTTGCTCTTCCCACTGCAACCGTTCCAACCGCTCCTGGGCCTCTGTAAAAACAAAGCCCCGCGCTCGGGTTTTAAGCCTACCGCTCGGATGTTGCTCCTCCCACTGCAACTGTTCCAACGGCTCCTGGGCCTCTATTGACTATGATTCAAAAATTTTAGACGATCCAGTAAATTACCTTTTCACAGCAAAGGTGTTTGAACATTCAGAGGACTCTTGTCAATTACATCATCTGCCCATTGTAAATATGTAATTCAATGGAAGCATTTGTCAGGCACAAAATATTGATGTGAGTGATGTCAATGTAGCTCACCTATTGAATCACCTGATTTATCATTGTTCTTAAGAGTAAAAACCTCAATCTACTTTGAGTTTGGAGAGATTCTATTGAGCACCTCTTCAAGAGAATGCTTGCTTAGAACCATAGAAACATAGAAAAATAGGTGCAGGAATAGGACATTCGGTCCTTCGAGTCAGCACTGCCATTCAATATGATCATCTAAAATCAGTATCCCAAGCCTGCTTTTTCCCCATATCCCTTGATTCCTTTGGCACTAAGAGCTAAATCTAACTCTCTTGAAATATAAATAAGTATATAAATATAAAACTGTCCCTAGTGTGTGTAGGGTAGTGTTAATGTGCGGGGATCACTGGTCGCGGGCTCGGTGGGCTGAAGGGCCTGTTTCCGCACTGTATCTCTTAACTTAACTTTGGTGAACAAAGACTTGCACCCATGGTGTCAGACCAACCTTGCTGAGAGTGAACCCATGGAGAGCAACAGGCCCAGAAGGAGTCCAGGCCTGTTATGGCACAAACCAACTCCAGCCTCCCGATAGCTTTGATCCACTGCAGTTCGCTCACCGTTGCAACAAATCCGTGCCAGTTCCATCTTCCCTAGACGTCACTTGTCCCTTGTCCCTTGTCCCTGGAACATCTGGATAACAAGGACAGCTGTGTCAGATTCCTGTTTATTAACTGTAACTCCACTTTCAATGTGATAATGTCAAACAAATTCATCTCCAAACTCCTGGACCCAGGACCCAGCCCTCTGTAACTGGATCCTTGATTGGCAGACCAATAAACCACAATCAATAAGGGCAACAAAAATATCCTCCACATTTCACCAACCACTCTTACCATTTTCTGCAGATGCACTCAAGAAAGCATTCTATTGGGATGCATCATAGCTTGCTATGGCAACTGGTCTGTTCAAGACCACAAGTAAATTGCAGAGAGTTGTGAACTCAGCCCAGTCCATCAAACAAACTAGATTTCCCCCAAATTAACTCCTTCTATGTGTGGGAAGGAACTGCAGATGCTGGTTGACACCGAAGATAGACACAAAATGCTGGAGTAACTCAGCGGAACAGGCAGCATCTCTGGATAGAAGGAATGGGTGACGTTTCGAGTTGAGACACTTGTACAGGCAGAAGAAGGGTCTCGACCCGAAACGTCACCCATTCCTTCTATCCAGAGATGCTGCCTGTCACGCTGAGTTACTTCAGCATTTTGTGTCAACTCCTTCTATCCTCACGCTGCCTCTGGAAAGCAGCCTGCAGTATTAAGGGGCACTTGGATTTTGATCATTCGCTCTTCTCCCCTCTCCCATCATGCGGAAGATACAAAAGTTTTAAAGCAGAGTCAAGAACAGCTTCATCCCTGCTGACTCTTGAATGGATCTCTTCAATGCAAAGGATGAATTTTAATTTTTTCTGTCTACCTCAACGCAGGCTTTGCACTTTTTTTTTGTACTTTAGCTCTAACATTATATTCTGCACTACTTGATGTATTGAAGCATGGTCTGATTTGCTTAGATAGCATGCAAAATAACATATTTCACTATCTCAGCACATGTGACAATAATAAACCAATACCAATCTCCATGTGATTTATGCCCCTGTCCCACTTAGGAAACCTGAACGGAAACCTCTGGAGACCTTGTGCCCCACCCAAGGTTTCTGTGAGGTTCCTGGAGGTTCCGGACACTCTCCCTAATGGTGGAAAGTGGTTTCCGACTAGTCGAGGCTTCTTCTATGTTCCTGTGATTATTTAAAAAAAAAAAAAAACGGCCTCGACTAAAAATAGGTTGCCATTTGGTCGAAGCCAGTGGAGTGGGGTTGCTATTTACTTACAGGCCCTGGTTACCCTTTTATTTCTAATATAGGTATAAAAAGCTTTGGGATTTTCTTTAATCCGACTCAAAGCCATTTCATGGCCACTTTTGGCTCTTCTAATCTCCTGCTTGAGTTCCTTCATCCTTTCTTTATATTCTTCAAAGGGCCTTTCTGATTCTATCCTCTTAAACCTTGCACACACTTCCATTTTCTTTTTGACTAAATTTACAACCTATTTGGCCATCCAAAATGCCTTTACTTTGCCACCCTTATCCCTCATCCCTACTGGAACATGGCTGTTCAGACGTTTAATCAACTGTCCTTTAAACAACTCCCACATATCAGAAGGTAGACAAAAATGCTGGAGAAACAGCGTGTGAGGCAGCATCTATGGAGCGAAGGAATGGGTGACGTTTCGGGTCAAGACCCTTCTTCAGACTGATGAGGGGATGGCAGGAAGAAGAAAGGAAGAGGCAGAGACAGTGGGTGGTGGGAGAGCTGGGAAGGGGAGGGTAAAGAGGGCGAAAGCAAGGACTATCTGAAATTGGAGAAGTCAATGTTCATACTACTGGGGTGTAAATTACTCAAGCAAAATATGAGGTGCTGCTCCTCCAATTTACAGTGGGACTCACTCTGGCCATGGAGGAGGCCCAGGACCAAAAGGTCGGATTCAGAATGGGAGGGGGAGTTGAAGTGCTGAGCCACGGGGAATCAGGTTTGTTATTGTGACTTAGCGGAGGTGTTTGGCGAAGCGATCACCAAGCCTACGCTTGGTCTCACCAATGTTGAGCAGCTGACACCTAGAGCAGCGGATGCAATAGATGAGGTTGGAGGAGGTGCAGGTGAACCACTGCTACACCTGAAAAGACTGTTTAGGTCCTTGGATGGAGTCAAGGGGGGAGGTAAAGCGACAAGTGTAGCATTTCCTGCAGTTGCAAGGGAACCCACATATCAGAAGTAAGTTTACCCAATAACATCTTCTCCCAGTGAACATTTTTGGATAAACCTCACAAATTCTTCCCCGATTAAGTCTTTGGTACTGACCTAGTCCCAGTCTATACTGTGGAAGTGAAGAACCTAAATAGTTACCTATCCATGTTTTCCAGAGGTGCTGCCTGACTTGCTGAGTTACTACTGTGGCACTTATATCTCTAGCAATTGGATCCATCTGCTCATCATCTCTCTATTATCTGGCTCCACTTGTCATCATTGTTACATCTGATTTCAGCATTTGTGTAGATTGGTTATTGCATGTTAGCTAATCACAATGCTTAGTAGTGATAACCCCGCCTCGTGCATGCATTATAGTGCAAGAACTCATTTATTATATTCAGTAGATGCAGCAGACTGAACGTACAATGTACTGCATACCTGACACTGGAATATCTATTAAAGATTTTTATACCTTTACCTGTGTGCGAGTCAGGTAATTACATGGTGTCAGAAAAGTGGTTCTAACCCACTCCGCCTGTTTACCGCAATTTATTTTCTTTATTTGTTTACTTTGCAATTTTTCAATGTTATGGCCAACTCCTGTCGAAAGCTGAGTCCCCTTGTGTTTCACTCTGACATAGCCGAGCGATGGCGCATGTTTGAACGTGACTATGGTCACTATATTCGCATTGTTCACCGGAATGACCCCGATGATCTGAAGGCATTGCTACTGCTCAATCTAGCAGGTCCAGAGGCAATGATTTGTGCAGACAACTTCGAGTTTGCCCCATCTATCAACAACGCTAATGGCCAGGTCCTAGTACCTGCAGAAACTATCGACAATCCAACCGTCTTAGAAAATTTAGAGAGCAGTGTGACCTGCCCTCGAACCGCATCCTTGAAAAGACAAGGTTTTTCGCCCATCAGCAGCAGGTCGACGAACCTGTCGAACGCTTCATCAGTGACTTACAACATATGGCTACACGATGCTGCTTCGGTGAGTTGACTAATGAGTTAGTACTAGATAAGGTTGTGGGGGGAATGAGAGATCGCAAGCAAAGAGCTGAGCTACTTCGAAACGCCGAACTTACTTTAGATCAAGCTATTCATTCATGTCGCATGGCAGAGGTCCTCGCCCCGCTCGCAGAGTTTGATCCTTCCAGCCCGCAGCAGCAACACAACGTTAATCTTGCTAACTACTCTCCCCGCAATGTTTCAAATGTGCCCCTGAAAAGTTCTAATGTGCCTGCCACGAGATGCCCCAACTACAACTATTTCCACTCTAGAGGGCGCCAGTTCTGTGTAGCCCATGGGAAAATTTGTCACAACTACAAGAAGCCTAATCACTTTGCGATGTGTTGTCGGTCTCAAGGACAAACCTGCACCTGCTACAACAAGAACTGTCTGACTCTGGCTCCCAAGAACATGACGATGCTTCCCATGGGAACACTTACAATGACTCTGCAGTACTTTCTCTCCTACTCTCCTCAGGCAAACTGCTGGACCCAGCAGTGACCATGGTGATAAACAACAAGGCCCTGACTACCAAGGTCGACATGGGTGCAAAGGTTAACATTATGCCGTTAAGAGAATTCAATAAGATCAGGAATACGGAGCAAATTAAAAAGGATTCCTCCACACTACATGCTTATGGAGGGGAAGTTTTACACCCACTACGGAAAGCTGACTTTAAGTGCACTGTCAATGAACAAACAAGAAACCTGATGTTTTACATTGTTCAACCAAACTCTGAAACCCTGCTTGGCATCAATGCATGCCATGACCTGGGGCTGGTCTATTTTGGACATGCTGTCCACAAACTCTGTTTGACAAAGGAGCCAACACAGCAGCTGCTGTCCCAGTACAAAGACCTGTTTGATGACAAACTTGGCAAGCTGCCCACGATGTACAGGATCGCCGTAGATCCTACAGTTATACCAGTGGTCCATGCACTGCACCGAGTTCCCCATGCTATGCGGGAAAGAATACACACTGAACTAAAACGTATGGTCTCCATCGGAGTTATTGCCGAGGTAAGCGAACGCTCTGATTGGGTCTCCACTATGGTCATAACCACCAAGAAAAACAAAGAGGAGTTACGGGTCTGCATCAACCCCGAAAACCTAAACACAGCAATCAAGCGCCCGCACTACCGATGAAGAACCACAGAGGACGTGGCTGCACAGATTGGAAACGCAGCGGTATTCTCGGTTCTTGATGCCAAAAGCTCTTTCTGGCAAATACCACTGGACCGTCCATCATCTACGCTGATGACGTTGTTTCACAGTCGGGGCTCGGTCAGACACTTAAATGTGACAGCATTTACCGGTCCACACTTTGCCTCCAGGCAGCATCTTGCTGGTTAGGATCAAGTCTTCCTATTATGCACCTTTAGCCTTGCACATATGGATTAAGTAAGTGCACAATTAATAGGCAACTGTGGTAAGTCTTGACAGCAAGCCACAGTCAGCCAAATTCAAGCCAATATATAGATTAACATAAAAATAAATGAATTCTACATCATGTACCTGCTGGCATCTGTGAGATTAGTACACTAAACCCACAGTACAAGGCTGCTAAATAGATATGGTTCGTAAACTGACATAACCATGAGATGTTCTCTTAAGCGTCAGCTAAATGTAAGAAACGTAAGAAAATTGGGCTATGTTAATGGTCGACATCTAACTAGGCATCAGACATCTTCAGCAATGTTATTTTGCATCATTGTGAAGGTTGGTGACTGGATTGATTTTATCACTGAGCACATCAAGCATACATACATATTTGCTCTATAATTAACTGGGATACCTGAGTACCCAGACAGTCAGTCCTCACAATATTACTTTTAGATGTCTGGGTTCTGCATCTCAGAAGCTCTTGGACCTCTAATGTTAAAGCTCTAGTGAATTATTTCTCCCAGCAAAGGTGTTGAACATTGAGGGGTGCCTTGTCAGTTCCAGTGTGCTGCCAATGTATATATTTAATTTAATGGAACTATTGATCAAACTCAGTATTGAAGGAAACAATGGTGAAATTGTATTGAATTACCTGCTGTTATCTTTGTTCTTAACAGTATAAAAACTCAATATTCTTGATTAAAAGCTCAATGTACTTAATGTTTGGAGGTATTCTACTGAATTTTCTTCAAGGAACGTGTGTCTGTTGTGATGAATAAAGACCTTTTACATAAACCGGTTAAAGTGGTATCGCTGAGTAAGTTATATGTTGTGGTAAATTGGATTCTACTTTTCTCAACCGAATTAAGTAATAATTGGCCAGTTTCTTACCACCCCACTAACTTAATTTCACTCACAGAAACCAGTCTCAATTATCTCATCTTCATGCAGTTTTAGGTTCTTATAACCTTCCTCCTTTAATGAGTATCCCTATTCTCTTGAGCCCATTATTAAGTGACATCTCTTTTGCACAGCTTGGTTGAATAATAAATTTAGGAGAAGCAATGAGCTGGATTGTCTTTAAGCAAATAGTTCTATAGCTACATGCAGCTTACTTTCCAATGTTCTCCCAATTTTACACCTGCACTTCTACAAGCACAAGTTAACGAAGTTGAATGCATTTGACTTGTCATTCTGTCACTCGATTCATCATTGAATCCAGCCACATAGACATGGATGGTAAGTGTAAGATGTGAGATACACTTGGCTCCATAGTTTTAGTAAAGGACGGCAAGCATGTGAAATCCAACCTTTACATTTGATCCCTGAGTTAAAAAGGTATGTGCAGGTCACTGATTTATTCACTGTTTTTTTTTTTTAAACACGATTTAATACTTTAAGCTGCTTATAATTAGATTTGTATTTAATTTATTTAATTACATTTTTTAATTATTTCAGTCCTTTTAAGTAGTTGCCTAAATGTCCTGACTATCAATTCTCAGATCTTTGCCAGAGGTGAATTATCACAAAAAAAATCAAGGACATACTGGTGATGAAACTCCAGGCTCCAATGCCTCTGTTTTGGCACCATCTGTGGTCTGCTGTGCCTCATAGGATATCTCTTCAACATAAAGATCACCTAGGCCATGTCCAGCACAGGTTGGTAAACCCTGTCAACTCCATGGGAACTATGGATGTCAAATTCTGCAGCTAAATGGGTCAAGGATGGTCTGTGGGGAAGGGAATCCAGGAGAATTCAGAATCACATTGTATTGCTTTATGATATACTCACTAAATGTTCAACATCACCATTAACTGCATTACAATGTGCAAATAAGCTAAATCGGACAATTTTTTTAGAAAGTTGAGTATTAATGCTTAAAATGTGGGGCTAATTTTACTTCGGAGTCACGTGAGTGACTACGTGAAGAAGACCGTCAGGGCGCATGCGCGTCATTACGTCTGTCGTATTGGCGCAGACAGGCTGGGAGAAACAAAGTTCTCCAGCGGTAAGTTTGAAAAATCCTGCAGGTAAGTTTAACCTTACTTTTCAGGTTTGTCCGTTGCAGGAATCTCTTCTCGCAGGTTCCTGCTGGACATGAAATTCAGCAAAACCCGGTGGACCGCGGTGAAATTGTGGACCGCGGGGATGCCGGTTTCGGACCGCAGGAGTGCGGTAGCAGGTGGCCGGTGGGTTTTGCTGGTTGAGTCACGGACAGAATGGTCCGCGACTCCCGAGGTTTAATTCGGGCCGCGGGTTTTTTGTGGACCGCGGGTAAAGCAAGCCACGGTCACGATAGAGGTGGCTGTTGGGCTTGTTATTTCGAGTCGCTGACAGGCAGGTCAGCGACTCGAGAGATATGTTTTAAATAGGGGCCGTGGGGTTTCTCTAGACCGCGGGGATACCGGCTACGGTCCGCGGTAAAGTGAGGAGCCGGTGGCCGTCGGACTTCTTGTTAGAGTCGCTGACAGTAAGGTCAGCGACTCCCGAGGGTATTCGGGGTGCAGACTGAGCGTGGACGTCGGGTTACTACCCGGCTCATTGATGGAAGGACCCCGACTTTGGCAGCCCATATGAGTTTGAACTATGTGGAGCCTGGCCAGGAGGGTCCCCTCTGTTATATATGTATGTCCTCAGTGGAGAGGAGTAAGGTCTCAGGGCTGCTTACCAATTCCTCAGTGGAGAGGAGTACAAGGGGTCAGTGTACCCCAACCCCAACTCAGGAAGTGAGATTAGTGGTTTATCACCCTTATGTGTCTATGGCAGTAGCATTTTCTGCTAATTCTGTGGAGGTTTTAGGTCTAGGCCAAGTTGGCCTTCAAGGAGAATTTACAATTCACGCATGCCCTCCAAATTAAGGACGAATGCAATTTTGGGAAGCGTTCAAAAGGGTAGACATTATAGTTACCACTTGGTCACATTGTGACTATTATACCGAGAGAGATGATTATCATTTACTCAATTAAGGGGGAAGCCTTGTTGAGCTGTATTATCAGTCACCTGTGGGAGTTACACCAGGTGGCGTCATAGTAATTCTGCTCATTAAAAGGGACTGTGCACGGTTTCTTCCCCAAGACGCCGGATTACTCATATTAAAAGTAAATAAATCCCAGGTTTAACTGGGATTGGTGTCTTTATTCACATATATGTCTTTGCCTAGGACAAATAACTGTTAAGTTTTATTCCAGCATTTCCCACTATGTCTGATGTACAGGGGCCAGAGGCGCTCCAATTCTTCCCTATAGACGGCGTTGGCATCGGGAAGGAGCACGATTTGGAGTCGCAAGCACGTGCAGCCTGTTTGGGGAAGGAGGATACCAACAGAGTATTGATTTGCATGGCTAGTCCTGGTGGCTGCTGTAGGCAGTGACCTGATAACCCCAACTCAGAGTGAGTGCCAAGCCAGGGGT
The DNA here is from genome assembly GCA_038087875.1 of Malacoraja senta. Lineage (NCBI taxonomy): Eukaryota > Metazoa > Chordata > Chondrichthyes > Rajiformes > Rajidae > Malacoraja > Malacoraja senta. The sequence goes on from JAXLNO010000712.1 coordinate 57,816, forward strand.
ATCAATGTCAGACAACATTGCGCTTTTGCAATCCAACAACGCTCCATCGTAAGGCATGTCAGGCAGCAACACCTAGTAAAGGGTTGCAAAATTCCCCCCACTCAAGGGAGTGGTCGAGAGAGTGCTACAGGAGGATGCACATGTGCCTGAAGCAACACCTGTTTGCAGGGTTGCCATTCCTCCCACTGGGTGCACCACAGTGGTCGAGATAGTGCTAAAATACATGCACACATGCCTGAGGTGACGCCTAGTAAAGGGTTGCCAAAATTTCTTGCACTCAAATGGTGGAGTGGTCGAGAGAGTGCTACAGGAGTATGCACATGGGCCTGAAGCAACACCTGTTTGCAGGGTTGCCATTACTCCCACTCGGTTCTCCATAGTGGTCGAGATGGTGCTAAAATACATGCACACAGGCCTGGGGCAGCTCCTGTTGCAGGTTGCATAAGTCCTCCCACGTGGAGGTATAGCGGATGAAGATGGAGCCACACACATATGTTATAAGATTGTGGGGAATGGTGTCGAACAACATGATTGGTACAGAGGCATATACAAGCAAATGGAGGAGATGGATGGTGATACCTGCTTCAGCTTCGATAAGTCCCACTCTACAAGAGTGTCTAAGGTTAGTATGGATTAATTCCAAACAGGAATCCAAACATGGCTATGTGCCGGGATCCCATGCTGAATGCATGCGGGTAAGCAGTGGGCGTTGCCTCTAAAATTGCTGCTCAGTCGCTCATTGCTGATCCATCCAGAGAAATCCAAATTAACACCTGACTATTTGGGTCACAATTGATTCAATTAAGTGACTCTGCCCAGGGAAAAAAGGGTAGAGCTAATTGACAGCTGTATCAAGCTAATTGAGGCATTAAGGATACATTCGGGTCATTATAATAGACCTATGCAGTTATCAGTAAAGGCTATTCTGATTTGCAATGGTGGATTCACCATGTGTCCAGGAGTTATAGCAAGGTAATGCTTGACCAGCCTTCCATGATTTTGCAGATGAATGTCAGTGCACTCGGGTGGGGTGTCACGGATTCGAGTTTCAGCTGTGGAGGCAGATGGACTGAGCAAGAGGCATCGCTTCTGCAGACATGGGCAATTAACTATTAAGAGGTTTTTATGGACAAGGCTTATTGCTCTAACAAATGTAATCTGCATGTTCAGTTTCAGATTGACTATACTACGCAAGTGGCATATATATTAATCACATCGGTGGAATCAATCGGTATTTTGTGACAGATTGGCTAATCAAATTTGGGCCTGGTGCTTTGGAAAAGATATTTCAGCTATTTATCTACCAGGTAGATTCTACATAGTAGCAGACGCCAAGTCACGAAAGTTCCATGACAACATAGATTGTATATGAATGCCAGATATCGATTTGTTTTGCATCAAGGTTCAACCATCAGATGCCTAAATAGGTTTCATGGGAACCAGACCAGGTGGCAATTGCAATTGATACTTTGACATTGAGGTGGTATGTTTTATATATTTTCCTACCATTTTGCCTAATAGGTCGGAGTCTGCAAGAAATCAAGCAGGATGCCGCTTTGGGGGTGCTTGTAATACCTAATTGGCCGAATCAAGCATGGTTTCCCTTTGATGTTACAGTTAGGGATCCAACCTCTTTTTGGTGGTTCCCAAGCGTAGGAATTGACTGGAGCATCCGCTAACACGGGAAAGTCATCTGTTATGTGATTGTATTGACTTGTTAATTTGCAGGTTTTAAGAAGGCCATACCTGGAGCAAGGACTGTCAGGGTGAACGGTGGACATGCTCACTGTAGCCTGGAGAAAGAGCACTCAAAAAGGGTATATTACTTATGTAAAAAATGGGAGCAATATTGTGTACAAAATAAAATTGACTATAATACTGCAGGTATTGTGGATATTTTAGAGTTCCTGTTGACACTCTATGATGATGAGGGGCTCAGTTATAGCACCATTAATACAGCTTTAAGTGCTTTGTCATCGTATGGTTTTGATGGGGTCAGGAAAGATCCTATTGAGTTTCATCATACCATAGCTGGATTGATGAATGGAATTTCAACTCTAAACCTCCTAAACCCAGGTATATGGCGATCTGGGATGTAAGTGAGGTCCTCAAGATGCTTCGACAGTAGGTTCCTGTCATGTCTCTGAATTTGCCAAGCTAATCATGAAAGTGGTTATGCTCTTGGCATTAGTTCAGCATAGCAAGTGCAGATTTTGCAAAAACTTCTGCTAGACAGGATGGAAGTTGCTGAAGAGACTGTTACGTTACATAATTGCGTCCTGCTTAAGCAGAGCAGGCCAGGTGTCACAGGTTTGTTAAAATTGTGTTTCAACATAACCTACTGATCCATGTTTATGTGTAATAGCACATTTATTTTCATTATATTGAAGCTACAAGGACCTTAAGAAATGTGGAAACAGCATTGTTTATCAGTTACATGAAGCCACACAGGAGAGTGTCAGTGCAGACTATCTCAAGGTGGTTTAAAGCAAATGTTGATTAAGGCAGGTATTAACACTGAAGTGTATATATCCTTTTTCCACTAGTGCAGCAGCAACGTCATCAGCTAGGGCGATGGATGTTCACAGCAGCCATATTTTATAGGTGCCGGGTGGTCAAATGATTTTTTTTTTTTAATTACCATCGGCCAATCGCCGATCGGAGAGAGGCTGTTTGCAAATTCAGTATTAAGTCCTGTTTAGTTCCCCTGGGATAGACGGGTTACTGTTTGTTTTGATTATTCAAATCAATTGTTACTGCATGATATTAACATTTCATGTTTAACGCATTATTGATTGTTTCTCATCGAAAGTCAATCAATGCAGTGAGGCCGGGATTTGGATCTGCGGCATAAAATCACAGAGCTTTGAACCCTTCACGTAGTCAGTCACGTGACTCCGAAGTAAAATAGTAAGATTAAATGAGAACTTACCAGTTTGAAGTTTGATCTTTATTTTATGAGGAGTTACGTTGGTGATTGCGTGCCCGCTATGCCCAACCCTCTCTCATAAAAAAGGTCATATGGTAGTTCTCATGTTGCTCATCTTAATATGTTACTTCAAATATTGTGTTGTCTGTGATTTCATCCCGCTGCTTTGAAGATTGACGCGCATGCGCCCTGACGGGTCTTCTTCACGTAATCACCAACGTAACTCCTCATAAAATAAAGATCAAACTTCAAACTGGTAAGTTCTCGTTTAATCTTACTATTAAATTATACAAAATAGTTACTATTCTTAAATTTATACCATCAAATAGGCACACAATGCATCTAGAAATTCCATATTTAACTTCCGTTGATAAGGAGGTGATTTTGAGTAACAATGCCACTTCAGGCCTCTCAATTGAATTCTTCCTAACAATTATAGAACTGAGAAATTCCACAGCAAGGGCTATCACGACACATGGAGAAGGTTCCATTTATTGATAAAATAGTGTGAATAAACCTGCCAATCTTAACTGTATTTACCAAAACAATTTTGAAAATATAAACATACACCAAATGGACCTTTTCTTTGTACTATGTGAAGTGGCTTTGAAACTTGCAGAAAACAGGAGCACATAGGAATTTAAAACGTAATCTTTGACGATAAAATGTTGATTGCTCCCATTGCTTTCTGAAATAGGCATTCATTAATTCAATCACTTATCAAAGCTAGGGAAAATCAATTAGGCAGAAAATAATCCAACTATTCCTGTCCCAATAAGACAATTTTAAAGCAATTATGCTGATCCCAAAGGTTTGTTTCACTGATGAAATCGAGCAAATATTGATCAATGTATAACCATAACAAAGCAGATTGCAGTGCAGACTACTTGATTACATCTGAAACACCACTTTGCCAGAGGAATTTACAATTAACCATGTTAGTATTCCCTTTCCTTAAAGGCTTGAATCTTCCTAAGCTTCATGTTTATAAAAAATAAAAAAATATATTGAAATGGTTTTCAATATGTGCCAACGTCCTTCAAAGAAAATCGTTTAGTTTCTCTGAAACATAAACACTACAAATGTAACTGCCAGCATTTGCACAGCAGCAAGGCCTCTTTCGGTTATCGTTGGTTATAGAAATAACATCAATACATTAATGTAACATTCATAAACGGGGTCTGTTATGGCTACCCCTAGGTTTTTCAAAAATAATAATGTAAATGCATGAGAATCGCACTTAACCAAGAGTATCTTCAGAGTGACTCTTGTGGTCACAGGCACTGCTCATCTCATCTTCAGCCCATCTCCATTTCAGTATTTCCTTTGTTTTCAAACAAGGTGAGAATTGGTAAGGACCTCGACTTGGGAAAAAATGACAGAGTTGTTGAGTGCAATTTTAGGAGATCTATGTTTCAAAGAGATGCAAGACGAACAGCATGGATGCTCCATAACCAATTGGCATCAACAAATGTAACCAACCCAGCCACCTTCCTTCAGCAAGGTACACAAAAATGCTGGAGAAACTCAGCGGGTGCAGCAGCATCTATGGAGCGAAGGAAACAGGTAACGTTTCGGGCCAAAACCCGTCTGAAGAAGGGTTTCGGCCCGAAACGTTACCTGTTTCCTTCGCTCCATAGATGCTGCTGCACCCGCTGAGTTTCTCCAGCATTTTTGTGTACCTTTGATTTTCCAGCATCTGCAGTTCCTTCTTTAACACATTCCTTCAGCAAGGTATTTGATAAAGTACTGCATGGTGAAAGGGGAAAGATTTAATAGAAACCTGGTGGACAACTTTTCATTACCCAGGGTGGTGTGTATATGAAACGGGTTGCTAGAGGAGGGGAAGCAGGTACCATAACAACATTTTAAAACTTTTGGACAGGTACATGGATAGGGATGGTTTAGAGAGATATGGGCCAAACATGAGTTTGCACCTATACCCTTTGCACCTATACTCAACTCCTCTTGTTATGAAGGCTAACATGCCATTTGCTTTCTTCACTGCCTGCTGTAACTGCGTGCTTACTATCATTGACTGATGAACAAGGACCCCCAGATCCTGTTGTACTTCCCCTTTTCCCAACTTGACATCATTTAGATAATAATCTGTCTTCCTGTTTTTGCTACTATATTGGATAACCATACATTTATCCACATTAAACTACATCTGCCATGCATCTGCCCACTCACCCAACCTGTCCAAGTCACCCTGCATTCTCATAGCATCCTCCTCACAGTTCACACTGCCACCCAGCTTTGTGTCATCTGTAAATTTGTGAATGTTACTTTGAATCCCTTCATCATTTATGTATATTGTAAATAGCTGCGGTCCCAGCACCGAGCCTTGCGGTACCCCACTAGTCACTGCCTGCCATTCTGAAAGGGACCTGTTAATCCCTACTCTTTGTTTCCTGACTGTCAACCAATTTTTTATCCATGTCAGCACTCTACCCCCAATATCATGTGCCCTAATTTTGCCCTCTAAACTCCTATGTGGGACCTTATCAAATGCTTTCTGGAAGTCCAGGTACACTACATCCACAGGCTCTACCTTGTCCATTTTCCGAGTTACATCCTCAAAAATTTCCAGAAGATAGTTAAGCATGATTTCCCCTTCGTAAAATTTCATCTTTATAATTGACTCCAGCATCTTCCCCACCACCGATGTCAGGCTAACTGGTCAATAATTCCCTGATTTTTCTCTCCCGCCTTTCTTAAAAAGTGGGATAACATTAGCTACCCTCCAATCCACAGGAACTGATCCTGAATCTATAGAACATTGGAAAATGATCACCAATGTTTCCATGATTTCTAGCCACTTCCTTGAGTACCCTGGGATGCAGACCATCAGGCCCTGGGGACTTATCAGCCTTCAGTCCCATCAGGCTACCCAACACCATTTCCTGCCTAATGTGGATTTCCTTCAGTTCCTCCGTCACCCCAGATCCTCTGGCCACTATTATATCAGGAAGATTGTTTGTGTCCTCCTTAGTGAAGACAGATCGAAAGTACCTGTTCAACTCATCTGCCATTTCCTTGTTCCCCATAATAAATTCACCTTTTTCAGTCTTCAAGGGTCCAACTTTGGTCTTAACAATTTTTTTCCTCTTCACATACCTAAAGAATCTTTTACTATCCTTTATATTCTTGGCTAGCTTACCTTTGTACATCATCTTTTCTCCCCATATTGCCTTTTAGTTATCTTCTGTTGCTCTTTAAACATTGCCCAATCCTCTTGCTTCCCACTAATCTTTGCTATGTTGCACTTCTTCTCTTTTATTTTTATACTGTCCCTGACGTCCGTTGTCAGCCACGGTCGCCCCTTACTCCCTTTGGAAACTTTCTTCCTCTTTCGAATGAACTGGTCCTGCACCTTCTGTATTATTCCTAGAAATACCTGCCATTGTTGTTCCACTGTCATCCCTGCTAGAGTATCTTTCGAATCAACTTTGGCCAGCTCCTCCCTCATGGCTCCATAGTCCCCTTTATTCAACTGTACCACTGACACCTCCAATATACCATTCTCCCTCTCCAATTGTAGATTAAACTTGACCATATTATGGTCACTACCTAATGCTCCTTAACCTCAAGTTCCTTTATTAAATCCGGTTCATTACATAACACCAAGTCAAGAATTGCCTTCTCCTTGGTAGGCTCCAATACAAGCTGCTCTAACAATCCATCACGGAGGCACTCCACAAACTTCCTTTCTTGCGGCCCAATACCAACCTGATTTTCCCAGTCTACCTGCATGTTGAAATCTCCCATAACAACCGTAGCATTACCTTTACTTCATGACAATTTAAACTCCTGATTCAACTTGCACCCTATATCCAGACTACTGTTTGGGGGCCTGTAGATAAGTCCCATTAGTAGACAGATAATGTGGTGCATAGAGTTACAATCATCCTAAACTGATGTGGTATGTATTAGTACTAGAAATGTACTATGAGGGTTCAGATTCGTAGGAACATAAGAAATAGAAGCAACAGTAGGCCATCCATGTCCTTGTACCTACTCTGCCACTCAATAAATGGCTAAGCTTTAACCTCAGTACCACTTTCCTGCACAAACCCATATCTCTTTTTTTCCATTTCTAATACACAGAAAATGCTGGGTGAAATAGGGAAGACCCATGTTATTATCTCTCCAAAGCTGTTGAAGTTTCTAAACATGTTGCCATTCAGTTACACAGAAATAGGAATAAGAGAGGTGGCAATGTCACCTCCCTCCAGGTGATGAAATAAAAACTGTTCAAATGGACTAGAAAATAAGAAGAATGCAGATGCGGGAATCTTGAACAAAAAAACCAAAAGGCTAGTGGGACTCAATAGGTCAGGCAGCATTTGTGGAAGGAAGAAGACAGATGATATTATGGGTGGCGCCCTTTGTCAGATTGAGAAAGTCTACTTGAACAAGTCAACTGATAGACTAGGAAATAATCTAAGTGGAAAAAAAACCTCTGATGCTGATGGATTTTTGTGAACAGAAGCCATTAACGGGTAGGAGGAAAGGCAGGCTTATGCAGTTGTCGTGAACCTGCCGTGAAATCATTTAATGGCAGAAGAGGTTCCAGAAACCAACCCTTCCTCTTATGTTGCTATTTTCCTCTGTTTCATCACAATTTGAGATACAAGGAAAATAATATTGACGACAGATGATGTATTTGTCAACGAATAGAACAAAAGACTGCCCTGTTCTGGGATCAGCTGAGTGCAGGTGAACAGTAGTTTTAAAGGCACAATCAAACTTCCACCTGGTTTAACTGTTGCCAACAATTTTTTTGGGAGGTTTGATGTAATAACTATGATCATGGCATTAAAAGCAAATAGATACAAAATCCATGCATGCAATTTACTCTGTAGACTACTAGTTATTTAACAAAATACAGTGCCTCCATTACTTACCTCAAGGAAATTCTAAGCCTACTGAGTTCTGAGATAACAAAGGCATTGACCTGGATTCCAGTGCTGCGGGGGAGTCTGCAATAGCAAGGAATCAGGGCATTAACTCTGAAATAACAGGATTTGTGCTAACCTGGCACACTTCTTGCAATCAGATATATCTTTAGCTTAGACTGAGCACTAAGTAGGACAGGTTTTCTTTCCATGTTCAGCAATCTTTGATGGATTAATGTCTCATCACATAAAAGTCACCTACCCTCTACTGTCATCAGAGCAGCAAAATAATGTATCATGGACTAAATGACAGAATTAAGAATGCTGTCATGCTGAAACAAATTACACAGAATAAGCTGTATTCTTAACCTCCCACAGACTGCTGCACAGATATCATAGTTGCTGACTTTCCTGCACTACACTTGAGATTACAATTCAGAAACATTTTAAGTGCAGTGGATCATTTATATTGCAAATCGTATTTATTTTGTTGTTACTCTGAATTCACAGAATTATGTTTATTTCCCTCTAGATCTTTATGAATTGTCATTTATAATCTGTCTGCTTCCCATCTTATGACATTTATTTATACCCCCCCTGTGTTTCTCAGTTCAATGTCAATGTTGATTTTAAGTATACTTGTCATAGACAAACCTCCCAAATCAAATTAAGAATAGAATTATAATTAACACATTTGAGAAAATTGAATGTACTATTCAGAGAATCACAATTTACCATCTTGAAATGTACACACAGGATTCCAATGACAACGGTGTTCATCTATGGATGCCTTATGTGGGCAAAGATGCAAAGATATAGGTTAGAATTGTCAGGTAAATGTAAACAATGAAGTAGAGTTGAGTAGGAATTACAATTTTTAGTTTAGTTTAGTTTAGAAATACAGAGCAGAAACAGGCCCTTCGACCCACCGAGTCTACGCCGACCAGCGATCCCCGCACATTAACACAAGCCTACCCACACTAGGGACAATTTACACATATTAAGTATACAAACCCAAGCCAATTAACCTACAAACCTGTACGTCTTTGGAGTATGGGAGGAAACCGAGGATCTCGGAGAAAATCTACGCGGTCACGGGAAGAACGTACAAACTCTGTACTGGCAGCACCCATAGTCGAGATCAAACCTGGGTCCCTGGCGCTGCAAGCACTGTAAGGGAGCAACTCTACTGCTGTGCCACCGTGTCACCCTTGTGGGGTCCCCAGTTACATTTACGACCCATAATCGAAGCACATGCTCCTGACTCCCTCCACCCATCCTTGTTCCAGTAACACAACATCCCCATGTTCCCAGTCACACGTTTTGGCCATACCTGGTCTCAGATGCAGCCTCTGGCTCTGGCCCCATTCATGGCCCATCTTCCTCGTTCCAAACCTGGTTGCAGATCCAGGTCTGCTTGAAAGCATATGTGGCCACATTTGACATCCAGGAGTTCATGAAACGGGCACAAACTAAAATCCCTGTGAAGTGGCGTAAGGAATGCACCACCTCATAAACCACCCACCCTCCTGCCTCCTCAAGTACCTCTCGCCCATCTTGTGGAAGTTTCTGTATTTCCCACATTTGCCTCATCAACCACTACAGATATCTCAAAAAACAGAGTGGGAGTAAGTCACCCTAAATCACAACAGAATGCAGCTGTGTGTTGTGTGACTCCTTGCACTTACTGTGTCCTACTTACTAGGGTCACAATATACTTTTGTTCTCTTACACAGCACTGTCTAAGTTCTATTGTGCCCTCAGACAGTTAAGGAAGAATAAATAGTAGAAGTTGGAAGAGTAGGGTGATAAGGTGGGGAGGAGGAGGAGTTGGGGTGGAGAAGAATTTCAGTCATTTGGTTGGCATTTATTCAAACACCTTAGCATTTCCTAAACTAATGACAAGCAAAGGGTAATAATTCAGACCAGCCTAAATTACAAGCCATGCCTCTGATGAGTACAGATTGTAAAGGCTGAGCTACTGAAATTAAATCACTTCCAAATGATTCCTTGAATTCTTCCTTGAATTTCTTTGTCAAACTATTTAAAGCTTATTCTATTGCACAGGTTTCTTTGGACAGTAAGGTAGCTCAACTGAAAAGCCTGCAAAAAGAACATTTTTGCAAGGCTATGAAGAATAAATTAGACAGTGTGAAAATCTTGTTCAAAGAAACTGGTAGTGCACATCCATTCTGAGAGAAACTGTAGATTTAAAATGATATGGTGAACGTGAATGGTTTCAGTTAGTTTTTTCCCTTCATTTAAAGACTGATATTCCATGATCTCATTGCCTAATTGTCGACGGCACATCTGAACACTTTCTCAAACAGAATGCCAGATACGGTCAAATAAGACAACAGAGGTTTATTAAGAAAACAGGTACCGTAGTTTAAAATGTGAATACTAGAGTTCACACAACAAATAGCTGCAGACAAATACTTCCAACCCAATGAAAAATGACATATAGTGGAATAGATAGTGGCAACTTTGCACTCAACTGCTATGCACCACAATCTTACTTTAATTAGGTTTATCTCCAGTTGCTTAAGGCCCCATTAAAGAGGAAACACTGTGAACTATTAACAGCATTAACCTCACTCTGTGCCAGTAATGTACATAATGCTTCCTTCTGACTCTGAAGAAGAGCTCCCCTGAGGCACAAAAATTTCTTGGCCATCTCTTATTCACTGTTTTTGCAATCACTTCAGGCTACTCACCCCTCACTTACTTTAAGTGTTCTCTTACGGTTCACACTGTGCTTACCTAATTTTAAACTGATATCCTAGCATTAGTAACATCGGAGTTGGACAGCAGTCAAGCATGGTCTATTTAAATAAGACCTGGCTTAAAATAATGCAACTATTGATTAAAATATGCTGATCCTGGAGGAAACTCTAGGTACTGTTGTGATTTTAAATTTAAAAGAGGTGTTTAAGTTTGAACACAAATTATTTTACTTCATGCACCTGAACAAGCTTTCCAATTGGTAATGTTCTAGACTAAGTGGGACCCGTTGGTTCCCAGGTTCACACGAGAGGACTGGTCCTCAACGCAATACTCAACCTCTCCACCAATTCAAATATTGGTGGTGGGGTGGGGGGGGGGGGGGTTCTGGAGCGCTAGCATGGGTGTTGTGGTCAAGTCAAGTCAAGCACAGTGAGTGCAGGACCAGCAATCCATTTCAATCCATTTCATGTCAGGTCAATCCAAGTCAAGTCCAGTCAAGCACACGGCAGGCGGGGCCAGCAGACAATACAATACATTTGCTTTCATTTCAGGTGAGGTCAAGCAAAGCAAAGCAAAAGCATAGGGCAGGTGGGGCCAGCCAACAATATAATCAATTTGCTTTAATTTCAGGTGAGGTCAAGCAAAGCAAAGGCAAAGCAAATGCAAAAGCACAGGGCAGGCCAAACAACTCATTTCATTTCATTACGGGATAACAAATCATTTATTGCAAGCACATTAAGGGTTAACAAATCATCATTCATTGCAGGCACATTGCTGGCTATCAAATCATTTATTGCAAGCACATTAAGGGTTAACAAATTATCATTCATTGCAAGCACATTGCTGGCTAACAAATCATTTATTGCAAGCAGATAAAGGGTTAACCACATAAAGCACATAACCACATAACCACATAAAGCACATAACCACATAAAGCACATAAAGGGTAGACTCACAGTTCAGTAGACTCACAGCAGAATCACAGTTGTGGCCTCTCCCTCGCGATCTTCCAGAGTAACTGACTCGTCTCCAGGCATCCGGGGTTTTATAGTCCTGCCCCCCCGGAAGGGGCATTTCCTTCATCATGGTAATTGACAGGCGAGAGGACCAATCAGCTGATCTCAAGATTTTTAAAACATTCATAACTTTTTTATTTTTCATTGAACAGACAAACCCTCAGGGCTGCCTCAGCGGAGGAGGACTGTAAGATGGCCAAACATCATAGTGATATATGGTAGCATTATTTCTAAAATCAATATAGATGACATTTGAACTACCCTTCCCATTCTCACACTGACCTCTCTGTTCTGGGCCTCCTTCATTGCCAGAATGAGGCCACATGCAAAATGGAGGAACAGCAACATCCAACAGTATGAACATTAATTGGGTTCGATCCTGAATATGGGTGCTTGTCTGTACAGAGTTTGTACGTTCTCCCCCATGACCTGCATGGGTTTTCTCCAAGTTCTTTGGTTTACTCCTTAACTCCAATGGCGTACAGGATTGTAGTTTAATTGGCTTGGTGTAAAAGTAAAATTAGTGTCTCTAGTGTGTGTAGGGCAGTGTTAATGTGCAGGGATCGCTGGTCGGTGTGGACGCGGTGGGCCTGTTTCCGCGCTGTATCTCTAAACTAAACTAAACTAATTTCAAACTATGACCTGCCACACTCTGTCTTGCTTCTCCCGTCCTACAATCAGAAAGGAAGACGGGTCCTGACCTGAAGGTCACATATCCATGTACTCCAGGGATGCTGCCTGACACACCAGCACTTTGTGTCCTTTTGTGTAAACCAGCATCTGCATTTCTTTGTTTCACCATTCATGCTGTTTTGGTTTGGATGGAAGAAGAGCAGTGACAAAAATAGTGGGAGGCTGCTTAACCAAGTTAAGTGTAAGTTAAATATGTTGGCCATTGGTTATGAAACTTGCCATTTATTAAACTCTTTTATCAGCATTTATCAGTTTATACACTGCCAGCTTGGAGTGTATTAAAAAAAAAAAGTGCTGGAGTAACTCAGCGGGCTAGGCAGCATCTCTGTAAAACATGGATAGGTGACTTTTTGGGTCACCTCACAGTATTTTAAACAGGTTGCCATTTCCTAGAGCCAACTTAACTGATGCAGGTCTGGGATGCGTTGCAATTATAGATTGCACACATTACAGTGAAAACAAAACTTAAATACCAGACAGAAATAGGAAGAATTTCACTCCAGTCCTAAACAGCTGGTCTATGTTCACATCAATAGAATTTTGCCTACTTGTCCTACATTTGTATGCAATTGTTACAATATCTTAATTATGTGACCATCAAACATTCCCAAACTCATCCTTTGTGGAAAATTAAAAATACATGTGGCTGATGACACTTTTTGGAACATCATCATGGTAAAACAACTGGATTAGAGCCATAACTGATTACTGAGCATGCTATAACATATCTGGTACAATATGCCAATGTATAATGGTTATATTTAGTGGGAGCTGTGGAATCATAATATTCACCATCTGGTGAGGCAGACTTGGATGACGACAAGAAAGAAAAGGAAGAAGAGTGTACCACTATGTTTCACAGGCAGAAATGCCAAGGGTGAATTAATGTCACTGATTTGGTCCAATTTTGTTCAGCTGCATGATGAGTCATTTAACCCAAGTCAGCAGTGCAGTGCAACAGTTTCAAATCATGACTTGCATTGTTTCATTAAAATGTTCCTGCATTACAATAATTACAGCTAATAAATAACATTTACATTTCCCTGTAAATATCTGTTTATTAGTATAAGATCAATACCGGTTAACACAACATAGTAAATACGATTAGGGTAGCCATGGTAATTTTCACAATAATTATAAAGCATATAAAAATAGGCTTCAAGAATTCTGCTGCACGGTTACATAAACAACATCTGTTTTTCTATACCTTCCATATGAGCTAGGCACTTGAATACAGCAATGAAAATTCAACTAAAGGGGCAGTCCCACTGCGGCGACCTAATTGGCGAGTTTAGAAGAGTTTAGGAGAGTTTGAAAAAAATGTCATCTTGATGACCTCCTTCAACCTCCTTTGACTATGTTGAAGACTAGCTTCGACTAGCTTCGACTAGCTTTGGGAAAATTGGATACCGAATAGTGGAGAGTGAAGACGACCTCCTTCGATCTCCTTCGACCTCCCTTCGACCTCCCTTCGACTATATTGAAGACTATCTATGACAACCTTTGACTACCTTCGATTACCTTTGACTACCCTCGATTACCTATGAATAACATGCCGACCTACTACGACCTACTTCGACTAAACCTACGAGTAAAAAAAGTATCGAAAAAAAGGTCCTATAACCCCCACAATTAAAATGTGGATTGTGGAAATGTCGGAGACCCTACATCTAGAAAGAATTAGACTTGTCTTAATGGACAAACAAGAACTTTTTGTTTAAAATATGGGCTCCATTCATTAACTATTTGAAGGGATAGATGGGCCCAGCACGAAAAACACAACTGAAGCTTGAACTCAGGATTAGATGTAAAATTATATTTCATAACCTACGAAGGACAAACTGCACCCCCTCCACATACACCTGGATCTCCTGCCATCAGGCAAGAGATATCGCAGCATCAAAGCCTGCTAAACAGACAGCTAAACAGCTTCCTGCCATATGCTGTGAGGCTGCTAAACAGCCACTCTGTACTCACAGTCACCTGATTCTGCGGCTTGGCACGGACACTATAATAACTGGCACTGGCCACTTCAATAACTGGCACTGGCCACTCAAATTTTAACGTTGTTTGTATCTATTTTAACTTATACTGTTCCATCAGGGACTGGATTGTTTTTAGTGTTGTTATTATTATGTGTGAAATGTTTTAAGTGTTGTTATTATTATGTGTGAAATGTTTTAAACGTCATGTGCGATGCTCTGGTATTCCCTGGGAAACGTCTTTTCGTTTTGCACTGCACAACTGTTGCTTGCAAGATGACAATAAAGGAATTGAATTGAATTGAATTATCTCCAATGACGTATTATAAGTAATTCATTCCACCTCTTTTTTTTTGTGATATTTGTAATGCTTTTTTCTTTCTCTCTCTTTTTCTATCTATATATATTTTTTTAAACACGAGAAGCAGAATTAATCGACAATTGACAATTTTAATGATGTATGATTGATGTATATGAAAAGTTTTTTTTCTATTATAATATGTTACTATACTTTATAATATGTTTGCTTCTAATAAAAATATTAATCAAAAAAAAAAGTTTAAAAAAAAGTATCGCTTTTTTCCATTGCGACCTTTTTTTACTCGCGGGCATTTTTTAACATGTTGAAAAATACGCCGCAACCTAGCTGAGGCCTCAAGTATGCGGGGCCTACTCTCTCGAACATGAAGGAGAGTTACAAAGACCTCCTAGAGCCTTGTGTCAACCATGCTGCAGTATGTCGAGGGAAAACTTGTCTGAACTCACGGATTAGGTTGCCGCAATGGGATAGCCTCTTTACATTCCCAAAAAATTAAATTTATGATCATATAAAGTCTGGATGCACTCATTCTGACAGGCTAATCCCATACAATATATAATTGTGTATTTCGTTGTCAAGATACAAAACTACACTTTGACATGTTTTCCAACGGGGTTAAGTGCCAGGAAATAGCAAGTGCAAATACACTGGTGAGGACTGCTGATATTTTATCAACACATGAGCAAGAAATTTGTCATCAATTATGAGTTTTGAACCCATATTGAAATGGGAAAACTTTGGCAAAACATTACAATTACTGTTGTTAAATGCTGTCAGAGCATTTTTACAGTGAAACAAAATAATCACGTTTTTTTTAAATTAAGAGGCATTTAGAAATGTTTATTCGGAGAGTAAAAATTGGTTGTGTCACATTCAATTCTTAGGGGTAATACAGATGCCTAAAGATACAATATAGTTCATGTTCCAGCTGCCTTATTGGATGGTAAATAAGGCGCTTGGACCACCCATCATTTAATGGATCTATCATCGAAGGCATTTGAGGACAGCAGTTGATGTATTCATAAACCTCATATTTGTGAGTTTCATAACTTCATACGTGATAGAAGCAGAATTAGACCATTTGGCCCACTGTCTACTCTGCCATTCAATCATGACTGATCTATCTTTCCCTCTCAACTGCATTCTCCTGCCTTCTCTCCACAATCCCTGACACCCGTACTAATCAAGAACATATCAATTACCATCGTAAAAATATCCATTGACTTGGCCTCCATAGTCATCTGTGGAAAAGAAGTCCACAGATTCACTACCCTCTGACTAAAGAAATTCCTCCTCATCTCATTTCTAAAGGTATGTCATTTTATCTGAGGCCATGGCCTCTGGTCCCAGACTCTCCTGCTAATGGAATCATCCTCTCCCCATTCACTCTATCCAGGCCTTTCACTATTCGGTAAGTTTCAAAAAGGTCTCCCCTCAGCATTTTAAACTCAGGCCCAATACTGGCCTAGTTCCATCAAACACTCCTCATATGTTAACTCAATCATCCTTGGTATCATTCTTGTAAATGACCTCTGGTTCCTCTCCAACACCAGCACATCCTTCCTCAGATAAGGGGGCCCAAAACTGCTCACAATACTCCAAATGCGGTATGACCAATGCCTTACAAAGCCTCAGCATTATACCCCATTCCTATATTCCAGACCTCTCGAAATAAATGCCAGCATTGCATTTACGTTCCTTACTACAGATTCAATTTGCAAATTAACTTTTTGGGGAATACCGCACCAATACTTACAAGACCTTTGCACCTCTGATTTCGGAATTCTAACCCCATTTAGAAAATAGTCTACACCTTTATTCCTACTACCAAAATACATGACTGCACACTTTGCTATGCTGTATTCCAACTGTCACTTCTTTGCCCACTCTCCCAACTTTCCAAGTCCTTCTGCAGAGTCCCAGCTTTCTCTACACTACCTGCTCCACCTATCTTCATATCATCTGCAAACTTGGCCACAAAGCCTTCAATTCCCTCATCCATATCAGTGATACACAACGTGAAGACAATAGACAATAGGTGCAGGATCATCCCCAATCAGTACCCCGTTCCTGCCTTCTCCCCATATCCCCTCACTCCGCTATCTTTAAGAGCCCTATCTAGCTATCTCTTGAAAGTATTCAACTTGCATTAAGAGTAGCGACCTCAGCACTGATCCCTGCGCGACACCACTAGTCACTGACAGCAAACCAGAAAAAGCCCTCTTCATTGCCACTCTTTGCCTTCTGCGGTCCAGCCAACCTGCTATCTATGCTAGTTCTGTGAACGTGGTCCACCCTCGTGTTGGAATTGGCCCTGGAGAATACCGAACAATTATGGAACTGACAAAATTGCAAGGACCAAAACATATTGAGGCCCTGGCCAGCTCTGTTATCCCTTGCATGAAAAAAAACTTCCAGACCTTTTACTATCTTGTTTCTTCTACTTTTTTTTATTGATTTGTGAACATTGAATTTCTACTATATGTCATTTGATTAAAATACTTGACATTACCCTTAGTTGGCCTGGTGTTTTGAGTTTTCAGAGTGTGGAGAAGGTTCTGCAAAAACAATTGGACAAAGCAGGTAAAGCTTGAAAAAGTCTGAGGCAGGGATATAAACAGGGGTCCATATCTACAGCTGGCCTAAAGAAAAGAAGGTTAATTTTTCAAGCTGACTGATGAGAATAGCATGAGAAACTTAAATATTAATAAAGAATGATGAGTCACAGAAATACCAAGGCAGATCACAGGGAGAACATCTTGTGCCTGGTTACTTCATTATGGCCCTTACTTATCTCCTAGCATTGCATCTATTGTAATATCAGAGGAGTGACGGTGTCTTGCTTCCAGACTGGCCAAGGAAAGTAGTAAGAGAACTTTAGATATTGCATGCTTTAAAATCTTTTCCAGTATCCACAAAATCAGTAACTGCATCCTTCAACATTAGGTTGCCATTTTGCTCATCAGAAATGGATGCAACCACTGGTGACACATGTTTGCTTGTGTCGTACCCTCATTCCATGCTCGTCCAATCAAATTATCGTTATAGACCGATAAGGCAACAACGAGGAAAACTGTAAACTTTATCACTAGAAACGCTTTTGTGCTGGGTTTTACTGCAATGCTCAAGTGATTAACCATTCTCTCCATGATTATGATGACATAGAAACATAGAAACATAAAAAATAGGTGCAGGAGTAGGCCATTCGGCCCTTCGAGCCTGCACCGCCATTCAATATGATCATGGCTGAACATCCAACTCAGTATCCTGTACCTGCCTTCTCTCCATAATCCCTGATCCCTTTAGCCACAAGGGCCACATCTAACTCCCTCTTAAATATAGCCAATGAATAGGCCTCAACTACCTTCTGTGGCAGAGAATTCCACAGATTCACCACACTCTGTGTGAAAAATGTTTTTCTCATCTCGGTCCTAAAAGACTTCCCCGTTATCCTTAAACTGTGACCCCTTGTTCTGGACTTCCCCAACATCGGGAACAATCTTCCTGCATCTAGCCTATCCAACCCCTTAAGAATTTTGTAAGTTTCTATAAGATCCCCCCTCAATCTTCTAAATTATAGCGAGTACAAGCCGAGTCTATCCAGTCTTACCTCATATGAAAGTCCTGACATCCCAGGAATCAGTCTGGTGAACCTTCACTGTACTCCTTCTATGGCAAGAATGTCTTTCCTCAGATTAGAAGACCTAAACTGTATGCAATACTCCAGGTGTGGTCTCACCAAGACCCTGTACAACTGCAGTAGAACCTCCCTGCTCCTATACTCAAATCCTTTTGCTATGAATGCTAACATACCATTCACTTTCTTCACTGCCTGCAGCACCTGCATGCCTACTTTCAATGACTGGTGCACCATGACACCCAGGTCTCATTGCATCTCCCCTTTTCCTAATCGGCCACAGTTGAGATAATAGGCTACTTTCCTGTTTTTGCCACCAAAGTGGATAACCTCACATTTATCCATATTATACTGCATCTGTCATGCATTTGCCCATTCACCCAACCTATCCAAGTCACCTTGCAGCCTCCTAGCATCCTCCTCACAGCTAACATTGTTCCCCAGCTTTGTGACATCCGCAAACTTGGAGATGATGCATTCAATTCCCTCGTCCAGTTCATTAATATATATTGTAAATAGCTGGGGTCCCAGCAATGATCCTTGCGGTACCCCACTAGTCACTGTCTGCCATTCTGAAAATGACCCGTTTACTCCTACACTTTGCTTCCTGTCTGCCAGCCAGTTCTCTATCCACATTAATACTGAACCCCCAATACCATGTGCTTTAAGTGTTGTGTCTTCGCGTTTGATATCCTGATAATAAACGACACAATTCAGGTTGTTTCAGTTGCCTTATTGTACTCCTTTATTCAGCTCCTTTGTATGTGTTGCGTAGTAATACTGAAAGTGCTTACATACCTAATCACAGTGTGTGTGTGTGTGGTGAGTGTGCCTGATACAAAGTAGTGCAGGAGGTTGGGACTGCTACAATGAATATGTAGCATATGTAACATCCCCCCTTCTCAAAAGAAAGGAACAAAAATTAGTGACACTAGAGGATTGCCAGAGCGAGGGTGGCAATCCTGTAGCAGATACCGTGGGATTATTCTGCCCACATTCATGGCATTCTGCTTTCTACTATACTACACAACAAAATATATAATGGCAGCTTGTTTTCTTTCAGGTAGTGCGTAGCCAGTCAAGAGTCATGTCTTGGCGTGACTTGTCCCTTCCAGTGCTAGCGATAACGCGCTGGGGGTAAGATGTTGCTCCTGGATCTAGTAGATCTGGTTGTTGCCTGCAGTGTTGCACTCGATGTATTGGTAACTTGTTGAGTTGTTTCCTGGCCATTGGTTGGTGCTGGTTGACTATATGATTCACTGGTAGCAGTTTGTGAGAATGTGTTGTCATCAATGGCAGGTGTTGCTGCTGCTGTGGGTGGTGTCCTAGGAGTTGCTGGTGTTGTCTTTGGAGTTGCAGGTGTTGACATTTCAGGTGTCGGGCGGATGTGAATTCTGTTTCGTCTCAACTGCCTGCCCGGTTCTGTCTCTATGATATATGATTTTGGGGTTCCAGCCCTGCTAGTGATTTGTGCTGGGGTCCATTTCTTTGTTGTTGGATCCTGAGCATGTACGTTTTGGCCTTGAAATAGTTCAGGCAAGTACTGTGCATTTTTGTTGTATTGTTTCAGCCCCTCCTCCTGGGCAGCTGCCAATTTTGCCCTTGTTTCTTCTTGGTCGATAGGTGGTTTTGTATTTCCTGCCATTTAGCATTTCTGCAGGAGACTTCATGTCAGCCTTTAGTGGAGTTGCCCGTAAGGATAAAAGTGCCAGGTTTGGATCCTCCTTTGCCTCTCGGCATTTTATTAGTGTTTTCTTGGCTGTCTGTACTTGCCTTTCAATAAACCCATGGCCCTTTGGGTAATGTGGTGAAGATGTTGTGATTTTGAACCCGTATTCGGTGGCTAGCTCTCTGAATTCCCGAGATGTGAATTGGGTTCCATTGTCACATACGATCTGCTCAGGTATTCCTTGCTCTGCAAACAACCCTCTAACAATTGACACAATTGTTTTAGCTTTCAAGTCCTTTACGTTTCTCACAAATGGGAATTTGGAGTAGTAGCAGGCCATAATCAAATACCATTGCTGGTTCTCTGTGAACAGGTCTGCTCCGATGGTTTGCCATGGCCGGCTTGGGATATCACTGGGTGTCATTTCCTCCTTCTGTTGTGAATTCCTGTATTTTTGGCATATGTGGCATGTAGATACCAGCTTTTCTATGTCCTTGTACATGCCTATCCAGTACACAGCGGATTTAGCACGGAGTCTGCACTTTTCCATTCCTAAGTGTCCCTGGTGGATCTTTTCGAGGATTTCTTTTTTCATGGACTTGGGTATGATGATTCGTGATCCGGCCATCAGGACTCCATTCTCTACCGAAATATCATCACGGATGGTCCAGTATTCGCGGAGGAGAGGCTGAACTTGTTGTCTCTTTTCTGGCCACCCCTGTATTACCATTTGGGTGAGGAGCTGGAGTTCTTCATCTCTGGCTGTTTCCTCTTTGATCTGTTCCAGCTTCACGCTTGTCACACTCACAATGTGGTGGATCTTTACGCTCAGCCCTTCCATCTCTTGTTTGTCATGTGTTGATAGTCTGGATAGGGCGTCAGCTAGCAGCAGGTCTTTTCCTGGCTTGTATCTGATGTTGTAGTCGTAGTGCTGTAGCCTCAGTAATAGTCTCTGTAGTCTGGCTGGTGCTTTGGTGAGTTTTTTTTTTCCGATTTGTTCTAGAGGGCGGTGGTCTGTTTCAATGTCGAAATACCTTCCATATAGGTAAGTGTGAAATTTCTCGCAGCCATAGACTACTGCTAAGAGTTCTCTCTCTATGTTTGCGTACCTTGATTCTGTAGGAGTGAGTGCTTTGGATGCATACGCAATAGGTCGGCCATTTTGTATCAGTACTGCTCCAACTCCTCTCATGGAGGCATCAACTTGGAGTGTTACAGGTTTCTGTCTGTCATAGTACTGCAGGATCGTTTCTTTGCTGATGAGTTGTTTTATTTTCCCAAAATCTTGGCTATGTGAAGCACACCAATCAAATTCAGCGTCGTCTTTCATCAATTCACGGAGATTTGCTGTGTGATTAGCAAGCTTAGGTATGAAGGCTCCCATGTATTGTATGAGCCCTAGGAAACTTCTTAGCTGTTTCTTGTCTTTGGGTTCCTCCATGTGGTTGATAGCATCCACTTTTGTAGGGTCCGGTTTCACTCCTTCTGCAGAGTAAATCAGTCCAAAGAATTTGCACTCCCTTTCTTTGATTATGCATTTGTCTGCATTGAGCTTTATGCCGGCTCTTCGAGTTTTTTCCATAGCCTCATGGAGGTTGTAATCATGCGTGTTTTCATCTCTGCCGTATACTTGGATATCATCTGCTATCCCGATTGCCCCTTTACAGCCTTTGTATGTTTCATCTATTTTCCGCTGGAAGACATCTTGACTCACCTTCAGCCCGAATGGGAGCCTGTTGAATCTGAATCTGCCAAATGGCGTGTTGAAAGTGGTGAGCATTGATGACTTTCGGTCTATTTTGATGTTCCAATATCCATTGCTAGCATCCAGCTTGCTGAACACCTTGGAACCGGCCAGTGCTGGTGTGATCTCTTCAAGGGTTGGAGTTGGATAATGGTCGCGCTTCAATGCATTGTTCAGATCCCTGGGATCAAGGCATATCCTTAGTTTTCCGTTTGGCTTTTCTTTGATAACAATTGAATTTACCCAATCAGTTGGTTTAGTTATTGCTGTGATGATGCTCTTTTTTTCCATTTCGTTTAGTTGTTCCCTTAGCCTCTCTTTCAGTTCAAGGGGAACACGGCGGGGTGGGTGGATCACTGGTTTCACACTGGGGTCTACTGTGATATGGTATTCGTATTCCTCAAAACAACCAACGGTATCGTCAAAACACTCTGGGTACATGTCAATCAATTCTTCTTTGTTCCTGATGGGCGGCCGGTTTTTGATGGGTATGTTTCTGTCAATTCTGCAGGAGTTTGTCTTGATTTCATGGTTGATTGACACAATCTTCAGTCTTTGGCACGTGTTCAGGCCGAGAATAGCAGGTCCTTTCGATTTAGTGATGTAGAAGGGGCATTTCACTTCTTTCCCTTTGTATGTTCCTGCTATGATTGTTTTGCCTAGCTGTGGGATTATGGAACCTCCGTATGCAGCTAGGACTACATCGCTACTTGCAAGGATTCCTTTCCTGACGCTGCCATCTTTTGTCATGTGTTCAGGGAATATCTTTCCGTAAAGATTGACTGGTAAGATATTGCTCTGGGCTCCAGTATCAATTTTGAGCCTTAGATTAATCGTTGTTCTTTTCTTTCCCACTTTTTTCTGTAGTTGTATTATAGTATATGCTTCATCTCTGTTGCTATGTGGTTTGATGTTTCCCATTTCGTGGACGTCAATGGTCCCAACGGAAAGGAATTCTTCCTCAGAGGTATCTGAGGTTATCTCCTCTTCCTGTTGGACGTGTGCGTGTATTTGTTTCCTTCTCGTATTTCTATCGTTCTTTGACCATTGCTGCTTTGGCTTGGTGCTGTATGATTTTGTTGACCTACACATTTTCTTCCAGTGGTTAGGCCTCCCACAGGATTTGCAGGTAGTCCCGTATGCTGGGCACTCCCTGCGATCATCAAATGCATGCTCTGTACCGCAGTTCCAGCAGCTTCTTTGGCTTGCTTGTTTGTTTGCATGCCTAGAAAATGTCTGCTTTGGAGCCTTTAAGGTGGAGCCAGGGTCACGTTTTGAGAGAGCGTCTATATTCACTCTGGTGCTGCTCTGAGATGAGCCAACTTGAAGGCAGAGGGAGGACATTTGTTTCCTTGTGGCTTCGAAAGCTCTGGCAGCATCTACGGCATCTTTTAGGTTGAGGGTGTCTTTCCCTATTAGGGACTTTTGGACCTCTTGGTGGGCGCACCCCCATATTAGCTGGTCGATAATTCTGTCATCTTCATCACCAAATCTGCATTTCTTGGCCACGTTCCTTAGTCTCGACAGGAAAGTGTCGGTTGTTTCTTGTGGGTCTTGTCTTAGCCCTTGGAACTCATACCGATGGATTCTGTGGTTTGATTTGGGCTCCATATGGTTCGCAAACCTTTCAAGGACTATTCCCAGATTATTGCAGTCGGGCTCTGTTAAGCTCCAACTGTTAAAAATGTCTAGACCCTTCTCCCCGAGCCATAGTAAAATATAACTGACCTTCTCTTCATCTGCAGTTCCTTTCAGGAAGCTTTTGAATGCCAGCTGGCTCTTTTGTTTGAATTTCTTGAACGCCTCCACCACATCATCGGCGTCCCAGTTCATCGTAGGGTGGAGGCTCATTGCTGCTGTGGAGGCCGCCATCTTGTGTTGTTAGGCGGGTGCACAAAAAAATCAATTTCTCTGCAGCCGCTGTTCCTAATTCCCAATAGCGATTTACAATAGCGCGGTTTTTTTTTACTCGAAAGTCACCGCTGCCACCATGTTGTGTCTTCGCGAATGGGAGCCTGTTGAATCTGAATCTGCCAAATGGCGTGTTGAAAGTGGTGAGCATTGATGACTTTCGGTCTATTTTGATGTTCCAATATCCATTGCTAGCATCCAGCTTGCTGAACACCTTGGAACCGGCCAGTGCTGGTGTGATCTCTTCAAGGGTTGGAGTTGGATAATGGTCGCGCTTCAATGCATTGTTCAGATCCCTGGGATCAAGGCATATCCTTAGTTTTCCGTTTGGCTTTTCTTTGATAACAATTGAATTTACCCAATCAGTTGGTTTAGTTATTGCTGTGATGATGCCCTTTTTTTCCATTTCGTTTAGTTGTTCCCTTAGCCTCTCTTTCAGTTCAAGGGGAACACGGCGGGGTGGGTGGATCACTGGTTTCACACTGGGGTCTACTGTGATATGGTATTCGTATTCCTCAAAACAACCAACGGTATCGTCAAAACACTCTGGGTACATGTCAATCAATTCTTCTTTGTTCCTGATGGGCGGCCGGTTTTTGATGGGTATGTTTCTGTCAATTCTGCAGGAGTTTGTCTTGATTTCATGGTTGATTGACACAATCTTCAGTCTTTGGCACGTGTTCAGGCCGAGAATAGCAGGTCCTTTCGATTTAGTGATGTAGAAGGGGCATTTCACTTCTTTCCCTTTGTATGTTCCTGCTATGATTGTTTTGCCTAGCTGTGGGATTATGGAACCTCCGTATGCAGCTAGGACTACATCGCTACTTGCAAGGATTCCTTTCCTGACGCTGCCATCTTTTGTCATGTGTTCAGGGAATATCTTTCCGTAAAGATTGACTGGTAAGATATTGCTCTGGGCTCCAGTATCAATTTTGAGCCTTAGATTAATCGTTGTTCTTTTCTTTCCCACTTTTTTCTGTAGTTGTATTATAGTATATGCTTCATCTCTGTTGCTATGTGGTTTGATGTTTCCCATTTCGTGGACGTCAATGGTCCCAACGGAAAGGAATTCTTCCTCAGAGGTATCTGAGGTTATCTCCTCTTCCTGTTGGACGTGTGCGTGTATTTGTTTCCTTCTCGTATTTCTATCGTTCTTTGACCATTGCTGCTTTGGCTTGGTGCTGTATGATTTTGTTGACCTACACATTTTCTTCCAGTGGTTAGGCCTCCCACAGGATTTGCAGGTAGTCCCGTATGCTGGGCACTCCCTGCGATCATCAAATGCATGCTCTGTACCGCAGTTCCAGCAGCTTCTTTGGCTTGCTTGTTTGTTTGCATGCCTAGAAAATGTCTGCTTTGGAGCCTTTAAGGTGGAGCCAGGGTCACGTTTTGAGAGAGCGTCTATATTCACTCTGGTGCTGCTCTGAGATGAGCCAACTTGAAGGCAGAGGGAGGACATTTGTTTCCTTGTGGCTTCGAAAGCTCTGGCAGCATCTACGGCATCTTTTAGGTTGAGGGTGTCTTTCCCTATTAGGGACTTTTGGACCTCTTGGTGGGCGCACCCCCATATTAGCTGGTCGATAATTCTGTCATCTTCATCACCAAATCTGCATTTCTTGGCCACGTTCCTTAGTCTCGACAGGAAAGTGTCGGTTGTTTCTTGTGGGTCTTGTCTTAGCCCTTGGAACTCATACCGATGGATTCTGTGGTTTGATTTGGGCTCCATATGGTTCGCAAACCTTTCAAGGACTATTCCCAGATTATTGCAGTCGGGCTCTGTTAAGCTCCAACTGTTAAAAATGTCTAGACCCTTCTCCCCGAGCCATAGTAAAATATAACTGACCTTCTCTTCATCTGCAGTTCCTTTCAGGAAGCTTTTGAATGCCAGCTGGCTCTTTTGTTTGAATTTCTTGAACGCCTCCACCACATCATCGGCGTCCCAGTTCATCGTAGGGTGGAGGCTCATTGCTGCTGTGGAGGCCGCCATCTTGTGTTGTTAGGCGGGTGCACAAAAAAATCAATTTCTCTGCAGCCGCTGTTCCTAATTCCCAATAGCGATTTACAATAGCGCGGTTTTTTTTTACTCGAAAGTCACCGCTGCCACCATGTTGTGTCTTCGCGTTTGATATCCTGATAATAAACGACACAATTCAGGTTGTTTCAGTTGCCTTATTGTACTCCTTTATTCAGCTCCTTTGTATGTGTTGCGTA
Organism: Malacoraja senta; assembly: GCA_038087875.1. Taxonomy (NCBI): domain Eukaryota; kingdom Metazoa; phylum Chordata; class Chondrichthyes; order Rajiformes; family Rajidae; genus Malacoraja; species Malacoraja senta. Next base: position 83,555 of record JAXLNO010000712.1, read on the forward strand.
GTAATACTGAAAGTGCTTACATACCTAATCACAGTGTGTGTGTGTGTGGTGAGTGTGCCTGATACAAAGTAGTGCAGGAGGTTGGGACTGCTACAATGAATATGTAGCATATGTAACATTAAGTTTGCATACTAATCTCTTATGTGGGACCTTGTCGAAAGCCTTCTGAAAGTCCAGATATAACACATCCACTGGTTCTCCCTTATCCACTCTACTAGTTACATTCTCGAAAAATTCTATAAGATTCGTCAGACATGATTTACCTTTCATAAATCCATGCTGACTTTGTCCAATGATTTCACCACTTTCCAAATGTGCTGCTATCCCATCTTTAATAACTGACTCTAGCATTTTCCCCACTACCGATGTTAGACTAACTGGTCTGTAATTCCCCGTTTTCTCTCTCCCTCCCTTTTTAAAAAGTGTGGTTGCATTAGCAACCCTCCAATTCTCAGGAACTACTCCAAAATCTAAAGAGTTTTAAACAATTATCACTATTGCATCCACTATTTCTGGGGCTACTTCCTTAAGTACTCTGGGATGCAGTCTATCTGGCCCTGGTGATTTATCGGCGTTAAATCCATTCAATTTACCTAACACCACTTCCCGGCTAACCTGGATTTCACTCAGTTCCTCCATCTCATTTGACCCCCGGTCCCCTGCTATTTCCGGCAGATTATTTCTGTCTTCCTTAGTGAAGACAGAACCAAAGTAGTTATTCAATTGGTCTGCCATATCCTTGTTCCCCATGATCAATTCATTTGTTTCTGACTGCAAGGGACCTACATTTGTTTTAACTAATCTTTTTCTCTTCACATATCTATAACAACTTTTGCAGTCAGTTTTTATGTTCCCTGCCAGTTTTCTTTCATAATCTATTTTCCCTTTCCTAATTAAGCCCTTTGTCCTCCTCTGCTGGACTATGAATTTCTCCCAGTCCTCTGGTAGGCTGCTTTTTCTGGCTAATTTGTATGCTACATCTTTTGTTTTGATACTATCCATGATTTCCCTTGTTATCCACAGATGCACTACCTTCCCTGATTTATTCTTTTGCCAAACTGGGAAAAACAATTGTTGTAGTTCATCCATGCAGTCTTTAAATGCCTTCCATTGCTTATCCACCATCAACCCTTTAAGAATCAATTGCCAGTCTATCTTGGCCAATTCATGTCTCATACCCTCAAAGTTACCTTTCTTTAAGTTCAGAACCCTTGTTTCTGAATTAACAATGTCACTCTCCATCCTAATGAAGAACTCAACCATATTATGGTCACTTTTGCCCAAGGGGCCACACACAACAAGACTGCTAACTAACCCTTCCTCATTACTCAATACCCAGTCTAGAATAGCCTGTTCTCTCGTTGGTTCCTCTACATGTTGGTTTAGAAAACTATCCCGCATACTTTCCAAGGAAACCTCTTCCTCAGCACCCCTGCCAATTTGATTCACCCAATCTATATGTAGATTGAAGTCACCCATTATAACTGTTTTACCTTTGTTGCACGCATTTCTAATTTCCTGTTTGATGCCATCCCCAACTCCACTACTACTGTTATGTGGCCTGTACACAACTCCCACTCGCGTTTTCTGCCCCTTAGTGTTTCGCAGCTCTACCCATATCGATTCCACATCCTCAAGCTGATGTCCTTCCTTTCTATTGCATTAAGCTCCTCTCTAACCAGCAACGCTACCCCTCCTCCTTTTCCTTTATGTCTATCCCTCCTGAATATTGAATATGCCTGGATGTTCAGCTCCCAGCCTTGATCCTATGACCTATGTGAAATAGGCTGATGGTTCTGGAACTATTATGCTCTCCAGAAATATTGTGAACCAGCATAGCAATTAGGTCACTGAATTAGTAACTAGAGCCAGGATGAATGATCTGGAGTTATGAACTTAAATCTCATTATGACAGCTGGGGAATTTAAACTGGGATACTTGAATATTATGGATGCAAAAGTTAGTATCGGTAATAGTAATTATAGAACTACTGGACTGTGTGGAAAACAAAACAATAGAATGGACAATGGACAATAGGTGCAGGAGTAGGCCATTCGGCCCTTCCAGCCAGCACCACCATTCAATGTGATCATGGCTGATCATCCCCAATCAGTACCCCGTTCCTGCCTTCTCCCCTTATCCCCTGACTCTGATATCTTTAAGAGCCCTATCTAGCTCTCTCTTGAATGTATCCAGGGAACCGGCCTCCTCCTGAGGCAGAGAATTCCACAGATTCACAACTCTCTGTGAGAAAAAGTGTTTCCTCGTCTCCGTTCTAAATGGCTTACCCCTTATGCTTTATTAATTGTTGTTGTCTGAGGAAATTTGATGTCCTTTCATGATCTGGCAAATATGTGATTCCAGACATATAACAATTTTACTTCGGAGTCACGTGAGTGACTATTTGAAGAACCCCGTTCAGCCGCACATGCGTCATTACGTCGGACGCATTGGTGCAGGCGGCCAGTAGCGCAGCAGAGCTCTTCCAGCGGGTAAGTTTAAAACACCTCGAGGTAAGTGGAAAACTTAGTCTTGAGGTCGCTTTCTGTGTCGGTGGTTGTTTTTTGAGTTCGACAATGCAGAAAGCAAGTAAGGTGAAGGCGAGGCGACCCATGGCAAAATGTGTGGAGGACCGCGGGAGTGTGGTTACCGAGAGCCCGCCTAATTCACCGACTTTGTCGCAAGCAGGGGGCTTGCAACTGCAGACTCGCTGCCTGGGAGCAGCATTGCCGCGCCGGTAGGGCGTAAGGCCACATTCAAGTTTGCCAGGCCTATAGACCCAGAGTCGGGCCAGGAGGGTTCACCTCCAGGAGAGTCCGTTTGCTCACGACTCTCACAAATAGAGCACCTGATGGAGAGGTTGCTCGAGAAAGACTCACTCCGCGAGGAGGAGTGGAGTTCTCGCCAGGCTGTTGGAGAGCCTGTGCCAGCAGCGCCAGGAGTAGGGCTGCATAATCGCCCCTTCATGGAGGAGGAGGGTGTGTCGGGTCAGGATTATGCCGATGCTGAGGTAATGGCTGTACGTAGCCCAAAGGGTGAAGGGCAAGAGGTCTTTGTACCTAATTTGGCTGCTAAATTCGCAATCCCCAAAGAAGCAGGGGAGCCATTGTGGGAAGAATTTGCTACTACAATTAATTATATGCTCTCCCATCAGCTCCAAGAGCTGACTATGGACGATACGGCTAAAAAATATGAAACCCCGGTTAACTGTGGGTTGTTGAAGGTGCCGGTGGTCAACCATGTTATATGGGGCCAAATGGGGGTTGTAGTGAGAGCACAAGAATTGAAGCTGCAGAGGTGATCAAATTGCTAGCAGCAGGTATCACTGCATTTGCCAGAACGGTGGAAGAGGGGCACATGACTGAAGTTCACCAGGATGCTCTGGGGCTTTTGTGCAGTGCACATTTTGAAATGAACTGCCTTAGAAAGAGTGCCATACGCCCCGCCATTCACCCAAAATTTGCAGCACTCTGCAAACCTAATAATGTTCAGTTCCCGAATCTGTTGTTTGGGGAGGACCTCGCAAAGCGAGTCAAAGAACTGGATGAAGAGGCAAAAACTGTGGGCCTCATTAAAGTGCCAACAACCAACAGAATGGGCAAAAGGATTTTCCCCTATCGACGGGGTGCTATCACAGGGACTGGTGAAGGGACGAGTCGTTCATTCTCGAACACACGAATCTGGTATCCTGCCACAGGCACAAAGGCAAAGATGAATTTCCCTATGAGGGGCCGGGGGCAACAAGCTCAGTCAGGAAATGTGCAGGTAAGAGACTTTGCTCCTGAAGGAAATAACTTAAGTGGGGAAGATGTTCAATTTGGGGGCAGGTTACACTTTCTCAAAGAATAGCAGGAGATAACATCAGATCCATTTGTTTTGGGCAGTATAGAAGGGTTTCGAATTGAATTCTACCCTACTGTGTGTCCGCCCACTCAGCATGTCCCACGTCGGACACTCGTGTTTTCACAAGAAGAGACTATACAGATACAGGCAGAGCTTGAGATATTGTGCAAATAAGGGGTTATTGAGAAGTAAGTTCGTCAATCCCATCAGTTTGTGTCAAGTAATTTTCCTAGGTCTAAAATGGATGGGGGATGTAGAATCATTCTGGACCTGACGAGCCTGAACCCTTTTGTTCAGTATAGACATTTCAAAATGGAAATTTTTTCTGCTGCTAAACAACTGGTTTCCAAAGGGTGTTTTATGGCAAGCATAGATCTCAAGGATGCTTATTACTCAGTGTGTTCATTGTGATGATAGGAGATATTTGAAATTTAGCTGGATGAGGCAATTGTGGCAATTCAAAGCACTGCCAAATGGTTTAACCTCAGCTCCGAAATTGTTTACAAAATTGTTGAAACCAATTCTTGGCTTACTCAGAACTCAGGGTCATGTGGTAATGGCCTGTTTGGATGATATTTTTATTGTAGAGAACACTCGGGAGGCAGCTGAATCATCTGTATCAGTTGTTAAACTCACTTTTTTAGCAGTTGGGGTTCATTATCCATCCAGATAAATCCAGATTAGCACCAGTTAAAGTTATTGATTACTTGGGCTTCACTCAGATCTCATGTTAGTGACTGTGCTGAGTGATAAAAGGCAGCAGTTAATTGAAGAATGTGTTAAGCTTGTTGAAGAACAACTACCCTCAATTAGACAGGTGGCAAAGTTGATTAGCAAGTTGGTGGCTGCTTTTCCAGCAGTGCAGTTTGGGCCTCTGCATTATCAACAATTACAATGAGCAAAAGAACAAGCATTGAGAGCAAATGCAGGCCATTTTGACAGGCCTATGAAGTAGCCAACAGAAGCCATTTCTGAGATACAAAGGTGGATTATGAATGTTGCAACTAGCTCCAGGAAGGTTTTGGTTGACCCACCTTCTATAGCATTACAGACTGATGTCAGTGGCCTAGGTTGGGGTACTACTGATATGGGTTCCAGCTGTGGAGGCAAATGGAATAGTGATGAGGCATCCCTTCTGCAATGGCGAGAGATCAATTATTTAGAGCTTCTGGGAACATTTTATGGGCTTAAAACTTATTGTTTTACCAAAAGTCAGGTGCATGTGCAGGTTCAAATTGACATAGAAACATAGAAACATAGAAAATAGGTGCAGGAGTAGGCCATTCGGCCCTTCGAGCCCACACCGCCATTCAATATGATCAAGGCTGATCATCCAACTCAGTATCCCTTACTTGCCTTTTCTCCATACCCCCTGATCCCTTTAGCCACAACACTACTGCAGTAGCATATCTGAATCATATGGGTGGAGTCAAGTCGAAAGCTTGTGATAGGTTGGCTATTCAGATCTGGAGCTGGTGTATTGACAGAAACATTTGGATTTCAGCAATCCATTTACCTGGTAGATTCAACATAGTCGCAGACACAAGGTCAAGACAATTCAATGACAACATAGAATGGATGTTGAATCATGATATATTTGAAAATGTTGTTGCTCGCTTTGGGATACCAGATATCGATTTGTTTGCATCCAGACTTAACCATCAGTTGCCTAAATATGTTTCATGGTAACCAGATCCTGGGGCAGCAACGGTTGATGCGTTCTCGCTACACTGGGGTGGAATGTTTATATTTCCTCCATTCTGTCTCATCAGTCGATGCCTGCAAAAAATCAAGCAGGACTCAGCTTCAGGAGTATTAGTGGTACCCGACTGGCCTACTCAGCCATGGTATGCTCATGTTTTGGAGATGGCTACTGAGCCTCACATGATTGTTCCCAAACACAAAAACCTACTGGTGAATCCTGTAACTGCCGATCAGCATCCTTTACATGATAGTATTGATCTGTTAATTTGCAGATTCTAAGGAGACCATACCTGGGGAGAGGACTATCCGGGCGCACCGTGGATGTTATCACTGCGGCCTGGAGGGATAGTACCCAAAAGCAGTACATCTCTTCGATAAGAAAGTGGGAGGTGTTCTGTTTATGGCAGAATATTTCATATCAAAATGCAGGCATCCCAGATGTGCTAGAGTTTTTGTCAACTCAATATTTCGATCAAAAGTTACGCTATAGTTCGATCAACACAGCCAGAAGTGCTCTGTCTTCATATTTACCCATGGTGTCAGAATTACATGCAGTGGGGACTCATCCATTAGTCTCTAGATTCATGAAGGGAGTTATAATTCCAATCCTCCCAAGCCCAGGTATTCCGTTATCTGGAATGTGAGCGAAGTTCTAATGCTGCTTCGCCAGTGGGCTCCTGTCACAGTCCTATCTCTAGCCAAACTCACCATGAAGGTGGTCAAGCTTATGACGTTGGTATCAGCCCAACGTGTGCAGACATTACAGATGCTGCGGCTAGACAGCATGTAGGTATCAAAAGATGCCATCATTTTTTTATGTTTATGATCTGCTCAAGCAGAGTAGAATAGGGGCGACAGGGTGTAAGATTATCTTTTCGGCATACCCCAGGGATTCCCGCCTGTGTGTAGTGTCATGTTTGTCCCATTACATTGAGGTTACCAGAATTTTGATGGGAACAGAGTCAGCATTGTTCATAAGCCACAAAAAACCGCACACTAAGGTGTCGGTGGAAACTATCTCAAGGTGGCTAAAGCAGGTGCTGGTAAGCACTGGGATTGACACTGATAATTTTAAATCTCATTCCAGCAGGGCGGCATCAACTTCAGTGGCCAGGGCGATGGACGTTCCTATAGACCATATCCTCGCGGCTGCAGGATGGTCCAGTGAACTAATGTTCCAAAGGTTTTTATCACAATTACAAGGCTTGGGGCTTTTGCCAATTCTGTTTTAAGTTCAGTTATATAGTTTTCCCCTGTTTTCTATTGTTTTCTTTGTAAATAAACCGTTAATTCGTTAAAGCAATGTTATGGTTGATGCATGATTGATTATTTTAATTATGTTGAGTCAATCAATGAAGTGAGAGGCCGGGATTTGAATCTGCGGCATGAAATCACAGAGCTTTGAAATCTTCACGTAGTCACTCACGTGACTCTGAAGTAAAATAGTAAGATTAAACGAGAATTTACCAGTTTGAAGTTTGATCTTTATTATTATTATTTTTTAAAATATTTTTATTTTATTAGAAGTAAGTGGCACCAAGGTGCCTAATATATATTGGCATGTTACATTTTATGTACAGCTTATTTTTTTTTTTTTTATAATAAAAGAGAGAAAGAAAGAATAGGTAATAAAAAATAGAAAAACGTGTGATGTGTTGGTGTGTGAAATGGAAAAGGGGGGAAAGAGGGGAAGTTAAAAAAAAAGAGAGAGAAAGAGAAAGTGTAGAGAGTACGAGATTATGGGAGATAATAGTAAGATTAAACGAGAACTTACCCGTTTGAAGTTTGATCTGTATTTTATGAGGAGTTACGATGAGGGATTACGTGAAGAACCCGCTCAGTGCGCAGGCGCGGCATACTTCCAAGCAGCGGTGTGGAATCACAGATAGACACAAGTATTTGAAGTAAACATAGTAAAGAAAAGGAGACATCAATTTATTAGTTTAATCCATATAATGAGGGTGGGAGCGGAGGGCACGTAATCCCTCATCGTAACTCCTCATAAAATACAGATCAAACTTCAAACTGGTAAGTTCTCGTTTAATCTTACTATTTTACTTCGGAGTCACGTGAGTGACTACGTGAAGATTTCAAAGCTCTGTGATTTCAAACCGTGTAACAGTTTTATTTCACTCACTGCCGAAGTTCTTGAGGGAGGAAGTGTTATCGTAATGAACCAATGAATCCGTTTCTCAAGAAACAAAAAAGGTATTTATTAACAATAACAAAAATTAAATAGCTCCCCCGGGCTTAAATTAAATATTTGCAGCTTGTAATATTTTCTCTGCAAATAAATCAGGTTTCATCAACGGCTTATTATAAAAAGTTCTGAATGTCGTTTCCCTCGACCATCCTGCTGTATTCAGAATATGGTCTACCGGTACGTCCATTCTGTCGGCCATTGATGTAGATGCTGCCCTAGTGGAATGAGATTTAAATGTATTAGTATCTATTCCGGCAGCCTTCAGTACCTGTTTGAGCCATCTTGAAATGGTTTGGCTCGTTACTCGGCCATGAGGTTTCTTGTGGCTGACCCATAAGGCTTTTTCACTCCCTCTGATATTGTGGGTTGTGTCTATATAATGTTGTAGATGGGTCACGACACACAACCGTGGCTCTTGTGGGTAGGCCCGGAATACCACCAGTGGATTAGCTGTTCCTGGCCTGCTTTGCTACACCAGACCCTGTATGATGAATGTGATCTGATCTGGGGTGGTCACCATGTTGTCCAGCCTTAACTTGTGTAGTGACTGAACCCTCTGAGCGGATACGAGTGCCATCAACATGAGCGTCTTTAGTGTAGATTGCTCGAGGCTGAGGGATCTGGCAGGTGGCCATTCCCTGAGGTATGTCAGGACCACACTGATATCCCAAATATGGGTATACCTGGGTTTAGGGGGCTTGATATTATAAATGCCCTTCATCAGTTTTACTAGCAGTGGATGGGATCCCATTGCCTGTTGTCCTGCTGGTTTGAGATAAGCAGAAAGAGCACTCCGCGCTGTGTTGATGGCACTGTAAATAATCCCTTCATCATGGTGTAGATGGGCCAGGAACTCCAGTACGTTGGTGGCTGTGGCTGTTGCATACGTTGTCCCTGTTTCCTGGCAGTACTTCTCCCATTTTCTTATGCTGATTAAGTACTGCCTCTTGGTGGATGTTCGAAGGGATGCCGACATGGTGGTGATGGTACGTTCGGACAATCCCAGTTCCAGATAAGGTCTATTCAAAACCTGCAACCCAGGAGTTTAATTTTCTCATGACATGGGTGGCTTATGCCTGATACTGGGTGAGTTAATAATCCTGGATCACTGGGAAAGACCATTGGTGACTCAACCACCATGTCATGTAGAACCGGGAACCATGGCTGTGTAGGCCAGTCGGGCACCATCAAAATTCCAGAAGCAGAGTCCATCTGTATTTTGCGAAGTACCCGACTGATGAGGCAGAAGGGAGGGAAAGCATAGAAGAAGAACTTTCCCCAATCCAGCGTGAAGGCATCTAGCGCTGCTGCCTCTGCGTCTGGTTCCCAAGCGACATACATAGGTAACTGGTGATTTAGTCGTGATGCAAATAAATCGATATCTGGCGTTCCATACTGCTTAATAACTTTAGCAAATACTTTAGGGTTTAACATCCATTCGATGTTATCATTGAATTTGCGTGACCTGGTGTCCGCCACTGTGTTTAACTTACCTGGTAGATAAGTAGCTGATAGCCAAATATGTCTTTCGACACACCATTGCCAAATCACATTGACCAATTTGTCGCATGATAATGATTTTATGCCGCCCATATGGTTAATATAAGCCACCACCGTAGTATTATCAATCTGTAACCAAACATGCAAGTGCTGCATAGTAGATACATATGCTTTTAAACCATAAAAGGCTCCCAACATCTCTAGATAGTTAATGCCCAGTGTCAGTAGTAATGATGACTCTAGGTTAGTCCATCTACCACCTGTGCTGGATATGGAGTTAGTTGCTCCCCAGCCTTGAGCACTGGCATCTGTTTGAAGAACTAAAGTAGGGTTAGTGATGATGATAGAGCTGACACTATGCCAAACATTTTCTGCCCACCACTGTAACTCTGATATTGCTTCAGTGGGTAATTTCATGACACGATCATAGTGACCTGTATGTCATTTTAGTGCCTGTACCTTTGCTCTTTGTAAATTTTGATAGTGCAAAGGTCCGAATTGTGTAGCCGGAAATGCTGCTACCATTTTCCCAATCACTCTTGCTACTTGTCGAATAGTTGGTCGTTTGTTGACCATTAAATTGTTGCATGATTGTGCTAATGCAACCATTTTTTCCTTTGGCAAGGTAACAGTCATATGGACTGAGTTAATTGTGAAGCCCAGGTAGTCCATGATAGTGGATGGCTTCAACTTAGATTTATCTGGATGTATGACGAACCCCAGAGTTTCGAGGAGCTGTTTTGTAGCTGATACTGCTGCCACAGCCAATTCCTTCGTTTTCCCTACTATCAGAATATCATCCAGCTATGCCATGACAATATGTTTTTGTTTTCTTAGTATTGCCATGGCTATTTTTAATATTTTGGTGAATAATCTTGGGGCCGAAGTTAGCCCATTGGGCAATGCTTTGTACTGCCACAGCTGCCCCAACCAGATAAATTTTAGGTATCTGCAATGATCTTTGTGTATGGGGACTGAATAGTACGCATCTTTAAGATCAATGCTTGCCATGAAGTACCCTTTGGAAATCAGTTGTTTGGCAGTAACAAATGTTTCCATTTTGAAATGTATATACTGAACAAACTTATTTAGTGATCTTAAGTCGATGAGGATGTGACATCCCCCATCTTTTTTGTTTTATTGAATATATTTGATACAAATTCCAAAGGTTCATGTTTGGTCTTTTCGATGACCCCCTTTGTGATAAGTCTCACCAGTTCAGCTTGTCCCTCACGTTTCTCTTTGACGGAGGGAGAAAATACCCTTTGGGGCCAATGCTGAACTGGCGGCGATTGTTCTGACATGAACTGAATTTTATATCCACTAATGCTGTTGAGTATATACTTGTCACTCGTGACAGTAACCCATGCTTCTTTAAACAAGTGTAATCTCCCCCCTGTTAGTAAAGCACCCTTATTCTCTATATGCTGGCAGGAACCAGACCCACCTACCTCCATGGTTATTGGTGTTTCTTTTGTTTCCTGAGGTTTTTGTAAGGTTTGTTTGTCTGACGTGCTGGCGATGTTGGGGGGTGGCGCATTTTCCATGGGGTCCGCTGTGGGCCCTGATCTAAAAAAGATCTTTGGGGATAAAATGCGGTCCCCGAGCTTTCACCAGTCCCATATTGAGGACGTTGACTGGTGGATGCCATGGGGTGCTGCCGCTTGGGTATTGTAACTCTTGGTTTGCTCGTCCCGGGGCCTGCCCTCATGAGGCCGAAAGTTTTCGCTGCTTCCTCCACCCCTTGCATACTGCCGAACTCGTCCGCCAGCCCCTGTTTCAGACCAGCCCAACCCTGGTCACCCATGCTAGCCTCCAGTAATGAGGGAGCAGAGGGCAGTGCACAAGACACTGTGGAGGAGGTGCCTGACCTACCTCCGCGAGAACGCTCTTTCTGCGTATCCCGCTGGAGCATCTGCTCCAAGAGCTGTTGTAAGCTCTGGCGGCTGTCTCTCCTCCGTTTAGGTGGAGACATGTCCCCATCCGACCAATCGGAAATTACCGGCCAGTTGCTTTTCCTCATGGATTTCCTCCCTGTCCGCTGTTCAGGCATTAGCGGGACTGGGCTCGGCTCGGTCTCGGGGATAGCGGAGCGCCCTATGTGCGTTCCTGCCGCCTGTTGCTGCCCCCCTGAGATTGAACGCTCCTCTGGTGGAGTTGAGCTGGGGGCAGTTCTTTTGGAGAGTCTTTTCTTCTGTGTACTCATTTTTTAAGAACACGTCTACAACTCTCCTCCGTTAGACTAGTTCAGTATACTTACCCAACGGTCCGTCTTTTAAACTGCAGCCGGAGAGCCTTCCTCCAGCTGCCGCCGCTGTTGCACTGCTGGCGTAATGCCACGCCTGCGCACTGAGCGGGTTCTTCACGTAGTCACTCACGTGACTCCGAAGTAAAATTAAGAATTGGTCTGGTTTGTCTGTTAGGAGGAATCACATTTCTTCAAGATGTGCGGTGTCCAACATGTTTGAAATCCACATTTTAAGCGTTGGTATGGGTGTATTTTTCCAAAATTTAAGTATACGTTTTTTAGCCATTAATAACCCATAATTAAAAAATGAATTTTGAAATGTGTTCAATTTGTTCCCATCTTCCGTTACTCCAAGTATAATCATTTCAGTGTTAGGCTCCATTTTTATCTTGAATAATTTTGTAAATATTTCAAAGAGATCGCTCCAGAATTTATGAAGTTTTATGCAGGAAACAAAAGAGTGTGTTATATGGCATTTTGAGATAAACATTTATCACAAATGGGAGAAGTATTTGGATAGAATTTATTCAGTCTAGTTTTTGAATAATATAATCTATGTAGAATTTTAAATTTAATTAAGTTATGTCTTACATTAATTGAACATTTGTGTATATATATCAAATGCTTTTCCTATGTTTCTTTTGTTATTTTTTTATCATTAATTCTTGTTCCCAATCTTCTTTAAGTGCCTCTGTCGATGGTAGTTCTATGTTTAAAATACTATTATATAAATATGATATTAATTTCTGTGAGTCAGCCTTAATATTCATTGCTTCTTCCAGTGGATCTAAAGTTATAGTTTGATGTCTTTGTATGTATTTCTTCATGGTCGCAGATCTGAAGGTATTTAAAATATTGGTTATTTTTCAGCTTAAATTTTAATTGTAATTGTTGGAATGATAACAGGTTTCCCATTTCATACATATTGCCGAGCCTTTTAATTCCCATTCTTTCCCATTGGTTATATGTTTTATCGGTAAGAGATGGTTTAAATGAAGGATTATTCACTATTGGCGTTAACAATGATAGGTCTCTTAATTTTAAAGTTAATTTTATTTGTTTCCAAATTCTTATTGTATTGTGGATAATTGGATTATTCTTATATATTGTGTTGTTCAGTTTTATCGGGGAGAAGAGGATCGCTCCTATATTCCAAGGAGAACAATCCTGTTTCTCCATTATTATCCATTCTGTTTGTTGGGTAGGACTGTCCAACCAATAAATTATATTCTTAATATGCACTGCCCAGTAATAATACAAAAAGTTTGGAAGTGAAAGTCCCCCAGCGTCTTTGGGTTTACACAGGTGTTTTCTTTGAATTCTATGTGATCAATAGTCCCAAATAAAGTTGGTAATGTTAGAGTCTAGTTTTTTGAAGACGTTTTTTGGTATGTATAATGGTATAGATTGAAATAGGTATAATATTTGTGGTAAAAAGATCATTTTTATAGCATTTATTCTGCCTATTAATGACAACGGGAGTGTTTTCCAGAATTTAATCAACGCGTTCAGTTTATTTAATAAAGGCATAAAATTAGCATTAAATAATGATTTGTATTTTCTAGTAATTTGAATACACAAATACATTTTTCTGTTGCAATTTTAAAGGGAAATTTTAATAGGTGTCGATTCTTAAGGTTTTAACGTCATGATTTCACTTTTATTCCAGTTTATTCTGTATCCTGAAAAAGAACCAAATTCTTCTATTAAATTTAATAAGTTTGGTATGTTCATTTGTGAATTGTAATGTATAGAAGTATATAATCTGCGTATAATGAAAATTTATTATTTGAGTCCTTAGTATTATATCCCCGAATATTCGGATGAATTCTTATACTTTCAGCTAAAGGCTCTATCATAAGGGCAAATAGCAGGGGTGATAATGCACATCCCTGCCTATTGCCCCTCGATAATTGAAATTTTGGAGATAACATGTTATTAGTTAATATTCTTGCCGTCAGTTTGTCATATAATAATTTTAACCATACAATAAAATTCTCTCCCATATTAAATTTTTGCAGTACTTTATATTAGTACTGCCACTCTACCTGATGAAATGCTTTCTCTGCATCCAGAGAAACAATTGATATATCTTCTTCTGTTTTATGTGAGTACATTATATTAAACAGGCGTCTCAAATTATTAAATTAATGTCTTTTGGGTATAAACCCCGTTTGATCAGGATTTATCAATTTACTAATGCATTTACTCAATCTTCTTGCTAAGGTCTTTGCTAAAATTTTCTGATCTGTATTTAAAAGTGATATAGCTCTATATGAGCCTGGTTCTAAATATATATATTTTTTTGGTATAAGCATAATAGTTGATTCAGCTAATATTTCTGGTAATTTATTTTCTTTAAAGGCGTGAGTATACAACTTAAGTAAACGTGGAGCCGTTATCTCGTGAAATCTTTTGTAAAATTCATTGCTAAAACCATCTGGCCCAGTCGTCTTACCATTTTTCAAAGATTTTATTGTTTCTACTATTTGGTCAAGTGTAATCTGAGCTCCTAATTCCTCTTGTTCTGAGAGGTCAAGTTTTGGAAGATTACAGTTATCTAAAAAATTTATAATTTTGCTATCTTCTATTTTAACCATATAACCATATAACCATATAACAATTACAGCACGGAAACAGGCCATCTCGACCCTTCTAGTCCGTGCCGAACACATATTCTCCCCTAGTCCCGTGTACCTGAGCTCAGACCATAACCCTCCATTCCTTTCCCGTCCATATAACTATCCTATTTATTTTTAAATGATAAAAACGAACCTGCCTCCACCACCTTCACTGGAAGCTCATTCCACACAGCCACTACTCTCTGAGTAAAGAAGTTCCCCCTCATGTTACCCCTAAACTTCTGTCCCTTAATTCTCAAGTCATGTCCCGTTGTTTGAATCTTCCCTACTCTCAATGGGAAAAGCTTATCCACGTCAACTCTGTCTATCCCTCTCATCATTTTAAAGACCTCTATCAAGTCCCCCCTTAACCTTCTGCGCTCCAAAGAATAAAGCCCTAACTTGTTCAACCTTTCTCTGTAACTTAGTTGCTGAAACCCAGGCAACATTCTAGTAAATCTCCTCTGTACTCTCTCTATTTTGATGACATCCTTCCCATAATTAGGCGACCAAAATTGTACACCATACTCCAGAATTGGCCTCACCAATGCCTTGTACAATTTTAACATTACATCCCAACTTCTATACTCAATGCTCTGATTTATAAAAGCCAGCACACCAAAAGCTTTCTTTACCACCCTATCTACATGAGATTCCACTTTCAGGGAACTGTGCACAGTTATTCCAAGATCCCTCTGTTCACCTGCATTCTTCAATTCCCTACCATTTACCATGTACGTCCTATTTTGATTTGTCCTGCCAAGATGTAGCACCTCACACTTATCAGCATTAAACTCCATCTGCCATCTTTCAGCCCACTCTTCCAACCGGCATAAATCTCTCTGTAGACTTTGAAAATCTACTTCATTATCCACAGCCCCACCTATCTTATTATCATCTGCATACTTACTAATCCAATTTTCCACACCATCATCCAGATCATTGATGTACATGACAAACAACAGTGGACCCAACACAGATCCCTGTGGCACCCCACTAGTCACTGGCCTCCAACCTGACAAACAACCATCCACCATTACTCTCTGGCATCTCCCATTCAGCCACTGTTCAATCCATCTTGCTACTCCACCATTAATACCCAACCATTGAACCTTCTTAACCAACCTTCCATGAGGAACCTTGTCAAAGGCCTTACTGAAGTCCATATATACAACATCCACGGCTTTACCCTCATCAATTTCCCGAGTAACCTCTTCAAAAAATTCAAGAAGATTAGTCAAACATGACCTTCCAGGCACAAATCCATGTTGACTGTTCCTAATCAGCCCCTGTTTATCCAGATGCTTATATATATTATCTCTAAGTATCCTTTCCATTAATTTGCCCACCACTGACGTCAAACTAACAGGTCTGTAATTGCTAGGTTTACTCTTAGACCCCTTTTTAAACAATGGAACAACATGCGCAGTACGCCAATCCTCCGGCACTATTGCCGTTTCCAATGACATTTGAAATATTCCTGTCATAGCCCCTGTTATTTCTACACTAACTTCCCTCAATGTCCTAGGGAATATCCTGTCCGGACCTGGAGACTTATCCACTTTTATATTTCTCAAAAGTGCCAGTACTTCCTCTTCTTTGAATCTCATAGTTTCCATAGCTACTCTACTTGTTTCCCTTACCTCACATAATTCAATATCCTTCTCCTTGGTGAATACCGAAGAAAATAAATTGTTCAATATCTCCCCCATCTCTTTTTGATCTGCAGATAGCTGTCCACTCTGACTGTCTAATGGACCAATTTTATCCCTCGTTATCCTTTTGCTATTAATATACCTGTAGAAGCCCTTTGGATTTACTTTCACCTTACTTGCCAAAGCAACCTCATGTCTTCTTTTAGCTTTTCTAATTTCTTTCTTAAGACACTGTTTACATTTTTTATACTCCTCAAGCACCTCATTTACTCCATGCTGCCTATAAACATTGTAGATCTCTCTCTTTTTCCGAACTAAGTGTCCAATTTCCCTTGAAAACCATGGCTCTTTCCAATTTTTACTATTTCCTTTCAACCGAACAGGGACATAAAGATTCTGTACTCTTAAAATTTCACCTTTAAATGTCCTCCATTTCTCTTCCACATCTTTCCCATAAAACAAACTGTCCCAATTTACTCCTTTTAAATCCTTTCGCATCTCCTCAAAGTTAGCCTTTCTCCAATCAAAAATCTCAACCCTAGGTCCAGTTCTGACCCTCTCCATAATTATATTGAAACTAATGGTATTGTGATCACTGGTCCCGAACTGTTCCCCAACGCATACCTCTGCCACCTGACCCGTCCAGCACCGCCCCTTCTCTAGTAGGTACTTCTATGTATTGCTGCAAAAAACTATCCTGCACACATTTTACAAACTCCAACCCATCCAGCCCATTTACAGAATGTGTTTCCCAGTCTATGTGTGGAAAATTGAAATCTCCCACAATCACTACCTTGTGCTTACTACTAATATCTGCAATCTCCTTACATATTTGCTCCTCCAATTCTCGCTTCCCATTTGGTGGTTTATAATGCACCCCTATGAGTGTTGCTACCCCTTTCCCATTTCTCAGTTCCACCCAAATAGCCTCCCTACATTTTAGTTTTAGATGTATATAAATTTTGATAAAATTGAGGAAATCTTTTGTTAATATCCTTAGGTAATGTTAGTAATTCACCTTTCTCTGATTTAATTTTAGTGATAGTATTTTCCTTTTCTTGTTTTTTCAATTGACGAGCTAAGAGTTTATGTGGCTTATTACCAAATTCAAACTCTTGCCGATAAAATTCGATTAAATTTAAATTTCAATAGTATTATCTTATTTTGTTTATCTGTGGTTGGATCTTTGGCATTATCTAACTCTAATGTCTGAATTCTTGTTCTAACATCAGTTGTTCTGTCTTATTATTTTTATTTTGGAAAATTTGATATGAGATTATAACTCCTCTGATAAATGCCTTGAAAGTTTCCCATAATAAAGAAGGTGAAATACCTGGTGTCTCATTTGTCTAAAAAAAAAATTCCATTTGTTGTTTTAGATATATACTAGACCAAGTGCAGACCCGTTGGGTCTGGTCCCCGAAAGTGCTTGACACCCCGGGGTGTTGTTCCCGAACGTGCTTCAGACCCCGGGGTGAAAATGTGCTGAAAAAAAGATGGCGTCGTTTTCGGAAAAAATCGGAGAAAATCGGCGAAAAAAAGATGGCGTTGTTTTAGGAGAAAATCGGGGAAAAAAAGATGGCGTCGTTTTCGGAGAAAATCGGAGACAATCGGAGAAAATCACATTGGGGTTGGAGGGGGATGGATTTTATTAAAAAACGTGTACATAAACAGGACCGAATTTAATCAGGAGTGGCTATTCGTAAAGATAAATGTCATCTCTTTGGAAATTGCGAAAAACGTGGGCCTTTCCGCGCGCCGTGTGGGCCAGGGGCCGTATCAAAGGCCGCGCGGCAAAGTCAAGCAGACCGTCGGACGTACAGACGGACGACAGCCAGAGAGTTTTAAAAGTATAATATAGATAGATAGATAACCTGGTGGGCTGTTTAAGATTTGGGCGTTAAACCTCCAGAAAGATTTTTTACCCGGCATTCCCTCAAATTTTAATAGAAAAGTCAACGGGGAATGATCGGAAATAATACTGTTGTGGTATTTAGGATTGATTGTATATGGAATTAATTTTGTATCCACTAAGAAATAATCAATTCGTGAATAAGTTTTATGTACCGATGAGTAAAACGAATATCCCCTTATAGTTGGGTTAGCAGTTCTCCATACATATTAGTATTTTTTATATATGTATTTAGAAGTTCACTAGTCTTAGATTTTTAAGTTACCCCTCCTTTGTTTTACTGATTTGTCTAAATATGGGTCTAAAATGCAATGGAAGTCCCCCCCTATTATTACATTTTGGTAATTAAACTCTGATATTATATCCAGAATTTTATTTAAAAATTGGGGATTATCAAAATACGGAGCATAAATATTTATCATAGTCAACGGGGTGGAGTAAATTTCTCCTGAAACTATAATATACCTTCCCTCTTTATCTGATATAGTATTCTTTAATTTAAATGGTATACCTTTTCGAATGATAATAGCCGTACCTCTAGATTTAGAAGTAAATGAAGAATAATATGTTGGACCTATCCAATTTGCCTTCAATCTCATCTGTGTTTGTTGTTTCATATGTGTTTCCTCCAAAAAAATTATGTCAGAATTGAATGATTTTAATTGGGCAAAAATCTTGCCCCTCTTAATTGATTCATTGGCACCCCTTATATTCCAGTTGCAGAACGTAATTCCTCCATTCTTTATTTGTCTATCGTCTTGAATTATAGATCAGTTTGATATTTTTGATTCATATGGTGCAACCAAATACCTCAGAACTCTGGGTGTTGGGTGGTCGTCCCGAACTTTTAGATTTGTTTTGCATCTCCTTCCTCTATTATACCTTGATAAGAAAAAAAAGAAAGAATGTGTTGTGGTATTAATCAAAAAAAATAAAAAATAAGAATCGTGGTAGTAATTTAAAAAAAAAAGTGATATTAAGGTATCTAAGAGAAGATACCTAAGAGAAGATACATTAAAAACGAGAAGCCACCTAAGGTGGGGGAAAATTTGTAGACTTCCGTTGTTGTTATTGTACATTGAGCTCCGTCCCCTTGACCGAGTATCGTGAAAGGCTATGGGCCGTTTCATTTTTTTTAAAATGTATCCAACCAGAGCAGGTAAAAACAGAAAAAAAAAGACTTCAGAAAGAGAGGGAAAAAAACCCAAAACAAAACAGACATTCAATTCTATATGTATATATGCATTTCCAATTAGTCTAGCATTAAATCTGTTCTAAACTTTACCATATGTAAATTATACATTATACACCCGAAGTTATTACATTATATCCCAGTCTTTATCTTAAGTACAAGCAGGTTCCAAGGGGTTAAACAGAGCCAAGCATCTGGATCTTTTCCAAGTGTATGATGCTCCTCCCTCCTTCACACACGGTTATATTATGTTAGTATTATTATGAACAATTTAGTTAATTACTGTATTTTAGTATATATCATCAATTTTAGTTCATTACCTTTAAACTAGGTTAAAATTATTTAACATCGTGGACTAAGCTCCCTTTATCCCCCCGCTCCGTGAGTTAGTCATATCTACAGATTACATTAGAAGAAGATTAGTATTATTAAGTTAGTTAGATTAATTGATTATTTAATATTAATATATAATAATTAAAGATTTTCTTAAATCAACAGATTTTTATATTCCAGTCCGTTTATGTTTCTTTCTGTGTCCCTCAATTTTAATTCTGTATCTTTGACTTCATTTTGTTTATCTTTAGGTTTTCCATTCAAGGTGAAACATGGACTCTACACTCGAAAACACATTCCAGACAGATAAGCATGTCTGGTCACTGTCTGGAAAAGAGTTCCGCCATCTTAATTAAAACAAAATCTTTTATTAAAAAGTCTGATCTTCAAAGTTCTCCTCTGTTTCCTTAGCGATATCTTGTGCATATTTAAATGCCAGTTCTGGATCCGTAAAGGAGCGTTCAGTAGACTTATAAGTAATCTTCATTTTTGCAGGATATATCACCCCATATCTCACCTTGGAGATTCCTTTCAGAATATTTCTTGTCTTGGTGAACCAGATCCTTTTTTTGATGATTTCAGGGGGATAATTACGGAAGAATCTAAGATTATCCCTGGCAAATGTCAGATTTGCTCCGTGAGGAATCATCTTCAATATATTTTCCAGTGCAGAGATGTCGAGAAATGTCACTATCATCTGTCTTGGGGAGGCATTTGGTCCTGTTTGGAAACGTCCTACCGAGCCACATCTATTCTCGGGTTTTCCGGCAGTTTAAAAACTTCTTTAAGTAAGTTGGCAACGAAATCACGTGTTTGAGTTCCACGCTCTCGTCCCACCTGTACTCCAACAATTCTTAAATTCTGCCTTCTCGCTTCCAAGTCCAGACATTTATCAGTCATTTGATCTATATTTTATGAGGAGTTACGATGAGGGACTACATGCCCTCCACTCCCAGCCCTCATAAATGTCATATTGTAGTTCCAGTCTTCTTTTATCTTACTATTATACTTCAGTCACTATTACCTGTGATTTCACACCGCTGCTTTGAAGATTGACGCATGTGCGGCTGAACGGGGTTCTTCATGTAGTCCCTCATCGTAACTCCTCATAAAATAAAGATCAAACTACAAACTGGTAAGTTCTCGTTTAATCTTACTATTACATCTACTCAACTTAACCTCTGAAATGTCCCTGCAAGCCACTCAGGTAATAGACAATTCAAACAATAAATATCAACTGCCTTGATGCACCCACAACCTACAAATGATGAAATTAAAGCTTGCAGGCAGGCTATTCTGCACAACATGTGAACAGCCATCATTGCTCTACAACTTACTGGTTCATCTGCAGTGGCGTTATGGAGTGCTTTCACTCCCTCTTCTTCCCTCTCTCATCAGCCAAGAGGTACAGAAGTTTGAAAACACATACCTCCAGTTTCAGGAACAGTTTCTTCCAAGCTGGTATCAGGCAACTGAATGGTCCTTTCGCCAGCTAGAGTGCGGTCCTGACATCCCATCTATCTCATTGGAGACCTTTGAGCTATCTTTATTAAGACTTTATCAGACTTCAATGTTATATCTCGCACTAAATGTTGTATCCTTTATCCGTGCACAGTGGATGCCTTAATCATATTCATGTATAGTCTTTCCTTTGACTGGATAGCATGCAAACAAAAGCTTTTTACTTTATCTCGATACACATGACAATAATAAACTAAACAATGAAGAGTATGTGCAATGTCAACTAGCTTTAGGGCGGCACAATGGCACAGAGGTTGAGTTGCTGCCTTACAACGCTAGAGTTCCGGGTTTGATCCTGAGATCGGTGTTGTCTTCATGGAGACACTGTATGTTATCGCTGAGACAGCGTGGTTTTCTCCGGGTAATCCGGTTTTGTCCCACATTCCAAAGGCATACAGGTTTGTAGATTGTGTTAGAAGGAACTGCAGATGCTGGTTTACACCAAAAATAAACACAAAATGTTGGTAACCCAGGCCAATAGGTGACATTTCGGGTCGAGACCCTTCTTCAAACTGAGAGTCAGGGTAGTGGGAAACTAGAGGTATGAAAAAGTTCAGAACAAATTAGAGCCAACTCCAATGACCAAGGAAAGGTGAAGCCCACAATGGTCCATTGTTGGCTGTGGAAGAGGTGATAACAAATGGATACTGTATATGGACAACTAGGGTGCGGGAGGGTGGAGAGGTTGGGAATGCAAGGGTTACTTGCAATCAGAGATATCTATATACATACCACTGGGTTGTAAGCTGTCCAAGTGAAATATGTGGTACTTCTCAATAAACATCAATACCTCAAATGCCTTAGCCTCACAACGAGTTATGATTGTGGCCTATGAAATCTCCAACCGGTGGCGCCAGCAATGGCTGCCTCGCCAACATTCTGTCTGTCCCTTCCTTCTTTGTTGTTTGTTTTTATTTGTTAAATGTATGTTTTTATTGTTCTTTAGCTTGTTTTATGTCTGGGGGTGGGGAGGGGGGGGAGTTGGGGGAAACTTT
Source organism: Malacoraja senta (assembly GCA_038087875.1). NCBI lineage: Eukaryota > Metazoa > Chordata > Chondrichthyes > Rajiformes > Rajidae > Malacoraja > Malacoraja senta. The sequence goes on from JAXLNO010000712.1 coordinate 105,282, forward strand.
TTTTAATGTCTTACCTCGACGGAGATGCAATTTTTTTCTGTATTGTATCTCCATCTGCATTGTGGCCTAACATCGAGGAGTTAACGGCCTTTGTTGGAGACCGAGTTCAAGAGCTCCACCGCGGGAGCCTGCGGACTTAACATCACAGAGCTCGTGATCCCTGTTGGGGATTGACTTTGGCGCTCCAACCGCGGGAGCCTGCAGACTTCAAAATCGCGGAGCTCACGGTCTCTGGTTAGAGACCGACTTCGGGAACTCAGGAGCCTCGATCACCAGGCGCAGGAGCTTCGATCGCTCCGATGCGGGGGCTTCGATCGCCAGCTGCGGGAGCTTCGATCACCCCGACTGCGGATGGTTTGACTGCGGGAGAATAAAAGAGGAAGAAGGTTGGACTTTATTGCCACAGTGAGGAACGTGGGGAATCCGCTGTGGTGGATGTTTATGTTAACTTTTATGTAGTTGTGAGTCTTGTTGCTTTTTTTCAGTATGGCTCTATGGTAATTCGAATTTCATTGTACCTTAATTGATACATGTGACAATAAACTGACCTTGCCCTTGAAACCTTGAACCTTGATACAGCAGGTAAGCTTGATGTCAGAATATTGTTCCAAAGTCCAGTTAACTAATATGGGCAGGTTGTGAATCTATGCCATGTCCAGCCAGGAGGCTTACCAGGATTTCACATGAGAATTGAAACCAGTGGGGAAGAAGGGTGTGATTGATTGGAAATGTTATACTCAATTTGCTGATCACTTTTTACTGGAATAGCAAGTGGTCATTTTCAGGACCGAGAATGTGTGTATCCGCAGCCTGCCATGTTGCCTTGCTACTATTTGTAACAGTAAAACAGACAACATCATAACCAATTTCTACTCTCCCTTCAAAGTCACAGTTGATTAGTGGCAATGCTTTGAGCTGTCCATTCTAATGAAGTGTGTTTATTCAGGTTCCATTAAGCCAGCTTTTATTTGGTAATCCCTTTTCTTTCTCTTCTCACGGCGGCTTTGCACACCTTCCAACTTAAATACGATAAGCTATCATAATTGAACATGACCAGAGAAATAAACCATTCATAACAAATAACGCCATTTTTGTCATTCATGTGGATTGTGGTTCAGCTGATAAAGACAGCCTCAGAATTGATTGCCAAAAATACTTAGCAATAGGACATAACTTTGCTGATTATTTTATTACATACCAAAGTATTTATTATACAGTATTAATGGCCACAATATATTTTGATTAATCTATTCAAATGTATCAATAGTAATTGTCCTTAGCATCAAGGCAGCATCTGATTGAGCATGGCATCAAGGAGAGCTGGGTAATCTAGAGTCAAGAGGAATCGGGGAGGAAACCATGCATTGTTTGGAATCATACCTAGCACAAAGGAAGATGGTTTTACTGGTTGGAAGTCAATCATCTCAGCAAGAGGATATCACGGCCGGAATTTCTCAGGGTAATGTTCTAGGCTCAACCATCTTCAGCTGCTTCATTAATGACTATCCTTCTTTCAGAAGGTTGGAAGCAGTTATATTCACTGATGGTTGGACAATGTTCAGCACTATTTGCAACTTCTTAGATAATGAAGCAGTCCTCATCCAAATGCAACAAGACGAACAATATTCAGGCCTGGTATGATAGGTGGCAAGTAACATTATGCCAAATATGTGCCAGGCTCTGACGATATATAACTAGAGAAAGTGCAGCTATCAAAAATTGAATCATCCACTTTCAATATCATGGGGATTTCAATTGACCAAAAACTGCAATGGAGTTACCATCTGCACAAAGTGGCCACAAGAAGATGTCAGAAGCTAGGAATCCTACAGCGAGTGACTCACCTTCTACCTCCCCAGAGCCTGTCCATTTTCAAGGCTCAAGTCAGGAGTGTGAAGTAAATCTAGATGAGTGAACCTTTAACTCAATTAGCTCAGCACCACAGAGGACATGGCAGTCCATTAAATAGGCACCCCATCCACAACCATTCACTTGCTCCATTATTGGCACACAGTAGCAGTAGTTTGTACGATCTACAGGATGCACTTCAGCAATTTACCAAGTCTCCATAGACACCATCTTCCAAAGCCACAATCTCTAGTGGAGGACAAGGGCAAGAGAAGCATGTGGACACCTCCACTAGGAAGTTGCTCTGCAGGCCACACTCCATCTTGACTTGGAAATATGTTGCTGTTCCTTCACAGTTGCTGGGTCAAAATCCTGGCACTCCTTTCCTAACAACATAGGGGCAGCCCAGTGGTGCGCAGTAGAGTTTCTGCCTTAAAGGCCTGTCTCACGAGTCTGCGGTCATTGGCGGCGAAACAGGAACTATCTACCGCTCCTGGGCCGCCAGAGACCGCGGGCACGGTCAAACGCACAATTCCGGGGCCGTGCGGCGTTGTTCCCAACACCGCATGGTGCTAAATAAAAACCAACACTGTCCAAAAATATGTTCCTACCGCACAGCCGCCGCCAGTGAGGCACGTGTGCGGCACGGTCACCGCCACAACCGCCGCCAGTGAGGCACGAGTGCCGTGAGTCGAACCTGCACCACCACAGCCACCGCCAGTGAGGTACGTGTGCGGCACGGCCGCCGCCACAGCCCCGCGATCCGAAAGACGTCATCAGCCGAAACCGCAAGCTCGTTGAACTGGCCGTACTTGGCCCCCCGTGCAGCATCCGTGCGGCGCTCTCGTGGTTGCCGTGCGGTCCCCTCTTCCGGCGACGCCGCGCTTCACCGCCAACGACCGCAAACCCGTGGGACAGAGCCTTTACAGTGCAAAAAACCTGGGTTCAATCATGACTACGGGTGCTGTCTGCACGGAGTTTGTATGTTCTTCCTGTAGCCACATGCATTTTCTCCAGGTGTTCAGGTTTCCACCCATACTCCGTAGACCTACATGTTTGTAGTTTAATTTGCTTTGGTAAAAAATTGTAACTTGTCCCTGGTGTGTTGGATAGTGTTAGTGTATAGGGAATCGCTGGTCAGCGCGGACTCGGTAAGCCAAAGGGTCTGATTTTGCACTGCATCGTTAAAGTCTAAAGTCTAAAGCATTGTAGGTCTGCCCACACCTCAAGGAATATAGTTGTTCAAAACGGCAGCTCTCCACCAACGTCTCAAGGGAAATAAGCTATTGGCAATTAAATGGTGTCTCAGTTTGGAAAGCCCACACCCCATGAGTGAATAAATAAAAACAATTGTGTTCCTAAGATTAAGCCAGATCATGCTTAATTTGACACACTGTCCTCATATTATCATGTCATATTGTCCTACAGTGTAGAATTAGTTCATTTGTTCAAGTCCATGCCAACTCTCAGAGCATTCCCTTTTTATTCCCCACTTACTTTCCAGGAACTTGTTCTATTTTATTTGCCCATCAACTCCTTTTGATTCTTCTGCCCCCATCTACATTAAGAAAAAAAAAAGTTGACTAATTAATCTAGCAGCATATCATGGGGATGTGAAAGGAAAGCTCAGGTTATGGGGAACTCACAAGGTCACTGGGAGGATGAACATACTCCACACACACCACTGATGACCAAATTATTGTACTTGCACTAACTTTTGCATCACTCTCATTCACACAAACATTGTATGGCTGCATGGACCCAATGATTTGGGGACTTGGTTCTCCCAGAGTTAACAGGCCAGAAAAGAAGGCCAAGCTTCCTGAGACTCCATCCCCAATACCTCACTGACATCTTTGATAACTCACAATGTTGAGGACCATTTCATGGATAAACAGACACTAGAACATAGTTGAAATTGTTTTAAAGAATCAGAAAGAATAACAAATAAAACATGCTGTTATTTTTAAGCTCAACTAGACTAAGTAGGACCCGTTGGGTCCCATTCTCATATGGGAGGCCTGGTCCCACAATGCAATATTCCATCACTCACCCACAGCCCCCAACTGTGCAGGCGCGGCTGATGGGTCCTTGTTGTGATGCTCCTGATCCCCCCTCCTCCCCTCACCCTTCACCCCCCACCCCCGCACTCCGCCCATTGCCATTCCCCCCACGCACTCACTCCATCCCCCCCTCAACCCCCCCACCCCCCATCCACTCTTAGCGGCTCTCCTGCGGCGCAGCCATTCCAGCCCGTTGGGTTCCCATTGTGATGTAGAACACGCAGGCATTACTGAGCAGGCACAGCTGATGGGCACGGCAAGTGGAAAAGGTATTTATTAAACTTTAAAATGTGAATAACTCTTATAATATAACAACAATTTAAATGTTTAAGATGAGATTTATTCTGCTCAGTTCTTTCTTGTTGTGTCTCTTGTTGCATTCTGCAGCCGGGGAGGGGGACGGCTTCAGGCAGGGCCTGTATAGGGCTGGTGGGGAGCGCTGCCATGGCCTACCTCTGCCGTGGCCTACTGCTGCCATGGCCTACTGCTGCCACTGCCTACCCCTGTCATTGCCTATCCCTGTCGCTGCTCACCCCTGCCACTGCCTAGACCTGCCACTGCCTACCCCTGCCACTGCCTACCCCTGCCACTGCCTACCCCTGGCTCCACCTACCCCTGCCACTGCCTACCCCTGCTACTGCCTACCCCTGCCACTACCGTGGCCTACCGCTGCCGCTGCCTACCCCTGCCATTGCCGCGGCCTACTGCTGCCGCAGCCCACCAGCTTCAGGCGGGGACCAGTGGGGAGCATCCTGCACTCAGGTACGGGGGCGGCTTCAGGCGGGGACTGGTGGGGAGGGGGCGTCCTGCAGCTGGGGACAGGACGGCTTCAGGCGGGGGCCGGTGGGGGTGTGCATACTGCAACTGGGGGAGGGGGTGGCTTCAGGCGGGGGCTGTCGGGGGCCAGTGGGGAAGTGTCCTGCAATCAGTCCATCCCCCCTCAACCCCCCATCCACTCTCAGTGGCTCTCCAGTGGCTTCCCAATGAGACATAGAACATGCAGGTATTACTGCGCGGGCGCAGCAACGGGCACGGCAAATGGAAAAGGAATTTATTAAAGCTTAAAATGTGATAAACAAAATATAACAACGATTTAAATGTTAAAGATGAGATTTATTCAGTCCATTTTTTCTTGTTCTGTCTCTTGTTGCATTCTGCAGATGGGGGAGGGGCATGGCTTCAGGCAGGGGCTATCGGGGGCTGGTGGGTGAGGGAGGTGTAGATCAGTGTCACTCATGTTATGAGTTAAACGGAGCGCGGGGCTTTGTTCAACAGAGGCCCAGGAGCGGTTGGAGCAGCGTCCAGGCGGTCAGTTTAAAAACGGAGCAGGGGCTTTGTACCACAGAGGCCCAGGAGCAGTTGGAGAGGTTGGAGCAGCGTCCGGGTGGTGAGTTTAAAAATGGAGCGCGGGGCTTTATTCCACAGAGGCCCAGGAGCGGTTGGAGCGGTTGGAGCAGCGTCCGGGCGGTGAGTTTAAAAACGGAGCGCGGGGCTTTGTTCCACAGAGGCCCAGGAGCGGTTGGAACGGTTGGAGCAGCGTCTGGGTGGTGAGTTTAAAAACGGAGCGAGGGGCTTTGTTCCACAGAGGCTCAGGAGCGGTTGGAGCAGCTGGTGCAGCGTTGCCCAATCTGCAACGTTCCATCACACTTCAAAATAAGTGGTCTGGAGGAAGCCGCTGATTGGTGGAAGTGGACTAGAGGAAGCAGCTGATTGGGAGTAACCCCAGGTTTGTATTTTTGCTTTCTGGTTAAGGGTACAGTGAGTTAAGGATACAGTGAGATAAGGGTACAGTGAGTTAAGGGTACAGTGAGTCAAGGCTACAGTGAGTTAAGGGTTCAGTGAGTTAAGGGTTCAGTGAGTTAAGGATTCAGTGAGTTAAGGATTCAGTGAGTTAAGGATTCAATGAGTTAAGGGTTCAGTGAGCTAAGGGTTCAGTGAGTTAAGGGTACAGTGAGTTAAGGGTACAGTGCTTTTTAGTAAAGGTACAGTTTAATGGATTACGATTTTTATCGTGGGAGTGAGTTGATTTAATTTGGGGGTAAGCCATGTCAGTTGAGATCGGCCCCATGGTTTGCTCATCCTGCAACATGTGGGAGATCAAGGATATGGTCGAAGTCCCTGGTGACTACATGTGCAGGAAGTGTGTCCAGCTGCAGCTCCTGGCAGACTGCATTGAACGATTGGAACTGTGGTTGGATTCATACTGGAGCATCCACGATGCTGAGAAAGTCGTGAATAGCACGTACAGTGAGTTGGCCACACAGCAGGTAAAAATTAAGGGGACAGAAAGGGAACGGGTGGCAACTAGCCAGCGTAGCAGTAGGCAGGTAGTGCAGGAGTCCCCTGCTGTCATCTCGGATACTGTTGGGGGAGGTGGCTTATCAGGAGAAGGCAGCAGCAGCCAAGTTCATGGCACCGTGGGTGGCTCTGTGGCACAGGAGGGGAGGAAAAAGAGTGGAAGGGCTATAGTAATAGGGGATTCAATTGTATGGGGAATAGATAGGCGTTTTTGCCGCTGCAAACGAGACTCCAGGATGGTGTGTTGCCTCCCTGGTGCAAGGGTCAGGGATGTCACTGAGCGGCTACAGAACATTCTGGAGGGGGAGGGTGAACAGCCAGTTGTCGTGGTGCACATTGGCACCAACGATATAGGTAAAAAATGGGATGAGGTCCTACAAGGTGAATTTAGGGAGCTAGGAGATAAATTTAAAAGTAGGACCTCAAAGGTAATAGTCTCTGGATTTTTACCAGTGTCACGTGCTAGTCAGAGTAGAAATAGGAGGATATTGCAGATGAATACGTGGCTTGAAAATTGGTCCAAGGGGGACGGATTCAAATTTCTAGGGCAGTTCTGGGGGAGGTGGGACCAGTAAAAACAGGACTGCACCTGGGCTGGAATGGAACCAATGTACTCTGGGGAGTGTTTGCTGGTGCTATCGGGGAGGATTTAAACTAATGTGGCAGGGGGATGGGGGATGAGCAGAGAGACAGAGGGGTGTAAAATGAGGCTAGAAGCAATAGGTAGCAGGGTGAAAAGTAAAAGTGGCAGGCAGACAAATCAAGGGCAAAAATCAAAAAGGGCCACCTTTCAACATAATTGTATAAGGGGTAAGAGTGTTGTAAAAACAAGCCTGAAGGCTTTATGTCTCAATGCAAGGAGCATTCGTAATAAGGTGGATGAGTTCAATGTGCAGATAGTTATTAATGAATATGATTTAGTTGGGATCACGGAGACATGGCTCCAGGGTGACCAAGGCTGGGAGCTGAACATCCAGGGATATTCAATATTAAGGAGGGATAGACAGAAAGGAAAAGGAGGTGGGGTAGCGTTGCTGGTTAGAGAGGAGATTAACGCAATAGAAAGGAAGGACATTAGCTTGGAGGATGTGGAATCGATATGGGTAGAGCTGCGAAACACTATGGGGCAGATAACGCCAGTGGGAGTTGTGTACAGGCCACCTAACAGTAGTAATGGAGTTGGGGATGGCATCAAACAGGAAATTAGAAATGCGTGCAACAAAGGTAAAACATTTATAATGGATGACTTCAATCTACATATCAATTGTGTGAATTAAATTGGCAGGGATGCTGAGGAAGAGGATTTCTTGGAATATATGCGGGATAGTTTTCTAAACCAACATGTAGAGGAACCAACGAGAGAGCATGCTATTCTAGACTAGGTCTTGAGTAATGAGGAAGGGTTAGTGAGCAGTCTTGTTGTGCGTGGCCCATTGGACAAGAGTGACCATAATATGGTTGAGTTCTTCATTAGGATGGAGAGTGACGTAGTTAATTCAGAACAAGGATTCTGAACTTAAAGAAAGGTAACTTTGAGGGTATGAGACGGGAATAGGACAAAATAGACTGGTAATTGATTCTTAATGGGTTGACGGTGGAAATGCAATGGAAGGCATTTAAAGACTGCATGGATGAACTACAACAATTGTTCATCCCAGTTTGGCAAAAGAATTAATCAGGGAAGGTAGTGCATCCGTGGATAACAAGGGAAATCAGGGATAGTATCGAAACAAAAGATGAAGCATACAAATTAGCCAGAAACAGCAGCCTACCAGAGGACTGGGAGAAATTCAGAGTCCAGCAGAGGAGGACAAAGGGCTTAATTAGGAAAGGGAAAATAGATTATGAAAGAAAACTGGCAGGGAACATAAAAACTGACTGCAAACGTGTTTATAGATATGTGAAGTGAAAAAGATTAGTTAAAACAAATGTAGGTCCCTTGCAGTCAGAAACTGGTGAATTGATCATGGGGAACAAGGACATGGCTGACCAATTAAACAACTACTTTGCGAAATCCAGGTTAGTCGGGAAGTGGTGTTAGGTAAATTGAATGGATTAAAGGCCGATAAATCCCCAGTGCCAGATAGGCTGCATCCCAGAGTACTTAAGGAAGTAGCCCCAGAAATAGTGGATGCATTAGTGATAATTTTTCAAAACTCTTTAGATTCTGGAGTAGTTCCTGAGGATTGGAGGGTAGCTAATGTAACCCACTTTTTAAAAAGGGAGGGAGAGAGAAAACGGAGAATTACAGACCAGTTAGTCTAACATCGGTCGTGGGGAAAATGCTAGAGTCAGTTATTAAAGATGGGATAGCAGCACATTTGGAAAGTGGTGAAATCATTGGACAAAGTCAGCAAGGTATTAATGAAAGGTAAATTATGTCTGACGAATCTTATAGAGTTTTTCGAGGATGTAACTAGTAGAGTGGATAAGGGAGAACCAGTGGATATTATATCTGGACTTTCAGAAGGCTTTCGACAAGGTCCCACATAAGAGATTAGTATGCATACTTAAAGCACATGGTATTGGGGGTTCAGTATTTATGTGGATAGAAAACTGGCTGGCAGACAGGAAGCAAAGAGTAGGAGTAAACGGGTCCTTTTCAGAATGGCAGGCAGTGACTAGTGGGGTACCGCAAGGCTCAGTGCTGGGACCCCAGCTATTTACAATATATATTAATGATTTGGACGAGGGAATTGAATGCAACATCTCCAAGTTTGCGGATGATATGAAGCTGTGGGGCAGTGGTAGCTGTGAGGAGGATGCTAGGAGGCTGCAAGGTGACTTGGATAGGTTGGGTGAGTGGGCAAATTCATGGCAGATGCAGTATAATGTGGATAAATGTGGGGTTATCCACTTTGGTGGCAAGAACGGGAAAGTAGACTGTTATGTGAATGGTGGCCGATTAGGAAAAGGGGAGATGCAACGAGACCTGGGTGTCATGGTACACCAGTCATTGAAAGTAGGCATGCAGGTGCAGCAGGCAGTGAAGAAAACGAAAGGTATGTTAGCATTCATAGCAAAAGGATTTGAGTATAGGAGCAGGGAGGTTCTACTGCAGTTGTACAGGTCCTTGGTGAGACCACACCTGGAGTATTGTGTACAATTTTGGTCTCCTAATCTGAGAAAAGACATTCTTTGCATTCTTGCCCAAGAGAATACAGATAAGGTTCACCAGACTGTTTCCTGGGATGTCAGGACTTTCATATGAAGAAAGACTGGATAGACTCGGCTTGTACTCGCTAGAATTTAGAAGATTGAGGGGGGTTCTTATAGAAACTTACAAAATTATTAAGGGGTTGGACAGGCTAGATGCAGGAAGATTGTTCCCGATGTTGGGGACATCCAGAATAAGGGGTCACAGTTTGAGGATAAGGGGGAAGTCTTTTAGGACCGAGATGAGAAAAACATTTTTCACACAAAGAGTGGTGAATCTGTGGAATTCTCTGCCACAGAAGGTAGTTGAGGCCAGTTCATTGGCTATATTTAAGAGGGAGTTAGATGTGGCCCTTTTGGTTAAAGGGATAGATAGATAGATAGAAACTTTATTTGTCACACGACCAGGGTTGGTGGTAATTGGGTTCGGTACATGATGGTACACTGCTTTAGCACATTAACACTAATAACAACACAGATCATAATAATAATAATAAAGAGAGAAGGCAGGTACAGGATACTGAGTTGGATGATCAGCCATGATCATATTGAATGGCGGTGCAGGCTCAAAGGGCCGAATGGCCTTTGCTGCACCTATTTTCTATGTTTCTATGTTTCTATGTGTCATACTTTGTAGCTACGCCCACTAGTTTAACAGTAAGCTTCTCTGCCCTTTCTCTCTCACATTTAGAGGTATGTGCTAAGATGAAGTTACCTATGCTATAACATTAATAAAGTCTTTGGATCTTAATCACGGTGTGTGACTTAAGTTATTCCAACAGCAGAAGGTCAACATGGTGCCAGAGTGAACGGACTCACTCCTTGCTTAATTATATTGCTTTTATTTTAGTTTGTTGTTTTCTCCAGTATATATTACTATGGCTTCTGCTCTCAGAAATCTAGAGATCCTGGTGTTTGACGAGGACCTTGCAGAATGGTGCGCGTATTTGAAGAGGATTTTTCAATTTACATTGAAGCGGCTCACCCTACTGCTGCTCCTAGTGTTCGAGCGTCAATTCTTCTTAATCTGGCAGGCACAGAAGTTTTGAATGCTATGGTGTGGTGGCGCCTAATAGCAGTGGCTCGACTGCAGTCCGTCTGTCTTTTAAAATTTTTATTCTTGTTAGATGTATGTATTGATTCTAGTTTTTATTATTTTTAGCTGTGTACATGTGGGGGGGGGGGGGGCTGGTGGAAAGCGTTTAATCACTTCCCCGTATGGGGGACCAGACTTTTTCCCTGTCGGGTCTCCGATGTCGTTGGGCCTAACATCGTGGAGCCGGCGGCGGCCTCCGGCCGGAACTATCCTGAATGCTCCAGTCGCGGAGCCTGCGGACTCGCCATCGTGGAGCTGGCCGATTTTGGAACGGGAAGAGCTGTGGTGGCGTGTGGCTGCGAACTGACTTGGGAGCTTCGGTGGACAGGAACATCGGGAGCTCGCAGGTCTCTGGTGGGAGACCGCCTTTTGGAGCTTCCGCAACGGCAACTTCTCCCGCTGGAATCGCTTGGTTTAAATGGCTAGGTGCTTAAAGGCCGCGGGACTTACCATCGCCCGCCAGGGGCTTTAACATCGGGAGCCCCAGTCACCTCAACGTTGCAGTTGGACTGCTGGACCACGGCAGAAGAACAAAGGGTAGAGATAAGAATTTTGCCTTCTATCACAGTGAGGAGGTGTTGGAGATTCACTGTGATGGATGTTTGTGTAAATTGTGTTAAGTGTGGGTCTTGTTTTTTTTTGTAATGTTAATGGCTCTGTCCCACGGGTTTGCGGTCGTTGGCGGTGAAGCGCGGCGTCGCCGGAAGAGGGGACCGCACGGCAACCACGAGAGCGCCGCACGGATGCTGCGTGGGGGGCCAAGTACGGCCGGTTCAACGAGCTTGCGGTTTCGGCTGATGACGTCTTTCGGATCGCGCAGCTGTGGCGGCGGCCGTGCCGCACACGTACCTCACTGGCGGCGGCTGTGGCGGCGGCCATGCCGCACATGTACCTCACTGGCGGCGGCTGTGGCGGTGGCCGTGCCGCACACATGCCTCACTGGCGGTGGCTGTGGCGGCGGCCGTGCCGCACACGTGCCTCACTGGCGGCGGCTGTGGCGGCGGCCGTGCCGCACACGTGCCTCACTGGCAGAGGCTGTGGCGGTGCAGGTTCGACTCACGGTGCTCGTGCTTCACTGGCGCCGGCAGTGGCGGTGACCGTGCCGTACTCGTGCCTCACTGGCGGCGGCTGTGCAGTAGGAACATATTTTTGGACAGTGTTGGTTTTTTTTTAGCACCGTGCGGTGTTGGGAACAACGCTGCACGGCCCCGGAATTGTGCGTTTGACCGAGCCCGCGGTCTCTGGCGGCCCAAGAGCGGTAGACAGTTCATGTTTCGCCGCCAATGACCGCAGACTCGTGAGACAGGCCTTTAAGACTGTAGAAACGCAATTTTGTTCAAACCAAACTCTTTGAATGACAATAAAAGGCATTCTATTCTATCCTATTCAAGCTGCTTGACGTGCCAGAAGATTTCATTATGAGCCAGCTAGATTTGTCCCGGCTGGTGTCCAGATCGCTCCCGCTGAGTCTATCTGAGACCCTGACTGCCTACTACGCAAATTCCGACAGTTATGTGAGTTATGTACTAACTTGGTCATGGAAAGGCATTTGTTTTTCCCCAAAACCAGAGACAGGGAGAACCTGTGGAGATGTATGTCAGTGCATTGAAGCACATTGTCAATCGATGCGATTTCAGGGATATATATGATGGCCTAGTCCATGACCATTTGGTCTATGGTGTCAGCAATGATAAATTACGCGACGAGTTACTGCGAGATGCTGAGCTTACTCTAGAGACTGCTGAAAACCGCTGTCGCGTTGGTGAAATTGCTGACGCTCATACAAAAGTTTTAGGGCACTCTGCTGGTCGTGAAATTAATGTGTGCCGGCATGTCTTACCAAATCTCTCACCATTCTCAAGTGCCCGACAACTCTATTGTGAGACTGATAGACAATTGTTTTAACTGTGGGGGTACACATGCTGCTGCTTGTGACCGTTGCCCTGCGTATGGAAATGTATGCCGATTTGTAACAAGCAGAATCACTTCTTCAGATGCTGTCGTTCGCGTAGCAACAAATTTCAAACAAAGCAATCTGTTAATTCACTTGGTCATGAGAACTTGCTCTCAGAATGCTCTCAACCAGCTTCCACGGATTTGCAGGCTGCTCGTGAAGGTTTTGACTTTGATGTGGATATCTTGTCTGATTCAGTGCACAAACAACTAGACCCCAAGGTCGCTTTGCTCGTTAATGGCAAGAACCTTTATCTGAAAGTTGACATAGGTGCTAGATGTAATGTGATCTGCCTCGCTGTGTTGAAATAATTACAATAAACAGAGACTGTCACTCTTTTGGCTGCCTCCCTTATCACATTTGGAGGAGGTCCTATCGGTCAAGTCGACCTACGCTGTTCTTAGCTCAGGTGTCCACAACCTGAGTTTCTATGTCGTTCGGGAGGATGTACCATCTCTGCTGGGCACTGACGCACGTCAAAACATGGGACTTGTCTCTTTTAGCCCTTCTGTTTGTCCTTTGACTACAACTTGTGACTTTGGCCAACAAATCCTGACACAATACAAAACTTTGTTCGACGAGCTGGGAAGGTTGCCTGTTAGGTATACAATTACCATTAACTCTGAGGAAATTCCAGTTGTCCGTCCAACTCACAAGATTCCCCATACTATGCGGGACCGTGTTCAAAGCAAACTTAACAGAATGGTGTCTCTAGGTGTGATTGCTCTCGTCGCTGACCCCTCAGATTGGGTTTCCACCATGGTCGTGGCAACGAAGAAGAATAAGGACAAAATACGGATTTGTATCAATCCTAAAGGCTCTGTCTTACCTGTTTGCGGTCATCGGCGGTGAAGCGCGGCATCGCCGGTAGAGGGGACCGCACGGCAACGGCGAGAGCGCCGAGCCTATCCACGGAGCGCCACACGGATGCTGCGCGGGAGCCGAGTAATTCAAATACGGCTGGTCCCACGTGCTTGCGGTAAGTAAAAAAAAGGGCGGGCCGACTGTGATGACGTCGGCCCGCCGCACATGACTCACGAGCGGCAGCTGTGGCGGCGGCCGTCCTGATCATGGCGCTGTAGCGGTGGCTGTGCCTGCGGCCGTGCCGCACACCTGCCTCACTGGCGGAGGCTGTGGCAGTGGAAGTTTGACGCATGGCGCTCGAGCCACACTGGCGGCGGCCCGTGCGGGCGGCCGTGCCGCACTCATGCATCACTGGTGGAGGTTGTGCGGTAAGAATATAGTTTTAAACAGTGTAGGTTTTATTTTAGCACCGTGCGGTGTTGGGAACAGCACCGCATGGCCCCGGAATTGTGCGTTCTCACAAGTGCGCGGTCTATGGCAGCAGATTCTTCCCGTTTCGCCGCTAATGACCGCAGACTCGTGAGACAGGCCCTTAAGGATCCTAAGGACTTAAACACAGCCATTAAATGATCTCACTATCCTATGCGCACTGTGGACAAGATTGCAGTGCAGATGGCTGAGGCAACTGTATTCACGCCAAGAGTTCATTCTGGCAGATTTTGCTGGAACGCAACTCCTCCAAGTTAACCACCTTCAGCACACTGTTTGGGCATTACAGATTTCTTCGCATACCTTTTGGCATAAGCTCTGCTAGTGAAGTATTTCAACAAGCTGTGGAGCAGTTGTTTTCAGGTTACCCATGCTCCATTGTTGTGGATGACATCCTCGTAACTGGATGAACTGTCGAAGAACACAATGCTAATCTGACAAAGGTCCTGGATCGCGCCAAGGCCATTAACCTCAAGCTAAACCCTCAAAAATGCAAATTCAGGGTAAGTGAGGTGAAATACATAGGTCATATGTTCACTAAAGATGGCCTAAAAACTGATCCGGCGAAAACCAGTGCCATCAATGAGCTCCCAGCACCCACAGACGTGCTCAGTCTGCAGAGATTCCTTGGAATGGTTAACTACTTGAGCAAATTTATTCCGGACTTCAGTGAAATATCAGCCCCGTTGTGTCAGCTTACACACAAAGACACTGCTTGGACCTGGCACGAGCAACAGCAGTGGGCGTTCGACACTCTTAAGCAGCAAATGTCATGTGCTCCTACTCTCGCTTATTTCGATCCTAAATGACCGGTCACTGACTTGTGACGCTTCTCAACACGGACTGGGTGCAGCATGTCTTCAAAATGATGGTAGCGGCAATAAGCCTGTTGCCTATTCCTTCAGCATTATGATTGACACAGAACAACGATACGCCCCAAATTGAGAAAGAGCTGCTGGCGGTTGTTTTTGCCTGCAAGAAATTTAACGACTTTATTTTTGGATATATGGTAACAATTGAAACTGACCACCAACCTCTGATCAGCATCTTTAACAAGCCGATTCATGACTCTCCAGCACACTTACAGTGGATGCTGCTACAACGTCAAAAACATTACATTGTTCTGGCCTACAGACATGGCAAGGATATGCACCTGGCTGATTCTCACTCGCGTGCACCCCTTTAAGACCTGTGAGGGTCCGTCCTCACCGGATGATGACTATATCGGAATGACTGTGTCTTTTATTCCCTGATATTGTGTGGAGGACTTGGTTGTCAACACTGCTGCTGACAGTACTTTATGGTCGCTCGCCTCTGTCATTAAGCATGGCTGGCCTGTTAACACTACAACGTTACGCTGATAGTTCAGCCTTTCTTTGCCGTCCGCGACGAGCTGCAGGATGGCATTATTGTAAAAGGACACAAGGCTGTGGTCCCTGCTTCTCTGCACAGCAAGTATTTTAACGCTTTTAACGCTGTCCATGCAGGGCACCCAGGCCCTGAAGCCACCGTACTACGGGCAAGAAACATGTTTTACTGGCCTGGCATGGCCGAATACATCACAGAGAATGTGGCGTCCTGTGCAGTGTGTAACAGCTCGGCACCTCATCAACAAAAGCAACCACTTCTTTCACATCCG
>JAXLNO010000713.1:0-95916 GCA_038087875.1 Malacoraja senta
CTATGGAGAGAGAGGGGAGTGACAGAGAGACAAACAGGGAAACAGAGAGAGAGAGAGAGAGAGAGAGAGAGAGACAGAGAGAGACAGACAAGCAGACAGAGAGAGAGGCAGCAAGAGAGTGGGAGAGAGAAAGAGGGACTCAGAGAGAGAGACACCGAGAGACAGAGAGAAAGAGACAGACAGAGAGAGAGGGGGAGAGAGAAAGAGACAGACTCAGAAAGAGAGACAGAGAGAGAGAGAGAGACAGACAGAGAGAGATACAGAGAGAGACATAGAGAGGGATACAGAGAGAGACAGAGAGAGAGAGACGGAGAGAGAGAGACAGAGAGGGAGAGAGAAAGAGAGACAACTCAGAAAGAGAGAGAGAGAGAGAAAGACAGGGTGAGAAACAGAGAGAGAGAGAGACAGAGAGAAATCGAGAGAGGCAGGGAGAGACAGAGGGACAGATACACAGAGAGAGAGAGACAGAGAGGGAGACAGAGAGAGGGAGGGAGAGACAGAGAGGAGAGAGAGGCAGACAGAGAGAGAAGAGAGAGACAGAGACAGAGAGAAACAGAAAAAGAGAGAGAGGGACCAGAGAGAGAGAGAGAGAGAGAGGAGAGAGAGAGACAGTGGGAGAGAAAGACAGACAGGGAGAGAGAGAGACAGAGGGAGAGAGAGAGAGAGAGTGTGAGAGACAGAGAGAGAGACAGATAGAGAGAAAGGGAGAGACGGAGGAAGACAGACAGAGAGAGGGAGACAGAGAGATAGAGAGAGACAGAGACAGACATGGAGAGGGAGAGAGAGAGAGAGACAGAGACACAAAGGGAGAGGGAGACAGAGAGAGGAGAGAGAGCGAGAAACAGATAGAGAGAGAGAGACATTGAGTGAGAGACAGAGAGAGAGACAGAGAGACGGACAGAGAGTGCGAGAGTGACAGACAGAGAAACAGGGAGAAACAAAGAGAGAGAGTGAGAGACAGTGTGAGAGAGAGAGAGACAGATAAACAGACAGAGAGAGAAAGAGAGTCAGATTGAGATAGAGAGAGAGAGAGGGAGAGACAGACACAGAGAGAGAGAATTAGAGAGTGGAGGGAGGGAGAGACGCAGAGAGAGACAGACAGAGAGGGAGAGAGCCAGAGAGACAGAGACAGAGATACAGTAAGAGAGAGAGATAGATAGAGATAGATACAGAGAGAGTGACAGAGAGAGACAGAAAGACAGAGAGAGAGACAGCGACAGTCAGACAGAGCGTCAGAGAGAGAGAGATACAGGGAGATACAGAGAGAGACAGAGAGAAACAGACAGAGAGAGAGAGAAGGAGACAGTGAGAGACAGAGAGAGGGGCAGAGAGAGAAACTGTGTTATATATATATATAGAGAGAGAGAGAGAGAGAGAAACAGAGAGAGAGAGAGAGGAGACAGGGAGAGAGAGACAGACAGACACAGAGCGACAGAGAGAGAGAGAGACAGAATGAGAGACAGAGTGAGAGAGAGAGCGAGAGACAGAGAGGGACAGAGAGAGGCATAGAGATAGGGAGAGAGAGACATAGGCAGACAGAGAGAGAGAGAGAGAGAAGGAGAGAGAGAGGGAGAGAGATAGAGAGAGAGACAGAGACGGAGAGAGAGCGAGAGAGACGGATACAGAGAGAGAGAGAGACAGTGAGAGTGTGAAACATAGAAACATAGAAAACAGGTGCAGGAGGAGGCCATTCGGCCCTTCGAGCCAGCACCGCCATTCATTGTGATCATGGCTGATCGTCCCCTATCAATAACCCGTGCCTGCCTTCTCCCCATATCCCTTGACTCCACTAGCCCCTAGAGCTCTATCTAACTCTCTCTTAAATCCATCCAGTGATTTGGCCTCCACTGCCCTCTGTGGCAGGGAACTCCATAAATTCACAACTCTCTGGGTGGAAAGGCTTTTTCTCACCTCATTCTTCAATTACCTCCCCTTTATTCTGTGGCCCCTGGTTCTGGACTCGCCCAACATTGGGAATATTTTTCCTGCATCTATTTTTCCAGTCCTTTTATGATTTTATATGTTTCTATAAGAATCCCCCTCATCCTTCTAAACTCCAGTGAATACAAGCCTAGTCTTTTCAATCTTTCCCCATATGACAGTCCCGCCATCCCAGGGATCACTCACCACCCTGCCCCACTCACCCCCCACCCCCACTCACCCCCGCCCCCACTCACCCCCCACCCCCACTCACCACCTCTCCCACTCATCCCCCACCCCCACTCACCCCCCTCCCCACTCCCATTCACCCCCGTCTCCCACTCACCCCCACCCCCACTCACCCCACCCCCACTCACCCCCTCCACCACTCCCTCCCTCCCGCACGCACCCCTCACCCCCACACTGACACCTCACCCCTCCCTCGCTCACCCCTGCCCCGTCACCCGCTCACCCCCTCAACCCCTACCCTTCCCTACTCCCCCCACCTTCCAAACCCCTCGACTCTCACTCTTCTCCCCCTTCACTTCCCCGCTGACCTCCACTTCCTCCCTTCAGGCACCAGTAATGTTGACGCTAATGT
This sequence comes from Malacoraja senta, assembly GCA_038087875.1. Taxonomy (NCBI): domain Eukaryota; kingdom Metazoa; phylum Chordata; class Chondrichthyes; order Rajiformes; family Rajidae; genus Malacoraja; species Malacoraja senta. The sequence goes on from JAXLNO010000713.1 coordinate 2,522, forward strand.
TAGTAATGTCCTGTTTGCCAGCTTGTTGACCCTCTGTGTTCCCCTCCTGCAGGGTTTAGGAGCCGTTGCTGTGGACGGAGAGACGGGGACGTGAGCGGCCATTGAGGGCGGCCAGGGTGCCGGTGAGCCCCCCCCCATCTGGTGGGGATTAGGGTCGGGGATGAGGGGAGTGGGAGCGGTCCGGACTGAGAGAGAGAGAGGGAGAGAGAGACACAGAGAGAGAGAGAAACAGAGAGAGAAAAAGAGAGAGACAGAGAGAGACCAGAGACAGAGACTGAGACAGAGACAGAGAGATAGGCAGCGAGAAAGAGAGAGAGAGCGGGAGAGAGACACTCAGAGAGATGCAGAGACAGAGAGAGAGAAAGATAGAAAGAGGGAGAGAGATAGAGAGTGAGAGACAGAGTGGGACAGAGAGAGAGAGAGAGACAGAGAGAAACAGTGGGAGGCAGAGAGAGAGAGAGAGACAGACAGAGAGAGAGTGAGAGACAGAGAGAGAGGCAGAGAAAAAGAGACAGAGAGAGAGGCAGAGAGGGAGAGAGACACTCAGAGAGAGGGAGAGAGACAGACTCAGAGAGGGAGAGAGACAGAGAGAGACACACAGAGAGAGAGGGAGACAGAGAGAAGCAGAGAGAGAGAGACAGGGAGAGAGACAACCAGAGAGATCGAGAGACATAGTGAGAGACAGTGGGACACAGAGACAGAGAGAGAGAGACAGACAGAGAGAGACACTGAGCGACACAGAGAGGGAGAGATAGAGAGACAGAGAGAGATGCAGAAACAGACAAACAGTGACAGAGATGGAGAGAGACACAGAGAGAGAGAGAGAGGGAGACAGACACAGAGAGAGGCAGCGAGAGAGAGAGAGAGAGGGAGAGAAAGACAGAGACAGACTCAGAAAGAGACACGGAGAGAGATACAGACAGACAGAGGAGAGAGAGTTAGAAAGTGAGACAGAGGGAGAGAGAGACAGAAAGGCAGAGACAGAGACAGACAGTGAGAGACACAGAGAGAGAGAGAGAGAGAGAGACAGGCAGAGAGGGAGACAGACAGATACAGAGAGACGGAGGGAGAGGAGAGAGAGACAGAGAGAGAGAGACAGGCAGAGAGACAGAGGGAGAGAGAAAGAGAGAGACACTCGGATAGAGAGACACAGAGAGAAAGAGACTGAGTGAGTCACAGAGGGAGAGAGAGACAGAGAGAGGAGAGAGAGAGACAGAGGGAGAGAGGGACAGAGAGAGAGAAAGGGAGAGACATGGAGAGAGGGAGTGACAGACAGACAGAGAGTCAGACACACAGAGAGATACAGAGAGAGGCAGAGGGGCAGAGAGATATGGAGAGAGGGAGTGACAGAGAGAGACAGACAGACAGACAGAGAGAGAGAGAGAGAGACAGCGGGAGACAGTGAGAGGGAGAGACACAGAGAGAGAGAGGGAGAGCGAGACAGAGAGAGAGAGACAGACAGACACAGAGGGAGGGAAAGACAGAGACAGAGATATAGGGAGGCAGAGAGAGACAGAGAAACAGACAGTCAGAGAGAGAGAGACCGAGAGACAGAGAGAGAATCAGAGAGAAAGTCAGACACAGAGAGAGAGAGGGAGAGACAACAGACAGATATATAGAGAGAGAGAGAGAGAGAGACAGATGACAGAGAAAGAGAGATACAGTGAGAGCGAGAGCGACAGACAGAGAGATGTGAGAGACAGAGGTAGACAGAGAGGTAGACAGCGAGAGAGACAGAGAGAGACAGGCAGAGAGAAACAGACAGAGTGGGAGGCAGAGAGAGAGAGACAGAAAGAGAGAGAGACACGGACACAGACAGAAACAGAGAGAGAGAGACAAAGAGAGAGGCAGAGACAGAGAGAGACAGACAGACTGGGAGAGAGAGAGACAGAGAGGGAGACACACGGAGAGAGAGAGACACAGAGAGAGAGAGAGACGGAGAGAGAGACAGAGACGGAGAGAGAAACAGAGACAAAAATAGAGAGACCAGAGACTGTGAGAGAGACAGAAAGGGAGGCAGAGAGAGAGGGAGAGAGAAAGAGAGAGAAAGAGAGAGAAACAGAGAGAGAAAGAGAGAGACGGAGGGAGGCAGAGAGACAGAGAGAGGGGGAGCAAGAGAGGGAAAGAGAATGAGGGAGAAAGAGAGAGAGACAGAGAGAGAGAGACAGAGTGAGAGAGAGGGAGGAGAGAGAGACAGACAGGGAGAGAGAGATAGAGAGAGTGAGAGACAGAGAGAAGAGGGAGTGACAGAGAGATACAGAGAGAGAGAGAGAGAGAGAGAGTGAGCGACAGAGAGTGAGACAGAGAGACAAAGGGAGAGAGAGAGAGGAACAGAAAGAGAAAGACAGACAGACACAAAGAGAGAGAGAGGGGGAGAAACAGAGACAAGACAGCGAGAGACAGCAAGAGAGAGAGAGAGAGACAGACAGAGATAGAGAGGCAGCGAGAGAGAGGGAGAGAGAGAGAGAGAGACAGACAGAGAGAGAGAGACACTCGGAGAGAGAGAGAGACAGTGAGAGACAGAGGGAGAGAGAGAGACAGAGAGGAGAGGGAGAGGGACAGAGAGACATGGAGAGGAAGTGAGAGACAGACAGAGAGAGAGTGAGAGAGAGAGAGATAGGCAGAGGGGCAAAGTGCTATGGAGAGAGGGAGTGACAGAGAGACAAACAGGAAACAGAGAGAGAGAGAGAGAGAGAGAGAGAGAGACAGAGAGAGACAGACAAGCAGACAGAGAGAGAGGCAGCAAGAGAGTGGGAGAGAGAAAGAGGGACTCAGAGAGAGAGACACCGAGAGACAGAGAGAAAGAGACAGACAGAGAGAGAGGGGGAGAGAGAAAGAGACAGACTCAGAAAGAGAGACAGAGAGAGAGAGAGAGACAGACAGAGAGAGATACAGAGAGAGACATAGAGAGGGATACAGAGAGAGACAGAGAGAGAGAGACGGAGAGAGAGAGACAGAGAGGGAGAGAGAAAGAGAGACAACTCAGAAAGAGAGAGAGAGAAAGACAGGGTGAGAAACAGAGAGAGAGAGAGACAGAGAGAAATCGAGAGAGGCAGGGAGAGACAGAGGGACAGATACACAGAGAGAGAGAGACAGAGAGGGAGACAGAGAGAGGGAGGGAGAGACAGAGAGGAGAGAGAGGCAGACAGAGAGAGAAGAGAGAGACAGAGACAGAGAGAAACAGAAAAAGAGAGAGAGGGACCAGAGAGAGAGAGAGAGAGAGAGGAGAGAGAGAGACAGTGGGAGAGAAAGACAGACAGGGAGAGAGAGAGACAGAGGGAGAGAGAGAGAGAGAGTGTGAGAGACAGAGAGAGAGACAGATAGAGAGAAAGGGAGAGACGGAGGAAGACAGACAGAGAGAGGGAGACAGAGAGATAGAGAGAGACAGAGACAGACATGGAGAGGGAGAGAGAGAGAGAGACAGAGACACAAAGGGAGAGGGAGACAGAGAGAGGAGAGAGAGAGAGCGAGAAACAGATAGAGAGAGAGAGACATTGAGTGAGAGACAGAGAGAGAGACAGAGAGACGGACAGAGAGTGCGAGAGTGACAGACAGAGAAACAGGGAGAAACAAAGAGAGAGAGTGAGAGACAGTGTGAGAGAGAGAGAGACAGATAAACAGACAGAGAGAGAAAGAGAGTCAGATTGAGATAGAGAGAGAGAGAGGGAGAGACAGACACAGAGAGAGAGAATTAGAGAGTGGAGGGAGGGAGAGACGCAGAGAGAGACAGACAGAGAGGGAGAGAGCCAGAGAGACAGAGACAGAGATACAGTAAGAGAGAGAGATAGATAGAGATAGATACAGAGAGAGTGACAGAGAGAGACAGAAAGACAGAGAGAGAGACAGCGACAGTCAGACAGAGCGTCAGAGAGAGAGAGATACAGGGAGATACAGAGAGAGACAGAGAGAAACAGACAGAGAGAGAGAGAAGGAGACAGTGAGAGACAGAGAGAGGGGCAGAGAGAGAAACTGTGTTATATATATATATAGAGAGAGAGAGAGAGAGAGAAACAGAGAGAGAGAGAGAGAGGAGACAGGGAGAGAGAGACAGACAGACACAGAGCGACAGAGAGAGAGAGAGACAGAATGAGAGACAGAGTGAGAGAGAGAGCGAGAGACAGAGAGGGACAGAGAGAGGCATAGAGATAGGGAGAGAGAGACATAGGCAGACAGAGAGAGAGAGAGAGAGAAGGAGAGAGAGAGGGAGAGAGATAGAGAGAGAGACAGAGACGGAGAGAGAGCGAGAGAGACGGATACAGAGAGAGAGAGAGACAGTGAGAGTGTGAAACATAGAAACATAGAAAACAGGTGCAGGAGGAGGCCATTCGGCCCTTCGAGCCAGCACCGCCATTCATTGTGATCATGGCTGATCGTCCCCTATCAATAACCCGTGCCTGCCTTCTCCCCATATCCCTTGACTCCACTAGCCCCTAGAGCTCTATCTAACTCTCTCTTAAATCCATCCAGTGATTTGGCCTCCACTGCCCTCTGTGGCAGGGAATTCCATAAATTCACAACTCTCTGGGTGAAAAGGCTTTTTCTCACCTCATTCTTCAATTACCTCCCCTTTATTCTGTGGCCCCTGGTTCTGGACTCGCCCAACATTGGGAATATTTTTCCTGCATCTATTTTTCCAGTCCTTTTATGATTTTATATGTTTCTATAAGAATCCCCCTCATCCTTCTAAACTCCAGTGAATACAAGCCTAGTCTTTTCAATCTTTCCCCATATGACAGTCCCGCCATCCCAGGGATCAATCTCGTGAACCTACGCTGCACTGCCTCAATCACAAAGATGTCCCTTCCTCAAATTCGGAGACCAAAACTGTACACAAAACTCCAGATGTGGTCTCACCAGAGCCCTATACAACTGCAGAAGAACCTCTTTACTCCTATACTGAAATCCTCTTGTTATGAAGGCCAACATTCCATTAGCTTTCTTCACTGCCTGCTGTACCTGCACGCCAACTTTCAGTGACCGGTGTACAAGGACACCCAGGTCTCGCTGTACCTCCCCCTTACCTAACCTAACCCCATTGAGATAATAATCTGCCCCTTTGTTTTTGCCGCCAAAGTGGACAACCTCACATTTATCTATATTATACTGCATCTGCCACGCATCTGCCCACTCACTCAACCTGTCCAGATCACCCTGCAACCTCCTAACATCCTCTTCACAGTTCACACTGCCACCCAGCTTTGTGCCATTCGCAAATTTGCTAGTATTGCTCCTAATTCCCTCTTCCAAATTATTTAATATATATGGTAAACAGTTGCGGCCCCAACACCGAGCCTTGCGGCAATCCACTCGCCACTGCCTGCCATTCTGAAAAGGACCCGTTCACTCCTACTCTTTGCTTCCGGTCTGCCAACCAAGTTTCTATCCATGTCAACACCCTACAGTGAAACAGTGACAGAGTGAGAGAGACAGAGAGTGGGAGACAGAGAGAGAGAGAAAAAGAGAGAGACAGAGAGACTGAGAGAGGCAGCGAGAGAGAGAAACACAGAGAGAGACAGAGGGGGAGAGAGGGAGCCAGAGAGAAACAGATAGACAGAGAGAGAGAGAGACAAAGTGAGAGACAGATAGTGAGACAGACAGAGAGAGAGATACAGAGAGAGATAGACAGAGAGAGAGAGACAGAAAAAATGACAAAGCGTGAGAGAGAGATACAGAGAGAGAGAGAGAGAGAGAGAGAGAGAGAGAGACACAGAGAGGAGAGACAGTGAGAGAGAGAGAGAGACGGAAACAGAGGGAGAGAGGGAGACAGATACGGAGACAGAGAGTGAGAGACACACTCACGCACAGAGGCAGAGAGAGGGAAAGACAGGGAGAGAAACAGATAGAGAGCGAGGTAGCGAGAGAGAGAGAGACAGAAAGAGAGAGAGCTGAGAGAGACACACAGAGAGAGAGAGAGATAGATAGAGGGAGAGATAAAGAGAGAGACGGAGGGAGAGAGAGAGAGCGACATACAGAGAGATAGACAGAGAGAGTGAGAGAAGCAGAGGGAGAAACACAGAGAGAGTGAGAGACAGTAAGAGACAGAGAGAGAGACAGAGACTGAGAGAGACAGAGAGAGAGGCAGATAGTGAGAGAGGCAGAGAGAGAGAGATACAGAGAGAGAGCGAGAGAGAGAGAGAGAGAGAGAGAGAGAGAGAGAAACAGACAGATACAGAGAGGGTCAGAGAGAGAAAGAGAGAGACACACACACAGAGGCAGACACAGAGAGAGACAGGGATGCAGAGAGTGAGAGACGGAGAGATACAGAGGGAGAGAGAGAGGGGGAGACAGAGATAGAGAAAGAGACAGACAGAGAGAGAGGCAGTGAGAGAGAGAGACAGAAAGAGAAGGAGAGACTGAGACAGAGTGGGACAGAGGGGCAGAGAGAGAGAGACCGAGCGATAGACAGGTATATATATATATACTAGACCAAGTGCAGACCCGTTGGGTCTGGTCCCCGAAAGTGCTTGACACCCCGGGGTGTTGTTCCCGAACGTGCTTCAGACCCCGGGGTGAAAATGGTGGGAAAAAAAGATGGCGTCGTTTTTGGAAAAAATTGGAGAAAATCGGCGGAAAAAAGATGGCGTCGTTTTCGGAGAAAATCGGAGACAATCACATGGGGGTGGGGGGGGGGGATGGATTTTATTAAAAAACGTGTACATAAACAGGACCGAATTTAATCAGGAGTGGCTATTCGTAAAGATAAATGTCATCTCTGGAAATGGTAAAAAAATATGGGCCTTTCCGCGCGCTGTGTGGGCCAGGGGCGGTATCAAAAGTGCAGACCCGTTGGGTCTGGACACCGAACGTGCGTTTGGGGCGGGGGGCTGTGACGTCACACTAACCACCTGTTGGGTCTGTACCTCCAAAGCAGGGTTGCGGGGTGTGAATCTGGCACCCACAAACACACACACTCATCACACCCCTTGATATTATATTAATATTTTAATTTTCTTCTTTTATTCCATCTCCACCCTATCCACTGACGAATAGCCCTCACCTCTCAGGTACGTCTCGGGGGGGTGGTGCAGAGAGAGAAAATTTAATGTTAGAAAAAAAAATTGTGAGGTGGGGGAGGAGGAGGGTTGAGAGGAAGGGGGGTGAGGAAGGTGGGGAGAGAGGAGAGGGGTGGAGAGAGGAAGAAGAGGATGGGGAGAGAGGTGAAGGGGGTGGGTTGGAGCAGGCGTGCATGAGTTGAGTCGCGGGCTGTGAAGAGAGAAGGGCAGAGAGAGAGAGAGAGGGGAGAGACAGAGAGACTGGTACACACAATAAAACTCGAGAAACTGCGGGTGCAGCAGCATCTATGGAGTGAAGGAAATAGGCAATGCTTTTGGCGGAAACCCATCCTCAGACGGGTTTTCACGAAACGTTGTCTATTTCTTTTGATACATAGATGCTGCTGCACCCGCTGAGGTTATGAAGCATTTTTTTGTGTACCTTTGATTTTCAAGCATCTGCAGTTCTGTCTTAAAGACAGGGAGACTGTTGGCGGGCTGTTTTCCCAACGCGCGTTTGCGGGAGGGGGGGGGCTGCGGCATCACACTCACACTAACCACCCCCCAAACACAGGCGGGGGGAGGGGTGGAGAGGAAGACGGGGTGGGGAGAGAAGAGGGAGACGGGGTGGGGAGAGAAGAGGAGAGGGGGAGGGAGGGGAGAGGGGGAGGAGGAAAGGGGAGAAATTGGGGAGGGAGAAGAGAGCAGGGTGGGGGAGAGGGAGGGGGAGGAGAGTGGGGAGGGCAGGAAGGGGGGAGAGGGGATGTTAGAGGTGGAGAGGGGATGAGGGGAAGGGGAGAGGAGTAGGGGGAAGAGAGGGTGAGAAGGAGGGGGGAGGGATAGAGGTGGGGGAGGGAGAGTGGAAGAGTGGGGAGTGAGAGAGAAGGGAGGGGGGAGAGGGGTGGGGGAGGGGGTTGTGGAGGCAGATGGGGATGGGTTTGGGAGTTAAGTGGAAGAATGGGGAGGGAGATGGAGAGGTGTAGGGGGAGTGGTGGAAGTGGGAGAGAGGGAGGGGGAGAGGTGTAGGGGGAGTGGTGGAAGTGGGAGAGAGGGAGGGGGAGAGGTGTAGGGGGAGTGGTTGAAGAGGGATAGCGGGGTAGGGGGGAGGGGACGGGGTGAGAGAGGGAAGGGGATGTGGGAGAGAGTAATGGGGGTGGGAGGAGGAGGGGGATGAGAGGGAGAGGGGTGAGGAGAAGGATGGAGAGGGGGAGGAGAGGGGTGGGTAAGGCGAGGAGAAGGGTAGAGAGGTGGGCGAGGGTGGAGGGTGGCGACGGGGTTGGGAGAGAAGAGGGGGGGAGGGGGGAGAGGGAGACGGAGTGGGGAGAGAAGAGGGGAGGGATGGGAGGGAGGAGAGGGGGAGGAGGAAAGGGGAGAGATTGGTGAGGGAGAAGAGAGCAGGGTGGGGGGAGAGGGACGGGGAGGAGAGTGGGGAGTGGGAGGAGAGCGGGGAGGGCAGGAAGGGGGAGGGGGGGAGGGGATGTTAGAGGTGGAGAGGGGATGAGGGGAAGGGGAGAGGAGTAGGGGGAAGAGAGGGAGAGGGGAAGAGTGGTGAGGGCAGAGGGGTAGCGGGGAGTGGTGCAAGAGAGAGGGGAAGGGGGTAGGGTGGAGATGGGGGTGAAGAGGTGGTGGAGGGGGAAGAGAGGGGGTGGGAGGGGAGGGAGGGGGAAGAGTGGGAAGGGAGAGTTGAAGTAGGAGGGGTAGGGACAGTCCATCTGTTACCCATTCCCTATCACCCCCAATCCTCTTTCTCTATTCCCACACAAGTGACGACTCCCTTCGACACAGGCTGCGGGGGTGGGGGGAGGGGCTGGGGCTGACCCACTGAGTTACTCCAGCACTTTGTGTCTATTTCCCTCATCCAGCTCATTAATATAAATTGTAAATAGCTGGGGTCCCAACACTGAGCCTTGCGGTACCCCACTAGTCACTGCCTGCCATTGTGAAAAGGACCCGTTTACTCCTACTCTTTGCTTCCTGTTTGCCAGCCAGTTCTCTATCCACATCAATACTGAACCCCCAATACCGTGTGCTTTAAGTTTGTATACTAATCTCTTATGTGGTACCTTGTCGAAAGCCTTCTGAAAGGCCAGATACAACACATCCACTGGTTCTCCCCTATCCACTCTGCTAGTTACATCCTCGAAAAATTCTATAAGATTCGTCAGACACGATTTACCTTTCGTAAATCCATGCTGACTTTGTCCAATGATTTCACCACTTTCCAAATGTGCTGCTATCCCATCTTTAATAACTGACTCTAGCAGTTTCCCCACTACCGATGTTAGACTAACTGGTCTGTAATTCCCTGTTTTCTCTCTCCCTCCCTTCTTAAAAAGTGGGGTTACGTTTGCTACCCTCCAATCCTCAGGAACTACCCCAGAATCTAAAGAATTTTGAAAAATTATCACTAATGCATCCACTATTTCTGGAGCTACTTCCTTAAGTACTCTGGGATGCAGCCTATCTGGCCCTGGTGATTTATCGGCCTTTAATCCATTCAATTTACCCAACACCACTTCCCGACTAACCTGGATTTCACTCAGTTCCTCCATCTCCTTTGACCCGCGGCCCCCTGCTATTTCCGGCAGATTATTTATGTCTTCCTTAGTGAAGACGGAACCAAAGTAGTTATTCAATTGGTCCGCCATATCCTTGTTCCCCATGATTAATTCACCTGTTTCTGACTGCAAGGGACCTACATTTGTTTTAACTAATCTCTTTCTCTTCACATATCTATAAAAACTTTTGCAGTCAGTTTTTATGTTCCCTGCCAGTTTCCTTTCATAATCTATTTTCCCTTTCCTAATTAAGCCCTTTGTCCTCCTCTGCTGGTCTCTGAATTTCTCCCAGTCCTCTGGTATGCTGCTTTTTCTGGCTAATTTGTACGCAACATCTTTTGCTTTGATACTATCCCTGATTTCCCTTGTTATCCACGGATGCACTACCTTCCCTGATTTATTCTTTTGCCAAACTGGGATGAACATTTTTTGTAGTTCATCCATGCAGTCTTTAAATGCCTTCCATTGCATATCCACCGTCAACCCTTTTAGAACTACTTGCCAGTCAATCTTGGCCAATTCACGTCTCATATCCTCAAAGTTACCTTTCTTTAAGTTCAGAACCGTTGTTTCTGAATTAACAATGTCACTCTCCATCCTAATGAAGAACTCAACCATATTATGGTCACTCTTGCCCAAGGGGGCACGCACAACAAGTCTGCTAACTAACCCTTCCTCATTACTCAATACCGAGTCTAGAATAGCCTGCTCTCTCGTTGGTTCCTCTAAATGTTGGTTTAGATAACTATCCCTCATACATTCCAAGAAATCCTCTTCCTCAGCACCCCTGCCAATTTGATTCACCCAATCTATATGTAGATTGAAGTCACCCATTATAACTGTTTTGCCTTTGTTGCACGCATTTCTAATTTCCTGTTTGATGCCATCCCCAACTTCACTACTACTGCTAGGTGGCCTGTACACAACACCCACCAGCGTTTTCTGCCCCTTAGTATTTCGTAGCTCTACCCATACCGATTCCACATCCTCCAAGCTAATGTCCTTCCTTTCCACTGCGTTAATCTCCTCTCTAACCAGCAACGCTACCCCACCTCCTTTTCCTTTCTCTCTATCCCTCCTGAATATTGAATATCCCTGGATGTTCAGCTCCCAGCCTTGGTCACCCTGGAGCCATGTCTCCGTGATCCCAACTATATCATAATCATTAATTGCTATCTGCACGTTCAACTCATCGACCTTATTACGAATGCTCCTTGCATTGAGACACAAAGCCTTCAGGCTTGTTTTTACAACGCTCTTACCCCTTATACAATTATGTTGGAAAGTGGCTCTTTTTGATTTTTGCCCTGGATTTGTCTGCCTGCCACTTTTACTTTTCACCTTGCTACCTATTGCTTCCGCCCGCATTTTGCACCCCTCTGTTTCTCTGCTCACCCATTTAAGAACCCCACCACCTCTTATTCTCTGTTTATTATTGTTTTCTTCTTTCCCCCCTACATGTTGGGTCTGAGTGCTTTCCTTCTCTGCCTCCTGCCTCACACACTGTCTAATAGCATTCTCTATTTGAGTCCCTCCCCCCAACCATTCTAGTTTAAAGTCTCCCCAGTAGCCTTTGCAGATCTCCCCGCCAGGATATCGGTCCCCCTCAGGTTCAAGTGCAACCCATCCTTTTTGTACAGGTCGTACCTTCCACAAAAGAGGTCCCAATGATCCAGAAATTTGAATCCCTGCCTTCTGCACCAGTCCTTCAGCCACGCATTTATCCTCCACCTCGCTCCATTCCTACTCTCACTGTCGCGTGGCACAGGCAGTAATCCCGAGATTGTTACCTTTGCTGTCCTCTTTAACTCCCCTCCTAACTCCCTAAATTCTCCTTTCAGGACCTCTTCTCTTTTTTTACCTATGTCATTGGTACCTATATGTATCACGACTTCGGGCTCCTCTCCCTGCCCTTTCAGGATGTCTTGGACATGTTGAGACACATCACAGACCCTGGCACCAGGGAGGCAAACTACCATCCGGGTCTCCCGACTGCGTCCACAGAATCGCCTGTCTGACCCCCTAACTATAGAGTCCCCTATTAATATTGCCCTCCTCTTCTTTTCCTTACCCTTCTGAGCAACAGGACCGGTCTCTATACCGGAGGCCCGGCCGCTGTCGCTACCCCCAGGTAGGCTGTCCACCCCAACAGTGCTCAAACAGGAGTACTTATTGTCAAGGTGTACAGCCACCGGGGTACTCTCTAGTCCCTGCCTGTGCCCCTTGCCTCTCCCAACCGTGATCCACTTGCCTGCCTCCTGTGGTGTTGGAGTGACCACATCCCTGTAACTCCTCTCGATGACTTCCTCGCTCTCCCTGACCAGACGGAGGTCATCGAGCTGCTGCTCCAGGTTCCTAATACGGTCCATTAGGAGCCCCATCTCGATACACCTGACGCAGATGTGGACGTCTGGAGGGCTATCAGACTCCATGACTTCCCACATCTGACATCCAGAACAGTAAACTGCCCTGGCCTTCATACTCCCCTTACCCTGGATAGAATATAAAACTGCTACAATACAAAACAAACTGATACAATACAAAACAAACTGCTACAATACAAAACAAACTGCTACAATACAAAACAAACTGATACAATACAAAACAAACTGCTACAATACAAAACAAACTGCTACAATACAAAACAAACTGCTACAATACAAAACAAACTGCTACAATACAGTACAATCAGCAGGGATCTGACTCCCAATCAGCTGCTCCCTCTTATCTGCGTCCACCAATCAGCGGCTTCCTCAAACCCACTTGTTTTTGAAGTGGAACTTGGAACGTTACAGATTTGGGCTCCTTTTTAACTCCTACCGGTCGTGTGTAGCTCCTCCCTCTGCGATCTCTCCAACGGCTCTTGGGCCTCTGTAAGGAACAAGCCCCGCGCTCCTTTTTAACTCCTACCGGTCGTGTGTAGCTCCTCCCTCTGCGATCTCTCCAACGGCTCTTGGGCCTCTGTAAGGAACAAGCCCCGCGCTCCTTTTTAACTCCTACCGGTCGTGTGTAGCTCCTCCCTCTGCGATCTCTCCAACGGCTCTTGGGCCTCTGTAAGGAACAAGCCCCGCGCTCCTTTTTAACTCCTACCGCTCGTGTGTAGCTCCTCCCTCTGCGATCTCTCCAACGGCTCTTGGGCCTCTGTAAGGAACAAGCCCCGCGCTCCTTTTTAACTCCTACCGGTCGTGTGTAGCTCCTCCCTCTGCGATCTCTCCAACGGCTCTTGTCATCCATGGCCTAACTATATATTTTTGCTTCTTCATGTGTTGTTTCAAAGGACAATGTTCATCATATAATGATTTAAATATTATCAGGAATGTTCCATACGCTTTGTTGGTATCAGTCTCTTTAAACACCTGTTTCCAATTTTGGGTCAGTAATACATTTCTAAATGTATTTATAGATTCTTCTGTTCTTACTCTCCTGTATCTAATCTTGATGGAAGTGTTTAATATGATGAGCGGGTTAGACAGAGTTGACGTGGATAAGCTTTTTCCATTGAGAGTAGGGAAGATTCAAACAAGGGGACGTGACTTGAGAATTAAGGGACAGAAGTTTAGGGGTAACATTAGGGGGAACTTCTTTACTCAGAGAGTGGTAGCTGTGTGGAATGAGCTTCCAGTGGAAGTGGTGGAGGCAGGTTCGATTTTATCCTTTAAAAATAGATTGGATGGGTATATGGACGGGAAAGGAATGGAGGGATATGATCCGAGTGCAGGTAGATGGGACTAGGGGGAAGGAAGAAGAAAGAAGGGGGTAGAAAAGTGTTCGGCACGGACTTGAAGGGCCGAGATGGCCTGTTTCCGTGCTGTAATGGTTATATGGTTATATGATTATAACTAGTGACGGTGATACCACATGTGGAGAATTATGCAAGACTGGGTCGTGTGTCACAGAGTCACATAGCAGAGAAGCAGGCCCAACAACTATATGTCGATAGTATCCAATTACTAAATCCCATTTACTAGCTCGTGATCAGCAGAGTATTATGCCTTCGAACTATCTAATTTATCGTTAATTCCCACATACCTCGACCCTTGTACCACCAAACGTATTTCCATATACATCGACTCCATCCTATCCCCCTGGTCAAATCTCTCCCTAACTATGTCCCGGACACCTCACACCCTCTTCGTCCCCTTCATGGCTTCCGTTTTCCAGGCCCCCATTCCCTCATCTTCACCGTGGATGTCCAGTCACTCTACACCTCCATCCCCGACGAGGAGGGTCTTAAAGCCTTCCGCTTCTTCCTCGACCACAGAACCAACCAATCCACGTCTACTGATAATCCTCCGCCTAGCGGAGCTGGGCCTTACCCTCAACAACTTTTCCTTTGACTCCTCCCATTTCCTCCAAATCCAAGGCTAGCTATTGGCTCGCGCCTGGGCCCATATCATTGTTCGAGGCGATACCGTGGCCCTATCCCCGAACTCTATCTCCGCTACATCGACGACTACAACGATGCTGCCTCCTGCACCCATGCAGCACTCACTGACTTCATCCATTTCACCACTAACTTCCATCCAGCACTCAAATTCACCTGGACCATTCCCAATATCTCCCCACCGTTTCTTGTCCTCACTATCTCCATCGCAGGTAACCGACTACTAACCAATATCTACTACAAACCCCCTGACTCCCATCTGAGATATATTGAGCTCAGACACAGAATAACAAGTTAACTCACTGGTGAAAGGAACATGACTGCACAGCTGCACCGTGGTTTATTCAACCATATACAATGCTCCAACTAAAGGTGGCGCTATTACAACTCCTCCCACCTTAATGAAAACGTTATCGCCTTGAGATTTTTAAATATAACATTGTTGACATTTTTAAATATAATAAAAACGGTATGAATATATTACAATTTTTTATAATACTTTACTTTTATATAACCTGAACAAAATGAGGGGATCAGGCATATATGTTGCATATGCAATGATCTGTGCATTTCCCAAATTTGAATTTGAATTTGATATCTTTTATTTCGAACGATTAAAAAAAGAAGAAAGAAAAGATGAAAATGAATAATAAACGAAGAAAAATTATATATATACATATATATATACATAAATATATATATATATATATATTTTTAATTTTGTATTTATTAGAAGTACATTACATTACAACCACATACATTAGTACTCGTCACTTATGTCTTCTTACAATTAATGTACTCCGTTTGTATTTTACACTAGTAAAAGGAAAGGATAAGATTGAAAGAATGAAGAAAGTGAAGGAAAAAGTGAGAGTGTAGAAAATGTGACAACAAGAAAGAACGAAGACCCTATAAGAACAAAATTAAAAACAAAAGAAAAAGAGTTAAGAAATAGACCCTAGAAAAGAAGGATAAAGAGAAAGAGGAAAAAGAGAGAAACAAATAATTTTTATGAGCATTACGCAAATGGGACATACCAACTCTTCAACTATCATTCCCCATTACCTGACCTCAATTTTTTTAAGGTACCTTTGCACCCTATATTTGTAATAATTCTATAAATGCAGACCACGTCAGGTGGAAGTGATCTGGTTTACCTGCCAGGAGGAGTCTTATCTCGTCTAGGTGTAATGTTTCGAACATATTTGAAATCCACATGTTTATAGTTGGTATTGGAGCCTTCTTCCAAAATTTTAGGATTAGCTTTTTTCCAGTTATTAACCCACAGTCTATTAGTTTCTTTTGAAACACATTTAGTTCTGGACCATCTTCCGTTATTCCGAAGATAATCCATTCTGCTTTGGGTATCAGTTTTATTTTAAATAATTTTGTAATGATTTCGAAAATTTCATTCCAAAATTTTTGAATTTTTGTACAGAAAACGAATGAGTGCGCTATAGTAGCTTCTTGGGATTGACACTTATCACAAATAGATGATACATTTGGGAAAATTTTATGGATTTTAGTTTTGGAGTAATATAATCTATGTAAAATTTTAAATTGTATTAAAGTGTGTCTTACATTAATCGAACATTTATGCACGTTTAATAAGTGTTTATTCCAACTTTCCTTTGAAATTTTAATAGCTAACTCTTGTTCCCAGACTCTTCTGATACCCTCCGTAGATGGTATTTGTACATTTAAGATAATATTATACAAATATGATATTAAGTTTGCTGATTGAGCTTTTATCTGCATTGCCTCATCCAATACATCTGCTGGGTTATTATAATGATCTTTTGTATATTTTTTCAAATAGTCGCATATTTGAAAATATTTAAAATATTGATTATTTCCGAGTTTATATTTTATTTGTAATTGTTGAAATGAAAGAAATTTTCCAGTTTCATACAAGTCACCGAACGTTTTAATTCCTAGTCTATCCCAATGTGTAAAAGCTTTATCTATAATAGAGGGATTGAACGAAGGGTTATTAACTATGGGTGATAAAAGTGATAAATTTCTTAATTTTAAATTTTGTTTTATTTGTTTCCAAATTCGGATTGTGCTATGAATAATTGGGTTCTTATTACAATTTATATTATTCAGTTTCATTGGAGAGAGGAGGATCGCTCCAATGTTTCCAGAGGAGCAATCCTCTTTCTCCATTACAATCCAGTCCACTTGCTGGGCGGAGTTATCCATCAGTTGAATCATATTTTTAATATTTACTGACCAATAATAATACATGAAATTAGGTAAACTTATGAAATTAAACTTCACAAATTAAACCTAACCACCGGATTTCTCCTTTTGTCTGTATATAATTTCTGACCAAAAGTTTCTGACTGTTTAGAACCACTTGGACTCATTTTTTATCGAGTCAAGACTTCCTTTTAACCTACATTCATAGATTCCAGTCTATCAGTCAATTTTGTAGACTGTCAACCACACTTGAACCCCGTAGTCGCCGCCACGGGCGGCCCGATGTTCAGGCCCTCTCGCCGGGAGCGATGGAACCCCGACGTCGAACGGGAGAACATCCTCAGCGGCCTGGGCCTCTGAATCGGCCACCTTCCACCTTCCACCGGAGTCCGCGGCTCCCGATGTCCACAGGCCGCGCTGCGCGGAGATTCGCGATGGCGACCCCCGGCAAATGGTCCCAGGACTTTGCGATGTTTAAGTCAGCTCCGCCCGCGTTAGGACAGCTCCGCGATGCTGGAGCAGCGGCCCAACACTCCGGAGCTCCATGCGGCGATCCCAGGTAACGCCTCGCCCGCTCCGCGATATATCGAGCGCATCGCCGCAGCTGCTGAAGCTCTGGTCTGGTCCCCGTTGGTATGCCGCGAGGGGAGGTGGGATTGGGGGGGGGGGGGGCGAGGTCGCGACTCGGAAAATAGCCGCATCCTCGCCAGGAAGCGACTGAAGGACGGTTCCCCCCTTACCCTACCCGCTTCCCCCCACATAAAGTACTGAAATAAACAAACAAAAAACACTCTGAACATAACAAAATTCAAAAGACAACCAGAATGTGGGCGGAGGCAGCTAGTAACAGCGCGACCGGATGTTCTACGAGTACCCACTTGTGATGATGTTTTTCACCTTTAACTTCTGATTCCACTCAACACTCCTTTCCTTTATCTACTTCTGTCATGATATGCTTTTTTTCCCAGCTTCTTTTCTACTGTTTGAGCCAAGTTTGGTTTCAGCAGTGAAAACCTTGTGCTTGGTTTTCTCCTCAAGAACAGTTCACCTGGCGTTTGACCAGTAGTGGTGTGAGGTGTGTTTCGATATGTAATCAGAAAGTTAGCCAGTTTGTGAGACAGAGACAACTTTCTTTTCTTTGGATTTGGATCCAGCAGTTTGACTAAATTACGTTTTACAATTTGCACTGTGCGTTCTGCTGCTCCATTTGAAGCGGAATGGTATGGAATGACTCTGGTGTGTTTTACACCATTCCATTTCATGAATTGTGCAAACACTTGTGAACAGAATTGAGGTCCGTTATCAGACACAATTTCCTCTGGAAATCAATAGGACGCAAACAATCCTCGCAAAATGTCTATTCTTTTGCTGGATGTCGTTTTGTTCATCGGAAAAACCTCAACCCACTTGGAGTGACTATCAATCATAATGAACAATTATTGTCCATCTAACTGCAAAGTCCACGAGTAATCTTTGCCACCCTCTAACTGGCCATTTCCATGGCTGTAGCGGTACTGTTGGTGGATTCTTTCCAACTACTTGACATGTGCTACACTCTTTCACAGTTTGTTTTATGTCCTTATCTACACCAGGCCACCATAGATGGTTTCTAGCTAGACTCTTTGTTAGACACATTCCCAAATTCTGATCATGAAGATCTCCTAGCAATTTTATTCCATTTTTTCAGGGATTACAATTCTCGCTCCCCACATGACACAACCTTGGTCGACTGAGAGTTCATTCCTACGTACAAATAATATTTTCAGTTCTGCCTCTGAATCCGGCAATTTGTTTGGCCATCCATTTGTGACAATTTGCAGCACTCTTGACAAATGTATATCAGTGCGAGTAGCCTTCCGAATGTCCCCTGAAGTGACAGGTAACTCGTCTACATGAGAGAAATAAAACAAGTCCTCTCTGTTTGGGGAAACCTCTGATTCCAAAGGTAATATAGACATGGCATCAGCATTGGTGTGCTCTGCTGCCTTGCGATACTGAATATCATACTGGTATGCACACAATATCAATGCCCATCTTTGCATTCTGGCTCTAGATGTCAGCTGATCTATATCGGTGAGACCAAGCGTATGCTTGGCGATCGTTTCGCATAACACCTCCGCTCGGCCCGCATTAACCAACCTGAACTCCCGGTGGCTCAGCATTTCAACTCCCCCTCCCATTCCGAATCCGACCTCTGTGTCCTGGGCCTCCTCCATGGCCAGAGTGAGCAACACCGGAAATTGGAGGAACAGCACCTCATATTCCGCTTGGGTAGTCTGCATCCTCTTGGCATGAACATTGAATTCTCACAATTCAGTTAACCCTTGCAGTCTCCTCCACCCCCCTACCTCTCCCTCAGCCCCCGGGCTCCTCCTCCTCCTTTTTCCTTTCTTCTCCCCGCCTCCCCCCACCCCCCATCAGTCTGAAGAAGGGTTCGGCCCGAAACGTTGCCTATTTCCTTCGCTCCATAGATGCTGCTGCATCCCATGAGTTTCTCCAGCATTTTTGTGTACCTTCGATTTTCCAGCATCTGCAGTTCCCTCTAAAACAATTTGCATTCTGACTGCTGCCAGAGTTGGTATGTGTGCTTTTGTATTTGGGATCACTATCAACGGCTGGTGACCTGTCTCGATTAGAAACCCTCTACAATACAAATATTTGTGAAACCTCCTAACGACAAAATGAAAGCAAGAACCTCTCGCTGTATTTGCGCACAATTTATCACACTGACATTGGGTGTTCTAGATGCAAATGCTATTGGCCTCTCCCATCCATTATCTAGCACATGAGAGATCACAGCCCCAACACCGTATGGTGGAGCATAACATGCTAATTTCATTGGCTTATTTATGAACAAGCATTGTACTCTCTGCCAACTGAGTTTTACATGGCTTGAAAGCTTGATCACATTCACGTGTCCACTTCCATGGTACATCTTTTCACAAAAGCTCGTTCAAGGGATGTAAACAGGTGAACAGATTTGGCACCAACTTCCCATAATAATGCACTAATCCTAAAAAGGATCGGATCTCAGATATGTTTCTGGGAGTGGGCGCGTTCTTGATCGCATCAACGTTACCCTTGGTGGGGTGTAGATCATTCTTGTCTATCTTATGACCCAAGTACTCTGCCGAGTTCTGAAAGAACTCACACTTCTGTGCCTTCACTCTTACACTGTGTGTATCAAGTCGTTTGAGTACATCTTCCAACCTTTCATCGTGTGTCTGCCTGTCAGGGGCTGAGATGAGGGTGTCATCCAAGTAACACACCACACCTTCAATTCCCTCAAGAATGTGTGTCATCACCCTTGAACAATCATAATCATCATAGCGTTCATTTTATCCAAAAATCCTCACTTTCACCGCTGCAACCATGTTTTGATATGTGTCTGCTTAGGGCGTGGGTAAAACTAGCACATATTAGACGGGGAAAGATGGCTCCACACACGCTCGTGTTGGGATCAAAAGCAAGAATGATTTATTTACAAGTTAAAGGTCACTGACTGATTTGCATAATTATATGCGCGAGGCTGAGCATGTGCGAGAATATGTACTGCTCATATGCATAAATTTCATGGATATTGTCGCAAAAGCTAATGGCATGTTGGCCTTCATAACAAGAGGAGTTGAGTATAGGAACAAAGAGGTCCTTCTACAATTGGACAGGGCCCTGGTGAGACAACTCCTGGAGTACTGTGTGTAGTTTTGGTCTCCAATTTTGAGAAAGGACGTTATTGCTATTGAGGGAGTGCAGCGTAGGTTCACCAGGTTAATTCCCGGGATGGTAGGACTCTCATATGTTGAAAGAATAGAGCGACTGGGTTTGTATACACTGGAATTTAGAAGGATGAGAGGGCACCTTATTGAAACGTGTAAGATTATTAAAGAATTGGACACGATAGAGGCAAGAAACGTGTTCCCGATTTTGTGGGAGTCCAGAACAAGGGGTCACAGATTAAGAATAAGGGGTAGGCCATTTAGAACGGAGATGAGGAAACACTTTTTCACCCGGAGAGTTGCGAATCTGTGGAATTCTCTGCCTCAGAAGGCAGTGGAGGTCAATTCTCTGGATGCTTTCAAGAGAGAGTTAGATAGAGCTCTTAAACAGAGCAGGGTCAAGGGATATGGGGAGAAGGCAAGAACGGGGTACTGAATGTGGATGATTAGCCATGATCACAGTGAATGGCGGTGCTGGCTCGAAGGGGCGAATGGCCTTCTCCCGCACCCAATGTCTATTGTCTATTGGCTCGTAAATTTCAACGAGGGCTCCCGCAATTCCCACTCTAGTTTCGTACAATGTCCTCTGATATGTGTGATCAGGCCCTGGAGATTTGTCTACTTTGATACACGATAGTACCTTCAGTACTTCTTCGAAGGGTTTCGGCCCGAAACGTTACCTATTTCCTTCGCTCCATAGATGCTGCTGCACCCGCTGAGTTTCTCCAGCATTTTTGTGTACCTCCTGCTCTCAAGATAATTCCATTGACTGCCCCAAGATCCTCCGTCCGACAGTTTTTCTCCTCGATAAATACAGAGGGGAGATACAATTTGAGGATCTTGTCCATCTCCTGTGGCTCCACACAGGGGTGACCGCTTTGATTCATGAGAGGTCCCACTCTCTCTGTAGTTACCCCTTTCCCCTTGGCCGCAGACGGTTATGCTTTGACGTTATATCTTTCAAGGAACACGATGTGCGTCTTCAGCTCGGTGCAGAGACTGAAGCCGACATTTATCCCTCGGAAAAAATGGCCGTCATAGGACCAACACTATATCAGATCGTCTACTCTGGTCAGTTTGGAACAACGACAAGTGAGTTTATTGACACAATACATATCGGCTTCTGAGAGGCCTTGACAGGATGATTATACACCGAAATACACAAAGGGTCGCTGGATAATCTAGTTAGGATAAATGATTCAGAATAAGAATTGAGTGACTGGGATAAGATGGAATTTATCCTGGCAAACATATCTGAATACACTGTACCTCCTACCCAGAAAATAGTGATGCTCATTTATGAAGTACAAATATGGCTGGGCGAACATGTTTTTTCAACAACAGGGAAATGGAGAGTAATGTCGAGGCTGTATAATGTGGATAAATGTGAGGTTATCCACCTTGGTGGCAAAAACAGGAAAGTAGACTATTATCTGAATGATGGCCGATTAGGAAAAGGGGAGATGCAACGAGATCTGGGTGTCATGGTGCACCAGTCATTGAAAGTAGGCATGCAGGTGCAGCAGGCAGTGAAGAAAGCGAATGGTATGTTAGCATTCATAGCGAAAGGATTTTAGTATAAGAGCAGGGAGGTTCTACTGCAGTTGTACAGGGTCTTGGTGAGACCACACCTGGAGTATTGCGTACAGTTTTGGTCACCAAATCTGACGAAAGACATTCTTGCCATAGAGGGAGTACAAAGAAGGTTCACCAGACTGATTCCTGGGATGGCAGGACTTTCATATGAAGAAAGACTGGATAGACTCGGCTTGTACTCGCTAGAATTTAGAAGATTGAGGGGGGTTCTTATAGAAACTAACAAGATTCTTAAGGGGTTGGACAGGCTAGATGCAGGAAGATTGTTCCCGATGTTGGGGAAGTCCAGAACAAGGGGTCACAGTTTAAGGATAAGAGGGAAGTCTTTTAGGACCCTGATGAGAAAAACATTTTTCACACAGAGAGTGGTGAATCTGTGGAATTCTCTGCCACAGAAGGGAGTTGAGGCCAGTTCATTGGCTATATTTAAGAGGGAGTTAGATGTGGCCATTGTGGCTTAAGGATCAGGGGCTAAGGAGACAAGGCAGGTACAGGATACTGAGTTGGATGATCAGCCATGATCATATTGAATGGCGGTGCAGGCTCAAAGGGCCGAATGGCCTACTCCTGCACCTATTTTCTATGTTTCTATGTTTCTATGTATGAAATGATTGAGTCCGAGGTCATTTCTAAAACTGCGCACTACGGGACATACGAATAACTTATTACCCTCCGTTACCAGGCCTCTGAACAGTCCCTCCAGAGTTGTGGTTCTGGTCAATTTGTCTCTAACTTCATTCATTCATCATCCAAGAAAACATTAGTGACGCAGTGGTGCTGGTTTCCGACGGGCACATTGTGGCTTTGGGCAGTGTCTCACAACAGCCTCTAACCCATTGTGGCATTGGGCATTGTCCCACGACACCCTCTAACCCATGTGTTAAAGAAGGAACTGCAGATGCTGGAAAATCGAAGGTACACAAAAATGCTGGAGAAACTCAGCGGGTGCAGCAGCATCTATGGAGCGAAGGAAATAGGTAACGTTTCGGGCCGAAACCCTTCTTCAGACTGATAGGGGGTGGGGAGAAGAAAGGAAAAAAGGAAAAGGAGGAGGAGGAGCCCGAGGGTTGGGGGAGGGGAGGAGACAACCAGATGGCTGATGAAGGGGAGGGGACAGCCAGGGCTAGCAGAATTGGGAGAATTCAACGTTCAGGCCACCAGGGTGTAGACTGCCCAAGCGGAATATGAGGTGCATTTCCTCCAATTTGCGGTGTTGCTCGCTGTGGCCATGGAGGAGACCCAGGACAGAGAGGTCAGATACGGAATGGGAGGGGGAGTTGAAGTGCTGAGCCACCGGGAGTTCAGGTTGGTTATTGCGGACCGACCGGAGGTGTTCGGCGAAACGATCGCCAAGCCTCCGCTTGGTCTCACCGATGTAGATCAGCTGGCATCTAGAGCAGCGAATGCAATAGATGAGGTTGGAGGAGATGCAGGTGAACCTCTGTCGCACCTGGAACGACTGCTTGGGTCCTGGAATGGAGTGGAGGGGGGAAGTGAAGGGACAAGTGTTGCATCTCTTGCGGTTGCAAGGGAAAGTACCAGGGGAGGGGGTGGTATGGGAGGGAAGGGAAGAATTGACAAGGGAGTTACGGAGGGAGCGGTCTTTGCGGAAGGCAGACATAGGGGGAGATGGGAAGATGTGGCGAGTGGTGGGGTCACGTTGGAGGTGGCGAAACTGACGGAGGATCACTTGTTGTATGTGACGGCTGGTGGGGTGAAAGGTGAGGACTAGGGGGACTCTGCCTTTGTTGTGAGTGGGGGGATGGGGAGAGAGAGCAGTGTTGCGTGGTATGGCAGAGACCCTGGTGCGAGCCTCATCTATGGTGGAGGAGGGGAACCCCCGTTCCCTGAAGAATGAGGACATTTCAGATGCCCTGGTGTGGAACGCCTCATCCTGGGAGCAGATGCGGCGTAGACGGAGGAATTGGGAGTGGGGGATGGAGTCCTTACAGGAAGCAGGGTGGGAAGAAGTGTAGTCCAGATAGCCATGGGAGTCGGTAGGTTTGTAGTGGATGTCGGTAAGGAGTCTATCACCTGCGATGGAGATAGTGAGGTCAAGGAATGGTAGGGAAGTGTCGGAAATGGTCCAGGTGTATTTAAGTGCCGGATGGAAGTTGGTGGTGAAGCGGATGAAGTCAGTCAGTTGTGTGTGGGTGCAGGATGTGGCACCAAAACAATCATCGATGTAGCGGAGGTAGAGGTCGGGGATGGGGCCCTGGTACGCATTGAACAGGGATTGTTCTACGTACCCGACAAAGAGGCAGGCGTAGCTGGGGCCCATGCGTGTGCCCATAGCTACGCCTTGTATTTGGAGGAAATGGGAGGAGTCGAATGAAAAGTTATTAAGTGTAAGTACCAGCTCCGCTAGGCGGAGGAGGGTGTCAGTGGCCGGGTATAGATTGCTTCTACACTGCCATCGACTCACTCCGCAACAACCTAGATTGGGTTATCAAACCCGCCGACAAGGGAGGTGCCGTGGTAGTCTGGCGCGTCGACCTCTACAAAGCTGAGGCCACGCGCCAACTCTCGGACACCTCTTCCTACTTACCCCTGGACCATGACCCCACTGACGAGCACCAGGCCACCATCTCCAGCACCATCACCAACTTCATCCACTCCCACGCCCTGCCCGAACGAGCCTCCAACCTCATCGTTCCCCAGCCCCGCACAGCCCGCTTTTACCTTCTCCCCAAAATCCACAAACCTGACTGTCCCGGTAGACCCATTGTCTCTGCCTGTTCTTGCCCCACCGAACTCATCTCCACCTACCTCGACTCCATACTATCCCCCTTGGTTAAATCCCTCCCCACCTATGTTCAAGACACCTCAGACACTCTCCGTCATCTCCGCGCATTCCACTCTCTAGGCCCTCACCCCCTCATCTTCACCATGGACGTCCAGTCACTGTACACCTCCATCCCCCACCAGGATGGTCTCAAAGCCCTCCGTTTTTTCCTCGACCGTAGAAGCAATCTATACCCGGCCACTGACACCCTCCTCCGCCTAGCGGAGCTGGTACTTACACTTAATAACTTTTCATTCGACTCCTCCCATTTCCTCCAAATACAAGGCGTAGCTATGGGCACACGCATGGGCCCCAGCTACGCCTGCCTCTTTGTCGGGTACGTAGAACAATCCCTGTTCAATGCGTACCAGGGCCCCATCCCCGACCTCTACCTCCGCTACATCGATGATTGTTTTGGTGCCACATCCTGCACCCACACACAACTGACTGACTTCATCCGCTTCACCACCAACTTCCATCCGGCACTTAAATACACCTGGACCATTTCCGACACTTCCCTACCATTCCTTGACCTCACTATCTCCATCGCAGGTGATAGACTCCTTACCGACATCCACTACAAACCTACCGACTCCCATGGCTATCTGGACTACACTTCTTCCCACCCTGCTTCCTGTAAGGACTCCATCCCCCACTCCCAATTCCTCCGTCTACGCCGCATCTGCTCCCAGGATGAGGCGTTCCACACCAGGGCATCTGAAATGTCCTCATTCTTCAGGGAACGGGGGTTCCCCTCCTCCACCATAGATGAGGCTCGCACCAGGGTCTCTGCCATACCCCGCAACACTGCTCTCTCTCCCCATCCCCCCACTCACAACAAAGGCAGAGTCCCCCTAGTCCTCACCTTTCACCCCACCAGCCGTCACATACAACAATTGATCCTCCGTCAGTTTCGCCACCTCCAACGTGACCCCACCACTCGCCACATCTTCCCATCTCCCCCTATGTCTGCCTTCCGCAAAGACCGCTCCCTCCGTAACTCCCTTGTCAATTCTTCCCTTCCCTCCCATACCACCCCCTCCCCTGGTACTTTCCCTTGCAACCGCAAGAGATGCAACACTTGTCCCTTCACTTCCCCCCTCCACTCCATTCCAGGACCCAAGCAGTCGTTCCAGGTGCGACAGAGGTTCACCTGCATCTCCTCCAACCTCATCTATTGCATTCGCTGCTCTAGATGCCAGCTGATCTACATCGGTGAGACCAAGCGGAGGCTTGGCGATCGTTTCGCCGAACACCTCCGGTCGGTCCGCAATAACCAACCTGAACTCCCGGTGGCTCAGCACTTCAACTCCCCCTCCCATTCCGTATCTGACCTCTCTGTCCTGGGTCTCCTCCATGGCCACAGCGAGCAACACCGCAAATTGGAGGAAATGCACCTCATATTCCGCTTGGGCAGTCTACACCCTGGTGGCCTGAACGTTGAATTCTCCCAATTCTGCTAGCCCTGGCTGTCCCCTCCCCTTCATCAGCCATCTGGTTGTCTCCTCCCCTCCCCCAACCCTCGGGCTCCTCCTCCTCCTTTTCCTTTTTTCCTTTCTTCTCCCCACCCCCTATCAGTCTGAAGAAGGGTTTCGGCCCGAAACGTTACCTATTTCCTTCGCTCCATAGATGCTGCTGCACCCGCTGAGTTTCTCCAGCATTTTTGTGTACCCTCTAACCCATTGTGGCATTGGGCGTTGTCTCACAACAGCCTCTAACCCATTGTGGCATTGGGCAGTGTCTCACAACAGCCTCTAACCCATTGTGGCATTGGGCATTGTCTCACAACAGCCTCTAACCCATTGTGGCATTGGGCATTGTCTCACAACAGCCTCTAACCCATTGTGGCATTGGGCATTGTCTCACAACAGCCTCTAACCCATTGTGCCATTGGGCGTTGTCCCACAACAGCCTCTAACCCATTGTGGCATTCGGCGTTGTCTCACAAACTGATGAACAATGTTGCGATACAATGGTGAAAACTGTGTTCTGCACTCTGTATCGTCCACTTTGCTTCACCTATTTACATAGGCATAGACAATCGGCCCAGCTTGCCCTAACCTACCAATGTGCCCCATCTCCACTAGACCCACCTGCTATGTTTGGCCCTGAGCATTTTCAACCTTTCCTATACACCTACCTGTCCAAATGTCTTTAAATGTTGTGATAGTTTTAGCCTCAACTATCTCCTCTGGCAGCTCGTTCTATAAACCCACCAACCCCTGTGCGAATCCACACCCTGACCACCCTCTGTGTTTATACAAAGACTCACCACTCTGTGTCCTCGTGTTTGAACTGATTGAATCTGTCTATGCTATATCTGATCAGTTTGGACAGCATGCACAACCAAGTTTTAGACTGTACCTTGATACATGTGATAATAAACGAGGCTAAAACCTAATGCTCTTCCCATCTTAATTGTCCACTACACCACGAACCCAGTGGGATGTCCCATGGCTCACAGAAGCAACGCATCATACATCGTTCCCGCTGTGGACCTCGGCACAATCAAATGATACGTTTTACACATTGTACTAACTTTGCGTTTTTACAGAACACGATTTCACCAACTGCACATGACCAGTTCCACGGCGGTCTGAATTATGCAATGTGGGCTGAGCAAATGATGTTCATCCTTACAAACACACGGACAATTCTGGGACTCGTAGAAATAAAAGGCAACATTGAGCATAACATCACGAACAATATTCTGTATTTTGTACATTCCCCTTGAGCTATCTGATGTATCTGAGTTGGAAGAAGGGTTTCGGCCGAAACGTTGCCTATTTCCTTCGCTCCATAGATGCTGCTGCACCTGCTGAGTTTCTCCAGCACTTTTGTCTACCTCTGAGTTTGAACTGTTTGTACCTATGCACGATCTATCCGATCTGAGTTGATCGGAAGCAAAACAAAGCTTTTCACTATTCCTCGGTAAATATCACATTAGTAAACCGTTGCCTAACCTTACCAATGCTAATCATCTTAGAAAAGTGATATTTAAGATCAGAGCGGGAATGTTCGTAGAATGACGCCGACTAAGATTGACCATGTGAAACAGACCATATCGATATCTAAGATGGTTTTTGATTCCTCGACACGGATAAAAGTGCATTTACCTGATCTATTTTCCTCGTGATTTTATACATAATCATAATACCGTCCTTCATCCTCCGGCACTCGAAGGAATAATGTCCGCACCTCTCATTATAACTCGACCCATTCAAGGGGAAAGTAGCGAGTCACAGAGCAGAGAAGCAGGCCCAACAACGGTCTATTTCAATAGAATCCAACTACTAAATCCCATTTACTAGCTCTTGATCAGCAGAGTATGATGCCTTCGAACTATCTAATTTATCCTTAATTCCCATATACCTCGACCCTTGTACCACCAAACTTATTTCCATATACATCGACTCCATCCTATCCCCCTGGTCAAATCTCTCCCTACCTATGTCCCAGACACCTCACACGCTCTTCATGGCTTCCGTTTTCCCGGCCCCCATTCCCTCATCTTCACCATGGATGTCCAGTCACGCTACACCTCCATCCCCGACCAGGAGGGTCTTAAAGCCACAGAACCAACCAATCCATGTCTACTGATAATCCCCCGCCTAGAGGAGCTGGTCCTTACCCTCAACAACGTTTCCTTTGACTCCTCCCATTTCCTCCAAATCCAAGGCGTAGCTATTGGCTCGCGCCTGGGCCCATATCATTGTTCGAGGCGATACCGTGGCCCTATCCCCGAACTCTATCTCCGCTACATCGACGACTGCAACGATGCTGCCTCCTGCACCCATGCAGAACTCACTGACTTCATGCATTTCACCACTAACTTCCATCCGGCACTCAAATTCATCTGGACCATTTCCAATATCTCCCCACCGTTTCTTGTCCTCACTATCTCCATCGTAGGTAACCGACTACTGACCAATATCTACTACAAACCCCCTGACTGCCATCTGTGATATATTGAGCTCAGACGCAGATTAACAAGTTAACTCACTGGTGACCGGAACATGACTGCACAGCTGCACCGTGGTTTATTCAATCATATACAATGCTCCAACTAAAGGTGGCCCTATTATAACTCCTCCCACCCTAATGAAAACGTTATCGCATTGCTGACATTTTTAAATATACATTGTTGACATTTGTGAATATAATAAAAACGGTATGAATATATTACAATCTTTTATATTAGTTTACTTTTATATAACTTGAATAAAATGAGGGGGTGAGGCATATATGTTGCATATGCAATGATCTGTGCATTTCCCAAATTAAACCTCACAAATTAAACCTAACCGACGGATTTATCCTTGTGTGTGGATATCGTCTCAGACCAGAAGTTTCTGACTGTTTAGAACCTCTTGGACTCATTTTTGATCGAGTCAAGTCTTCCTTTTTACCTACATTCATAGATTCCAGTCCATCAGTCAATTTTGTAGACTGTCAACCACACTTGAACCTCCATTTTCAGGCTGGTTCAAACTCTCACTATCTTGTGTACCTTCATGTACCATTTCTGGTTCATCCGTTGGTACCTGTACTTGAGTGGTAACCAAATTATCTGACTCGTCTAATTGATCTGGTTGCAAACCTGTCTGTGCTTGCATAGGCATGACATGGTCAATGTGTACTTTTCTCACCTTCCCACTTCCAAACATCTTGACCAAGTATGTCCGTGGTCTGCACTTTCTCACTACTCTTCCAGGTAACCTATTTAGATTTGATTTGATTTAATTTATCTTCAATTGTCTTCAATTAAGAGACAACGAAATTCTCTTTCCCACACAGTAATACAAAAAATAAAATTTTAATAAACCACAAAAGCACCGAACACAGTAGTCCACAACTCAAACATCCCCACAGCGACACCAAAGTTCCCCACTGTGAGGGAAGGAACCAGTGTCCAGTCAACCTCCTCGCTGATGTTCCCCAATGTTCACCCGTGGTCGGGGCCTCCCGAGCACCCCGCAGTCGCCGCCACGGGCGGCCCGATGATCAGGCCCTCTCGCCGGGAACGATGGAACCCCGACGTCGAACGGGAGAACATCCTCAGCGGCCTGGACCTCTGAATCGGCCACCTTCCACCTTCCACCGGAGTCCGCCGCTCCCGACGTCCACAGGCCGCGCTGGGCGGAGATTCGCGCTGGCGACACCCGGCAAAGAGTCCCAGGACTTTGCGATGTTAAAGGCAGCTCCGCCCGCATTAGGAGCTCCGCACCCACAGCTCCGCGATGCTGGAGCAACGGCCCAACACTCCGGAGCTCCAAGCGGCGATCTCAGGTAAGGCCTCGCCCGCTCCGCGATGTATCGAGCGCAGCGCCGCAGCTGCTGAAGCTCTGGTCCGGTCCCAGTTGGTATGCCTCGAGAGGAGGTGGGGTGGGGGGGGCGAGGTCGCGACTCGGATAATAGCCGCATCCTCGCCAGGAAGAGACTGAAGGACGGTTCCCCCCTTACCCCACCCGCTTCCCCCACATAAAGTACTGAAATAAACAAAAAAACACACTCTAAACATCACAAAATAAAAATGACAACCAGACTCTGGGCGGAGGCAGCTAGTAACAACGCGACCGGATGTGCTAGGGCGCCACCGGATGTCCTAGGAGTACCCACTTGTGATGATGTTTTACACATTTAGCGTCTGATTCCACTCAACACTCCTATCCTTTATGTACTTCTGTCATGATATGCTTTTTTTCCTGTTTCTTTTCTACTGTTTGAGCCAAGTTTGGTTTCAGCAGTGAAAACCTTGTTCTTGGTTTTCTCTTCAAGAACAGTTCAGCTGGCGTTTGATCAGTAGTGGTGTGAGGTGTGTTTCGATATGTAATCAGAAAGTTAGCCAGTTTGTGAGACAGAGACAACTGTTTTTTCTTTGGATTTGGATCCAGCAGTTGTTTGACTAAATTACGTTTTACAATTTGCACTGTGCGTTCTGCTGCTCCATTTGAAGCGGAATGGTATGGAATGACTCTAGTGTGTTTTACACCATTCCATTTCATGAATTGTGCAAACACTTGTGAACAGAATTGAGGTCCGTTATCAAACACAATTTCCTCTGAAAATCCATAGGACGAAAACAATCCTCGCAAAATGTCTATTGTTTGGCTGGATGTCGTTTTGTTCATCGGAAAAACCTCAACCCACTTGGAGTGACTATCAATCATAATGAACAATTATTGTCCATCTAACTCTGCAAAGTCCACGAGTAATCTTTGCCACCCTCTAACCGGCCATTTCCATGGCTGTAGCGGTACTGTTGGTGGAATCTTTCCAACTACTTGACACGTGCTACACTCTTTCACAGTTTGTTTTATGTCCTTATCTACACCAGGCCACCATAGATGGTTTCTAGCTAAACTCTTTCTTAGACACATCCCCAAATTCTGATCATGAAGATCTCCTGGCAATTCTATTCCATTTTTTTCAGGGATTACAATTCCTCGCTCCCCACATGGCACAACCTTGGTCGACTGAGAGTTCATTCCTACGTACAAATAATATTTTCAGTTCCCCCTCTGAATCCTGCAATTTGTTTGGCCATCCATTTGCGACAATTGGCAGCACCATTGACAAAAGTCTATCCGTGCGAGTTGCCTTCCGAATGTCCCCTGATGTGACAGGTAACACGTCTACATGAGAGAAATAAAACAAGTCCTCTCTGTTTGGGGAAACCTCTGATTCCAAAGTTAATGTAGACATGGCATCGGCATTGCTGGGCTCTGCTGCCTTACGATACTGAAATCATACTGGTATGCAGACAATATCAATGCCCATCTTTGCATTCTGGCTGCTGCGTTCTTGATCGCATCAACTTTACCCTTGGTGGGGTGTAGATGATTCTTGTCTATCTTATGACCCAAGTACTCTGCCGACTCATGGCGCTCGTGAGTTATGGCTTTGTCCCACGGGTTTGCGGTCATTGGCGGTGAAGCGCGGCTTCGCCGGAAGAGGGGACCATACAGCCGCCGCCAGTGCGGCACGAGCGCCGTGAGTCGATCTTTCGCCCGCCACAGCCACCGCCAGTGAGGCACGAGTGTGGCACGGCCGCCGCCACAGCCCCGCGATCCGAAAGACGTCGTCGCGTAGGGCGTCGCGTTACACGATGACGTCATTACCCGACGCCGCAAGCTCGTGGAACCGGCAGTACGGAGATCCGAGCGGCGCTCTCGTGGTTGCCGTGCGGTCCCCCTCTTCCGGCGAAGCCGCGCTTCACCGCCAATGAACGCAAACCCGTAGGACAAAGCCACAACTCCAGTCTTTTGTGTCCATCTTCGGTACAAACCAGTATCTGGTTTCCAAACCGGGCAAAATGACTCGGTGTTTAGGTTGCCCGGCGGCGCTTTGAGTGGGCAGTGGCACCCGGGCAACCGCTAATTTCGAGCCCTGCCCTGACAGGCAGACACATGATGAAAGGTTGGAAGATGTACTGAAACGACTTGAAACACACAGTGTAAGAGTGAAGGCACAGAAGTGTGAGTTCTTTCAGAACTCGGCAGAGTACTTGGGTCATAAGATAGACAAGAATCATCTACACCCCGCCAAGGGTAAAGTTGATGCGATCAAGAAAGCGCCCACTCCCAGAAACATATCTGAGATCCGATCCTTTTTAGGATTAGTGCATTATTATGGGAAGTTGGTGCCAAATCTGTTCACCTGTTTACATCCCTTGAACGAGCTTTTGTGAAAAGATGTACCATGGAAGTGGACACGTGAATGTGATCAAGCTTTCAAGTCATGAAAAGCTCAGTTTGCAGAGAGTACAATGCTTGTTCATAAATAAGCCTATGAAGTTATCATGTTATGCTCCACCATACGGCGTTGGGAGAGGCCAATAGCATTTACGTCTAGAACACCCAATGTCAGTGTGATAAATGATGCGCAAATAGAGCGAGAGGATCTTTCTTTCATTTTTGGCGTTAGGAGGTTTCACAAATATTTGTACGGTAGAGGGTTTCTAAGCGAGACAGATCACCAGCCGTTGATAGTGAACCCAAATCCAAAAGTACACATAACAACTCTGGCAGCAGTCAGAATGCAAAGATGGGCATTGATATTGTCTGCATACCAGTATGATATTCAGTATCGTAAGGCAGCAGAGCCCAGCAATGCCGATGCCATGTCTAGATCAACTTTGGAATCAGAGGTTTCCGCGAACAGAGAGGACTTGTTTTATTTCTCTCATGTAGACGAGTTACCTGTCACTTCAGGGGACATTCGGAAGGCTACTCGCACTGATAGACTTTTGTCAAGAATGCTACAAATTGTCGCAAATGGATGGCCAAACAAACTGCAGGATTCAGAGGGGGAACTGAAAATATTATTTGTACGAAGGAATGAACACTCAGTCGACCAAGGTTGTGTCATGTGGGGAGCGAGAATTGTAATCACTGAAAAAATGGAATAGAATTGCCAGGAGATCTTCATGATCAGAATTTGGGAATGTGTCTAACCAAGAGTTTAGCTAGAAACCATCTATGGTGGCCTGGTGTAGATAAGGACATAATACAAATTGTGAAAGAGTGTAGCACATGTCAAGTAGTTGGAAAGAATCCACCAACAGTACCGCTACAGCCATGGAAATGGCCGGTTAGAGGGTGGCAAAGATTACTCGTGGACTTTGCAGAGTTAGATGGACAATAATTGTTCATTGTGATTGATAGTCACTCCAAGTGGGTTGAGGTTTTTCCGATGAACAAAACGACATCCAGCAAAACAATAGACATTTTGCGAGGATTGTTTGCGTCCTATGGATTTCCAGAGGAAATTGTGTCTGCTAACGGACCTCAATTCTCTTCACAAGAGTTTGCACAATTCATGAAATGGACTAGAGTCATTCCATACCATTCCGCTTCAAATGGAGTTGCAGAACGCTCAGTGGAAATTGTAAAACGTAATTTAGTCAAACAACTGCTGGATCCAAATCCAAAGAAAAAACAGTTGTCTCTGTCCACAAACTGGTTAACTTTCTGATTACATATCGAAACACACCTCACACCACTACTGATCAAACGCCTGCTGAACTGTTCTTGAAGAGAAACCCAAGAACAAGGTTTTCACTGCTGAAACCAAACTTGGCTCAAACAGTAGAAAAGAAACAGGAAAAAAGCATATCATGACAGAAGTAGATAAAGGATAGGAGTGTTGAGTGGAATTAGACGCTAAATGTGTAAAACATCATCACAAGTGGGTACTCCTAGGGCATCCGGTGGCGCCCTAGCACATCCGGTCGCGCTGTTACTAGCTGCCTCCTCCACCGTTTGGTTGTCTTTTTTATTTTGTTATATTTAGAGTGCGTTTTTGTAGGATTTTTTCAATACGTTATGTGGGGGGAAGCGGGTAGGGTAAGGGGGGAACCGTCCTTCAGTGGCTTCCTGGCGAGGATGCGGCTATTATCCGAGTCGCGACCTCGCCCACCCCCCCAATCCCACCTCCGCTCGCGGCCTACCAACTGGGACCCGACCAGAGCTTCAGCAGCTGCGGCGCTGCGCTCGACACATCGCGGAGCGGGCGAAGCCTTACCTGGGATCGCCGCTTGGAGCTCCGGAGTGTTGGGCCGCTGCTACAGTATCGCGGAGCTGTGGGTGCGGAGCTCCTAACGCGGGCGGAACTGACTTTAACATCGCAAAGTCCTGGGACTATTTGCCGGGGGTCGCCAGCGCGAATCTCCGCCCAGCGCGGCCTGTGGACATCGGGAGCCGCGGACTCCGGTGGTAGGTGGAAGGTGGAAGGTGGCCGATTCAGAGGTCCAGGCCGCTGAGGATGTTCTCCCGTTCGGCGTCGGGGTTCCATCGTTCCCGGCTAGAGGGCCTGAACATCGGGCCGCCCGTGGCGGCGACTGCGGGTGCTCGGGAGCACCCGACCACGGGTGAACATTTGGGAACATCAGCGAGGAGGTTGACTGGACATTGGTTCCTTCCCTCACAGTGGGGAACTTTGGTGCCGCTGTGGGGATGTTTCAGTTGTGGACTACTGTGTTCGGTGCTTTTGTGTTTTTAAAAATATATATTTTTTGTATTACTGTGTGGGAAGAGAATTTCGTTGTCTCTTAATTGAAGACAATTGAAGATAAATGAAATCAAATCAAATCTAAATAGGTTATCTGGAAGAGTAGTGAGAAAGTGTAGACCACGGACATACTTGGTCAAGATGTTTGGAAGTGGGAAGGTGAGAAAAGTACACATTGACCATGTCATGCCTATGCAAGCACAGACAGGTTTGCAACCAGATCAATTAGACGAGTCAGATAATTTGGTTACCACTCAAGTACAGGTACCAACGGATGAACCAGAAATGGTACATGAAGGTACACAAGATAGTGAGAGCTTGAACCAGCCTGAAAATGGAGGTTCAAGTGTGGTTGACTGTCTACAAAATTGACTGATGGACTGGAATCTATGAATGTAGGTTAAAAGGAAGACTTGACTCGATCAAAAATGAGTCCAAGAGGTTCTAAACAGTCAGAAACTTTTGGTCAGAGACGATATCCAGACACAAGGAGAAATCCGTCGGTTAGGTTTAATTTGTGAAGTTTAATTTGGGAAATGCACAGATCATTGCATATGCAACATATATGCCTCACCCCCTCATTTTATTCAAGTTATATAAAAGTATAACTAATATAAAAGATTGTAATATATTCATACCGTTTTTATTATATTCACAAATGTCAACAATGTATATTTAAAAATGTCAACAAGGCGATAACGTTTTCATTAAAGGTACACAAAAATGCTGGAGAAACTCAGCGGGTGCAGCAGCATCTATGGAGCGAAGGAAATAGGTAACGTTTCGGGCCGAAACCCTTCTTCAGACTGATAGGGGGTGGGGAGAAGAAAGGAAAAAAGGAAAAGGAGGAGGAGGAGCCCGAGGGCTGGGGGAGGGGAGGAGACAACCAGATGGCTGATGAAGGGGAGGGGACAGCCAGGGCTAGCAGAATTGGGAGAATTCAACGTTCAGAATTCTCCCAATTCTGCTAGCCCTGGCTGTCCCCTCCCCTTCATCAGCCATCTGGTTGTCTCCTCCCCTCCCCCAGCCCTCGGGCTCCTCCTCCTCCTTTTCCTTTTTTCCTTTCTTCTCCCCACCCCCTATCAGTCTGAAGAAGGGTTTCGGCCCGAAACGTTACCTATTTCCTTCGCTCCATAGATGCTGCTGCACCCGCTGAGTTTCTCCAGCATTTTTGTGTACCTTCGATTTTCCAGCATCTGCAGTTCCTTCTTTAACGTTTTCATTAAGGTGGGAGGAGTTATAATAGCGCCACCTTTAGTTGGAGCATTGTATATGATTGAATAAACCACGGTGCAGCTGTGCAGTCATGTTCCGGTCACCAGTGAGTTAACTTGTTAATCTGTGTCTGAGCTCAATATATCACAGATGGCAGTCAGGGGGTTTGTAGTAGATATTGGTCAGTAGTTGGTTACCTGCGATGGAGATAGTGAGGTCAAGAAACGGTGGGGAGATATTGGAAATGGTCCAGGTGAATTTGAGTGCCGGATGGAAGTTAGTGGTGAATTGGATGAAGCCAGTGAGTTCTGCATGGGTGCAGGAGGCAGCACCGTTGCAGTCGTCGATGTAGCGGAGATAGAGTTCGGGGATAGGGCCACGGTATCGCCTCGAACAAGGATATGGGCCCAGGCGCGAGCCAATAACTACGCCTTGGATTTGGAAGAAATGGGAGGAGTCAAAGGAAAAGTTGTTGAAGGTAAGGACCTGCTCCGCTAGGCGGAGGATTATTAGTAGACATGGACTGGTTGGTTCTGTGGTCGAGGTAGAAACGGAGGGCTTTAAGACCCTCCTGGTCGGGGATGGAGGTGTAGAGTGATTGGACATCCAATGTGAAGATGAGGGAATGGGAACCTGGAAAACGGAAGTCATGAATGGGATGAAGAGCGTGTGAGGTGCCTGGGACATAGGTAGGGAGGGATTTGACCAGGGGGATAGGATGGAGTCGATGTATATGGAAATAAGTTTGGTGGTACAAGGGTCGAGGTATGTGGGACTTAACGATAAATTAGTTCGTTCGAAGGCATAATACTCTGCTGATCAAGTGCTAGTAAATAGGATTTAGTAGTTGGATACTTTTGAGAAAGTCCGTTGTTGGGCCTGCTTCTCTGCTCTGTGACTCTGTGACACACGACCCAGTCTTGCACAATTCTCCACATGTGGTATCACCGTCACTAGTTATGGCAGGGGTTCGCTACTTTTCCCTTGAATGGGTCGAGTTATAATGAGAGGTGCGGACATTATTCCTTCGATGAGGGATGATCTTATGATTATGTATAAAATCACGAGGAAAATAGATAAGGTAAATGCACTTTTACCCAGGTCGAGGAATCAAAAACCATCTTAGATATCGATATCGTCTGTTTCACATGGACAATCTTAGTCGCCGTCATTCTACGAACATTCCCGCTCTGATCATAAATATCACTTTTCTCAGATGATTAGCATTGGTAAGGTTAGGCAAATGTTTACTAGTGTGATATGTACCGAGGAATAGTGAAACGCCTTTTTTGCTTCCGATCCACTCAGATCGGCTAGACCGTGCAAAGGCACCAACTGTTCAAACTCAGAGGTAGACAGAAATGCTGGAGAAACTCAGCGGGTGCAGCAGCATCTATGGAGCGAAGGAAATAGGCAACGACCCTTCTTCAAACACCGATACATCAGATAGACCAAGGGGAATGTACAGAATACTGAATATTGTTCGTGATGTGATGATCAATATTGTCTTTCATTTCTACGAATCCCAGAATTGTCCTTGTGTTTGTAAGGATGAATATCATTTGCTCAGCCCACATTACATAATTCAGACCGCCGTGGAACTGGTCATGTGCAGTTGGTGAATTCGAGCTGTAAAAACGCAAAGTCAGTACAATGTGCAAAACGTATCATTTGAATGTGCCGAAGTCCACAGCTGGAACGATGTATAATGCAGTGCTGTTGTGAGCCATCCCGCTGGGTTCGTGGTGTTGTGAACAATTAAGATGGGAAGGGCATTAGGTTTTAGCCACGTTTATTATTCTCACATGTATCAAGGTACATTCTAAAACTTGGTTGTGCCTGCTGTCCAAAGTGATCAGATATAACATATACAGATTCAATCTGTTCAAACACGAGGACACAAGAGTGGTGAGTCTTTGTATAAACACAGAGGGTGGTAACTGTGTGGTTAGTGGGTATATAGAACGAGCTGCCAAAGGAGATAGTTGGGGTGAAAACTATCACAAAATGTAAAGACATTTGGACAGGTAGGTGAATAGGAAAGGTTGAAAATAATCAGTGCCATAGCCGGTGTGACTAGTGTTTATGGGGCACATTGGCCGGTTAGTGCCTGGTAACGGAGGGTAACAGGTTATTCGTATGTCCCGTGCTGCGCAGTTTCAGAACTGACCTCGGACTCAATCATTTCCTACCTCATTACATTATTCGTCATTGCCCTATTGTCCAAAACACATGTTCGCCCAGCCATATTTGTACTTGATAAATGAGCTTCACTATTTCTGGGTAGGAGGTACAGTGTATTCAGATATGTTTGACAGGATAAATTCCATCTTATCTCAGTCACCCAATTCGTATTCTGAAACATTTATCCTTACTAAATTATCCAGCAACCCTTTGTGTATTTCGGTGAATATCCACCCTGTCAAGGCCTCTCAGAAGCGGACATTTATTGTGTCAATAAAATTACTTGTCGTTGTTCCAAACTGCACAGAGTAGACGATCTGATAAACTGTTGGTCCTTTGGCGGCCATTTTTTCAGAGGGATAAATCTCGACTTCAGTCTCTGCACCGAGCTGAGGACGCGTATCGTGTTCCTTGAAAGATATAACGTCAAAGCAGAACAATCTGTGTCCAAGGGTAAAGGGGTAACTACAGAGAGAGTGGGCTCTCATGGATCAAAGTTAGTACAATGGGCAAAACGTATCATTTGACTGTGCCGAGGTCCACAGCTGGAACGATGTATGATGCGTTGCTTCTGTGAACCATGAGACATCCCGCTGGGTTCGTGGTGTTCTTGGTTCTTGGTTCTTGGTTTCTTGGTCCTCCAAAATATTCCAAATGGAATTTAAACTGGAGGTGGTGGAGGGAGGACTTAAGCCAGAAAGGGTTTTTGGGAAGAAAGAGCTACCTTAAATTTAGTTGCATCTGGTTGGGTAACTATGTTAGGGTGAAGACTATTCCATGCTTTAATTGTGCGGGAACAATTAAGATGCGAAGGGCATTAGGTTTTAGCCACGTTTATTGTTATCACATGTATCAAGGTACAATCTAAAACTTGGTTGTGCCTGCTGTCCAAACTGATCAGATATAACATATACAGATTCAATTAGTTCAAACACGAGAACACAGAGTGGTGAGTCTTTGTATAAACACAGAGGGTGGTCAGTATGTGGATTCGCACAGGGGTTGGTGGGTTTATAGAACGAGCTGCTAGAGCAGATAGTTGAGGCGAAAACTATCACAAAATATAAAGACATTTGGACGTAAATGTATGGGAAAGGTTGAAAATGATCAGGGCCAAACATAGTAGGTGAGACTAGTGGAGATGGGGCACATTTGTCGGTTAGGGCAAGCTGGGCCGATGGTCTATGAATATGTAAATAGATGAAGCAAAGTGGACGATACAGAGTGCGGAACACAGTTTTCACCATTGTATCGCATCGTTGTTCCTCAGTTTGTGAGACAACGCCCAATGCCACAATGGGTTAGAGGCTGTTGTGAGACAACGCCCAACGGCACAATGGATTAGAGGCTGTTGTGAGACAACGCCCAATGCCACAATGGGTTAGAGGCTGTTGTGGGACAACGCCCAATGCCACAATGGGTTAGAGGCTTCTGTGAGACAACGCCCAATGCCACAATGGGTTAGAGGCTGTTGTGAGACAACGCCCAATGCCACAATGGGTTAGAGGCTGTTGTGAGACAATGCCCCATGCCACAATGGGTTAGAGGCTGCTGTGAGACAAAGCCCAATGCCACAATGGGTTAGAGGCTGTTGTGAGACAACGCCCAACGGCACAATGGATTAGAGGCTGTTGTGAGACAACGCCCAATGCCACAATGGGTTAGAGGCTGTTGTGGGACAACGCCCAATGCCACAATGGGTTAGAGGCTTCTGTGAGACAACGCCCAATGCCACAATGGGTTAGAGGCTGTTGTGAGACAACGCCCAATGCCACAATGGGTTAGAGGCTGTTGTGAGACAATGCCCCATGCCACAATGGGTTAGAGGCTGTTGTGAGACAATGCCCCATGCCACAATGGGTTAGAGGCTGCTGTGAGACAAAGCCCAATGCCACAATGGGTTAGAGGCTGTTGTGAGACAACGCCCAATGGCACAATCGGTTAGAGGCTGTTGTGAAACCAGCAACGTGGCCGTCGGAAACCAGCACCACTGCGTCACTAATGTTTTCTTGGATGATGAATGAATGAAGTTAGAGGCAAATTGACCAGAACCACAACTCTGGAGGGACTGTTCAGAGGCCTGGTAACGGAGGGTAACAAGTTATTCGTATGTCCCGTGGTGCGCAGTTTCAGAACTGACCTCGGACTCAATCATTTCATACATAGAAACATATAAAATAGGTGCAGGAGCAGGCCATTCGGCCCTGCGAGCCTGCACCGCCATTCAATATGATCATGGCTGATCATCCAAATCAGTATCCAGTACCTGCCTTCTCTCCATAGCCCCTGATTCTTAAGCCACATGGGCCACATCTAACTCCCTCTTAAATATAGCCAATGAACTGGCCTCAATTACCTTCTGTGGCAGAAAATTCCACAGATTCACCACTCTATGTGTGAAAAATGATTTTCTCATCTCGGTCCTAAAAGACTTCCCCCTTATCCTTAAACTGTGACTCCTTGTTCTGGACTTCCCCATCATCGGGAACAATCTTCCTGCATCTAGCCTGTCCAACCACTTAAGAATCTTGTAAGTTTCTATAAGATCCCCCCTCAATCTTGTAAATTCTAGCGAGTACAAGCCGAGTCTATCCAGTCTTTCTTCATATGAAAGTCCTGCCATCCCAGGAATCAGTCTGGCGAACCTTCTATGTACTCCCTCTATGGCAAGAATGTCTTTCCTCAGATTTGGTGAACAAAACTGTACGCAATACTCCAGGTGTGGCCTCACCAAGACCCTGTACAACTGCATTAGAACCCCGCTGCTCTTATGCTCAAATCCTTTTGCTATGAATGCTAACATACCCTTCGCTTTCTTCACTGCCTGCTGCACCTGCATGCCTACTTTCAATGTCTGGTGCACAATGACACCCAGATCTCGTTGCATCTCCCCTTTTCCTAATCGGCCACCATTCAGATAATAATCTACTTTCCTGTTTTTGCCACCAAAGTGGATAACCTCACATTTACCCACATTATACTGCATTTGCCATGCATTTGCCCACTCACCAACCTATCCAAGTCAGCTTGCAGCCTCCTAGCATCCTCGTCACAGCTAACACTGCCCTCCAGCTTCGTGTCATCCGCAAACTTGGAGATGTTGCATTCAATTCCCTCATCCAGATCATTTATATATATTGTAAATAGCTGGGGTCCCAGCACTGAGCCTTGCGGTACCGCACTAGTCACTGCCTGCCATTCTGAAAAGGACCCGTTTACTCCTACTCTTTGCTTCCTGTCTGCCAGACAGTTCTCTATCCACATCAATACTGAACCCCCAATACCGTGTGCTTTAAGTTTGCATACTAATCTCTTATGTGGGACCTTGTCGAAAGCCTTCTGAAAGTCCAGATATAACACATCCACTGGTTCTCCCTTATCCACTCTACTGGTTACATCCTCGAAAAATTCTAGAAGATTCGTCAGACATGATTTACCTTTCTTAAATCCATGCTGACTTTGTCCAATGATTTCACCACTTTCCAAATGAGCTGCTATCCCATCTTTAATAACTGACTCTAGCATTTTGCCCACTACCGATGTTAGACTAACTGGTCTGTAATTCCCCGTTTTCTCTCTCCCTCCCTTTTTAAAAAGTGAGGTTACATTAGCTACCCTCCAATCCACAGGAACTACTCCAGAATCTGAAGAG
This sequence comes from Malacoraja senta, assembly GCA_038087875.1. NCBI lineage: Eukaryota > Metazoa > Chordata > Chondrichthyes > Rajiformes > Rajidae > Malacoraja > Malacoraja senta. The sequence continues at coordinate 43,820 of JAXLNO010000713.1, forward strand.
TTCTGAAAAATTATCACTAATGCATCCACTATTTATGGGGATACTTCCTTAAGTACTCTGGGATGCAGCCTATCTGGTCCTGGGGATTTATCGGCCTTTAATCCATTCCATTTATCTAACACCACTTCCCGGCTAACCTGGATTTCACTCAGTTCCTCCATTTCATTTGACATGATTACATTACTCTTCATTTCCCTGTTGTTCAAAAAACAATTTCGCCCAGCTATATTTGTACTTGATAAATGAGCGTCACTATTTTCTGGGCAGGAGGTACAGTGTATTCACATATGTTTGTCAGGATAAATTCCATCTTATCTCAGTCACCCAATTCGTATTCTGAAACATTTATCCTTACTAAATTATCCAGCGACCCTTTGTGTATCTCGGTGAATATCCATCCTGTCAAGGCCTCTCAGAAGCCGACATTTATTGTGTCAATAAAATCACTTGTCGTTGTTCCAAACTGCACAGAGTAGACGATCTGATAAACCGATGGTCCTTTGACGGCCATTTTTTCCGAGGGATAAATCTCTACTTCAGTCTCTGCACCGAGCTGAAGACGCGTATCGTGCTCCATGAAAGATATAACGTCAAAGCAGAACAATCTGCGGCCAAGGGGAAAGCGGTAACTACAGAGAGAGTGGGACCTCTCATAAATCAAAGTGGTCACCTCTGTGTGGAGCCACAGGAGATGTACATGATCCTCAATAAGTATCTCCCCTCTGTATTTTTCGAGGATAAAAACAGTCGGATGGAGGATCTTGGGACAATCAATGGGAGTTTCTTGAGAGCAGTCAGTGTTACCGTCGAAGAAGTATTGAAGGTACTATCGTGTATCAAGGTAGACAATCTCCAGGGCTTGGGACATATCCGAGGACATTGTACGAAACTAGAGTGGGAATTGCGGGAGCCCTCGTTGAAATTTACGTGGTCAAGATGCGGAATCAGGCCATTCGGCCCGTCGAGCCGGCACCGCCAATCACTGTGATCATGGCTGATCATCCACAACCAGTTCCCCGTTCCTGCCTTCTCCCTAAATACCTTGAATCTGCTATCTTTAAGAGCTCTATCTAACTCTTTCTTGGAACCATCCAGAGAATAGGCCCCCACTGCCTTCTGAGGCAATTCCACAGATTCACAACTCTCTGGGTAAGAAAGTGCTTCCTCATCTCCGTTCTAAATGACTTGTCGCTTATTCTTAAACTGTGGCCCCTGGTTCTAGACTCCTCCAACATCGGGAACACGTTTCCTGCCTCTAGCGTGTCCAATCCCCTAATAATCTTATACGTTTCAATAGCATCCCCTCTCACCCTTCTAAATTCCAGTGTATACAAGCCCAGTCGCTCCATTCTTTCAGCATCTAACAGTCCCGCCATCCCGGGAATTAACCGTGTAAACCATAGCAAGAACGTCCTTTCTCAAAATCGGTGACCAAAACTGCACACAATACTCCAGGTGTGGTATCTCCAGGGCCCTGTCCAACTGTAGAAGGACCTATTTGCTCCTATACTCAACTCCTGCTGTTATGAAGGCCAACATGCCATTAGCTTTTGTGACAATATCCATGTAATTTATGCATATGAGTTGTACTCATTCTCGCACATGCTCAGACTTGCGCAAATAATTATGTAAATCAGTCAGTGACCTTTAACTTGGAAATACAATTCTTGCCTTTGATTCCTACACGAGTGTGTGTGGAGCCATCTTTCTCCGTCTAATATATGCTAGTTTTACCTACATCATAAGCAGACACATATCAAAACATGGTGGCATCGGTGAAAGTGAAGATTTGTGGATAAAATGGAGGCTATGATGATTAGCAAAAATGCTTAGAAAAGCTTTCAGGAATCAGTGTTTCAATACTCAGCGACCGACTAGCTGCATGCATGAGTGGGATGATATGCAGGCCAGTGAGCACACAACGATAAGACGCAGTGTGTAAATCAGTGCTGTGGGAGACTGCTTAAACATAGCACACGCTGCATGGAAACAGATAAAATAGTTTTGTTTCAATATATTTTGTATATTAGTAGATGATATTAGAGAATATTACGCAAATTGCGCAGTCGTGCGTTGCACTTAAAGCTAAACGATACGTAAGCGATTAAAAGCGACGGGATACTCTGATATTTGAATTGAATTGAATTGAAATTCCTTTATTGTCATTCAAACAATAGTTTGAACGAAATTGCGTACCTTGCAGTCAAGACAGAGAAAAAGCAACAAAACACACAATCAACACAATTTAACACAAATATCTATCACAGTGAATCTCCAGGCAACTCCTCACTGTGATGGAAGACAAAAAGCCTTATCTCTTCCTTGCTTGTTCTCCCGCTCCGTCGAGGCGATCGACGCTCTCGATGTTGAAACCCCCGCCGGGTGATGGGTAAATCCCGCGGCCGATTCCAAGCTCCGCGAAGGGGCCGGCTCAAACTCCGCGACCCGGGGTGGACGAAGCCGCCACCCTCCAGTCCAGCTGTTGCGGAGCTCCCGAAAACCAGTCACCAAGCAGGGACATGCGAGCTCCCGATGTTACCGTCCACAGGGCCCGCGGCCGAAGCCCGCGAAGCCCCGAAGTCGGGTCGCAGCCACAGCGCCATCACAGCCTCCGAAGTCAGCCAGCTCCGCGTTGGGAAGTCCACAGGCTCTGCCACCGGAGCCCCCAAAGTCGATTCCAGTTTGAGGCCCCCAGCTCCTCGATATTAGGCCTCAGTACAGACGCAGACGGAGATATGACAAGGGAAAGGTCGCATCCCCGTTGAAGGAAGAGATTAAAAAAGTCTTTCCCCCTCTCCCCACATATACACAACTAAATATAAACTAAAACATACGTCTAATAAGACAAAAGAAAACAAAAAAAGGCAAAGACAGGCGACTGCAGGCGAGCCGCAGCTGCTTCCGGATGGAAGTGGCGGCGCAGGCCAGTTCATCTTTCCACGTAGCTCCACCACCCAATCTAAAGCTCAAAGAGAAGCGGGTGGAAGAGTAGAAAATGTTTAAACAAATGTACGAAAATTATCATTACATGACTACTGCCCCATAGAGTATCTCCCTATCAGTACTACAACACAGTGTGTTATTACATCAGTACTACTCCACACTGTCACTCCGTCAGTACAACCCCACAGTGTGTTATTCCATCAGAACTACCCCACAGCGTGACACTTCATCAGTGGTATTACACAGTGTCATTTCATCAGTACTACTGCACAGTGTATCACGCCATCAGTACTACTGCACAGTAAGTATCTCCATCACTACGTCCACACCGTGTTTAACGCCATCAGTACTGCCCCATCGTGTGTCACTCCATCAGTACTATCCCACAGTGTATCAAACTGTGAAAGAGTGTAGCACATGTCAAGTAGTTGGAAAGAATCCACCAACAGTACCGCTACAGCCATGGAAATGGCCGGCTAGAGTGTGGCAAAGATTACTCGTGGACTTTGCAGAGTTAGATGGACAACAATTGTTCACTGTGATTGATAGTCACTCCAAGTGGGTTGAGGTTTTTCCGATGAACAAAACGACATCCAGCAAAACAATAGACTCTTGCGAGGATTGTTTGCGTCCTATGGATTTCCAGAGGAAATTGTGTCTGATAACGGACCTCAATTCTGTTCACAAGAGTTTGCACAATTCATGAAATGGAATGGTGTAAAACACACTAGAGTCATTCCATACCATTCCGCTTCAAATGGAGCAGCCGAGTGCACAGTGCAAATTGTAAAACGTCATTTAGTCAAACAACTGCTGGATCCAAATCCAAAGAAAAGACAGTTGTCTCTGTCTCACAAACTGGCTAACTTTCTGATTACATATCGAAACACACCTCACACCACTACTGGTCAAACGCCAGCTGAACTGTTCTTGAACAGAAAACCAAGAACAAGGTTTTCATTGCTGAAACCAAACTTGGCTCAAACAGTAGAAAAGAGACAGGAGAAAAGAGACAGGCGCTCGATACATCGTGGAGCGGGCGAGGCCTTACCTGGGATCGCTGCTTGGAGCTACGGAATGTTGGGCCGCTGCTACAGCATCGCGGAGCTGTGGGTACGGAGCCCCTAACGCGGGCGGAGCTGACTTAAACATCGCAATGTCCTGGGACCATTTGCCGGGGTTCGCCAGCTCGAATCTCCGCCCAGCGCGGCCTGTGGACATCGGGAGCCGCGGACTCCGGTGGAAGGTGGAAGGTGTCCGATTCAGAGGTCCAGGCCGCTGAGGATGTTCTCCCGTTCGACGTCGGGGTTCCATCGTTCCCGGCGAGAGGGCCTGAACTTCGGGCCGCCCGTGGCGGCGACTACGGTGTGGTCGGGAGGCCCCCTCCACGGGTGAACATTGGGGAACATCAGCGAGGAGGTTGACTGGACATTGGTTCCTTCCCTCACAGTGGGGATCTTTGGTGTCGCTGTGGGGATGTTTGAGTTGTGGACTGCTGTGTTCGGTGCTTTTGTGTTTTATTACAATTTTAATTTTTTGTATTACTGTGTGCGAAAGAGAATTTCGTTGTCTCTGAAATGAAGACAATGACAATAAACTAAATCAAATTAAATCTAAAGTGGTTACCTGGTAGAGTAGTGAGAAAGTGCAGACCACGGACATACTTGGTCAAGATGTTTGGAAGTGGGAAGGTGAGAAAAGTACACATTGACCATGTCATGCCTATGCAAGCACAGACAGGTTTGCAACCAGATCAGTTAGACGAGTCAGATAATTTGGTTACCACTCAAGTACAGGTACCAACGGATGAACCAGAAATGGTACATGAAGGTACACAAGATAGTGAGAGTTTGAACCAGCCTGAAAATGGAGGTTCAAGTGTGGTTGACAGTCTACAAGATTGACTGATGGACTGGAATCTATGAATGTAGGTTAAAAGGAAGACTTGACTCGATCAAAAATGAGTCCAAGTGGTTCTAAACAGTCAAAAACGTTTGGTCAGAGACGATATCCAGACAAAAGGAGAAATCCGTCGGTTAGGTTTAATTTGTGAAGTTTAATTTGGGAAATGCACAGATCATTGCATATGCAACATATATGCCTCATCCCCTCATTTTATTCAGGTTATATAAAAGTAAACTAATATAAAAGATTGTAATATATTCATACCGTTTTTGTTATATTCACAAATATCAACAATGTTATATTTTAAAATGTCAACAAGGCGATAACGTTTTCATTAAGTTGGGAGGAGTTATAATAGCGCCTCCTTTAGTTGGAGCATTGTATATGATTGAATAAACCACGGTGCAGCTGTGCAGTCATGTTCCGGTCACCAGTGAGTTAACTTGTTAATCTGTGTCTGAGCTCAATATATCTCAGATGGGAGTCAGGGGGGTTGTAGTAGATATTGGTCAGTAGTCGGTTACCTACGATGGAGATATTGAGGACAAGAAACGGTGGGGAGATATTGGAAATGGTCCAGGTGAATTTGAGTGCCGGATGGAAGTTAGTGGTGAAATGGATGAAGTCAGTGAGTTCTACATGAGTGCAGGAGGCAGCATCATTGCAGTTGTCGATGTAGCGGAGGTAGAGTTCGTGGATAGGGCCACGGTATCGCCTCGAACAATGATATAGGCCCAGGCGCGAGCCAATAGCTACGCCTTGGATTTGGAGGAAATGGGAGGAGTCAAAGGAAAAGTTGTTGAGGGTAAGGACCAGCTCCTCTAGGCGGAGGATTATCAGTAGACATGGATTGGTTGGTTCTGTGGTCGAGGAAGAAACGGAGGGCTTTAAGACACTCCTGGTCGGGGATGGAGGTGTAGCGTGACTGGACATCCACGGTGAAGATGAGGGAATGGGGGCCGGGAAAACGGAATCCATGAAGAGCGTGTGAGGTGTCTGGGACATAGGTAGGGAGAGATTTGACCAGGGGGATACGATGGAGTCGATGTATATGGAAATAAGTTTGGTGGTACAAGGGTCGAGGTATGTGGGACTTAACGATAAATTAGATAGTTCGAAGGCATCATACTCTGCTGATCAAGAGCTAGTAAATGGGATTTAGTAATTGCATACTTTTGACATAGACCGTTGTTGGGCCTGCTTCTCTGCTCTGTGACTCTGTGACACACGACCCAGTCTTGCACAATTCTCCACATGTGGTCTCACCGTCACTAGTTATGGCAGGGGTTTGCTATATTTCCCTTGAATGGGTCGAGTTATAATGAGAGGTGCGGACATTATTCCTTCGAGTGCCGGAGGATGAGGGACGGTCTTATGATTATGTATAAAATCACGAGGAAAATAGATCAGGTAAATGCACTTTTATCCGGGTCGAGGAATCAAAAACCATCTTAGATATCGATATGGTCTGTTTCACATGGGCAATCTTAGTCGCCGTCATTCTACGAACATTCCCGCTCTGATCATAAATATCACTTTTCTCAGATGATTAGCATTGGTAACGTTAGGCAACGGTTTACTAATGTGATATTTACCGAGGAATAGTGAAAAGCTTTGTTTTGCTTCCGATCAACTCAGATCGGATAGATCGTGCATAGGTACATACAGTTCAAACTCAGAGGTAGACAAAAGTGCTGGAGAAACTCAGCAGGTGCAGCAGCATCTATGGAGCGAAGGAAATAGGCAACGTTTCGGCCGAAACCCTTCTTCAAACTCAGATACATCAGATAGCTCAAGGGGAATGTACAGAATACAGAATATTGTTCGTGATGTTATGATCAATGTTGCCTTTTATTTCTACGAATCCCAGACTTGTCCGTGTGTTAGTAAGGATGAACATCATTTGCTCAGCCCACATTGCATAATTCAGACCGCCGTGGAACTGGTCATGTGCAGTTGGTGAAATCGTGTTCTGTAAAAACGCAAAGTTAGTACAATGTGCAAAACGTATCATTTGACTGTGCCGAGGTCCACAGCTGGAACGATATATGATGCGTTGCTTCTGTGAACCATGAGACATCCCGCTGGGTACGTGGTGTAGTGACGAAGGGCATTAGGTTTTAGCCACGTTTATTATCACATGTATCAAGGTACAGTCTAAAACTTGGTTGTACATGCTGTCCAAACTGATCAGATATAACATATACAGATTCAATCAGTTCAAACACGAGGACACAGAGTGGTGAGACTTTGTATAAACACGAGGTAGGTCAGTGTGTGGATTCGCACAGGGGTTAGCGGGTATATAGAACGAGCTACTAGTGGAGATAGTTGGGGTGAAACTATCACACAATGTAAAGACATTTGGACAGGTAGGTGTATAGGAAAGGTTGACAATGATCAGGGACAAACATAGCAGGTGAGACTAGTGGAGATGGGGCACATTGGTCGGTTAGGGCAGGCTGGGCCGATGGTCTATGACTATGTAAATAGGTGTAGCAAAGTGGACGATACAGAGTGCAGAACACAGTTTTCAACATTGTATCGCATCGTTGTTCATCAGTTTGTGAGACAACGCCCAATGCCACAATGGGTTAGAGGCTGTTGTGAGACAACGCCCAATGCCGCAATGTGTCTGTCGGAAACCAGCACCACTGCGTCACTTGGATGATGAATGAAACCAGCACCACTGCGTTTTCTTGGATGATGAATGAATGAAGTTAGAGGCAAATTGAGCAGATCCCCAACTCTGGAGGGACTGTTCAGAGGCCTGGTAACGGAGGGTAACAAGTTATTCGTCTGACCCGTGGTGTGCAATTCAGAACTGACATCGGACTCAATCATTTCATACCTGATTACATTACTCTTCATTTCCCTGTTGTTCAAAAAACATGTTCGCCCAGCTATATTTGTACTTGATAAATGAGCATCACTATCTTCTGGGTAGGAGGTACAGTGTATTCAGATATGTTTGACAGGATAAATTCCATCTTATCTCAGTCATCCAATTCGTATTCTGAAACATTTATCCTGACTAAATTATCCAGCAACTCTTTGTGTATTTCGGTGAATATCCATCCTGCCAAGGCCTGTCGGAATCCTACATTTATTGTGTCAATACAATTACTTGTCGTTGTTCCAAACTGCACAGAGTAGTTGATCTGATAAACTGTTGATCCATTGGCGGCCATTTTTGCCGAGGGATAAATCTCGACTTCAGTCTCTGCACCGAGCTGAAGACACGCATAGTGTTCCTTGAAAGATATAACGTTAAAGCATAACCGTCTGCGGCCAAGGGGGGAAGGGGTAACTACAGAGAGAGTTGGACCTCCCATGGATCAAAGCGGTCACCTCTGTGTGGAGCCACAGAAGATGGACACGATCCTCAATAAGTATCTCTCCTCTGTATTTATCGAGGATAAAAACAGTCGTAGGGAGGATCTTGGGGCAGTCAATGGAAGTGTCTTGAGAGCAGTCAGTGTTACCGTCGAAGAAGTACTGATGGTACTATCGTGTATCAAGGTAGACAATCTCCAGGGCCTGATCAGACATATCCGAGGACTTGTACGAAACTAGAGTGGGAATTGCGGGAGCCCTCGTTGAAATTTACGTGGTCAAGATGCGGAAGTAGGCCATTCGGCCCTTAGACCCAGCACCGCCATTCGCTGTGAGCGTGGCTGATCATCCACAATCGGTACCCTGTTCCTGCCTTCTCCCTATATCCCTTGAATCTGCTATCTTTAAGAGCTCTATCTAACTCTCTCTTGAAAACATCCGGAGAATAGGCCCCACACTGCCCTCTGAGGCAGAGAATTCCACAGATTCACAACTCTCTGGGTGAGAAAGTGTTTCCTCATCTCCGTTCTAAATGGCTTACCCCTTATTCTTAAACTGTGGCCCCTAGTTCTAGACTCCTCCAACATCGGGAACACGTTTCCTGCCTCTAGCGTGTCCAATCCCTTAATAATCTTATACGTTTCAATAAGATGCCCTCTCATCCTTCTAAATTCCAGTGTATACAAACCCAGTCGCACCATTCTTTCGACATACGACAGTCCCGCCATCCCGGGAATTAACCGTGTAAACCATAGCAAGAACGTCGTTTCTCAAAATCGGAGACGAAAACTGCATACAATACTGCAGGTGTGTTCTCTCCAGGGCCCTGTCCAACTGTAGAAGGATATCTTTGCTCCTTTACTCAACTCCTGTGGTTATGAAGGCCATATTGGCTTTTGTGACAATATCCATGTTTTATGCATATGAGCTGTACTCATTCTCGCACATGCTCAGACTTACGCATAAAATTATGTACATCAGTCAGTGACCTTTAACTTGGAAATAAATCATTCTTGCTTTTGATTCCTGCACGAGTGTGTGTGGAGACATCTTTTTCCGTCTAATATGTGCTAGTTTTACCTTCATCGTAAGCAGACACATATCGAAACATTGTGGCAGCGGTGAAAGTGAAGATTTGTGGATAAAATGGATGCTATGATGATTAGCAAAAATGCTTTGAAAAGCTTTCAGGAATCAGTGTTTCAATGCTAGCTGCATGAAGTGTCACGCTGTGGGGTAGTTCTGATGGAATGACACACTGTGGGGTTGTACAGCTGCTGCATGCATGAGTGGAATGATATGCAGGCCAGTGAGCACACAACGATAAGGCGCAGTGTGTAAATCAGTGCTGTTGGAGACTGCTTAAACATAGCACTCGCTGCATGGAAACAGATAAAATAGTTTTGTTTCAATATATTTGCGATAGTAGTAGAAGATATTAGAGAATATTACGCAAATTGCGCAGTCGCGCGTTGAGCTTAAAGCTAAACGATACGTAAGCCATTAAGAGCGACGGGATACCCAGATATTGAATTGAATTGAATTGAATTGAATTTCCTTTATTGTCATTCAAACAATAATTTGAACGAAATTGCGTACCTTGCAGTCATGACAGAAAAAGAGCAACAAAACACACAATTAACACAATTTAACACAAGCATCCATCATCGTGAATCTCTAGGCACCTCCTCACAGTGAAGGAAGGCAAAAAGTCTTATCTCTTCCTTGCTCGTTCTCCCGCTGCGTCGAGACGATCGACATTCTCGATGTTGAAGCCCCCGCCGGGGGTTGGGTAAATCCCGCGGCCGATTCCAAGCTCCGCGAAGGGGCCAACTCAAACTCCGCGACCCGGGGCGGACGAAGCCGCCACCCTCCAGTCCAGCTGTTGCGGGAGCTGCCGAAAATCAGTCACCAAGCAGGGCCCTGCGAGCTCCCGATGTTACCGTCCACGGGACCCGCGGCCGAAGCCCGCCAAGCTCCGGAGTCGGGTCGCAGCCATATCTCCATCACTATGTCTACACCGTGATTAACCGTGATTAACGCCATCAGTACTGCCCTGTCATGTCCATCTGTACTATCCAACAGTGTATCAAATTGTGAAAGAGTGTAGCACATGTCACAATGTGATGACAATGAAAATGGCCGGTTAGAGGGTGGCAAAGATTACTCGTGGACTTTGCAGAGTTAGATGGACAATAATTGTTCATTATGATTGATAGTCACTCCGAGTGGGTTGAGGTTTTTCCGATGAACAAAACGACATCCAGCAAAACAGTAGACTTTTGCGAGGATCGTTTGCGTCCTATGGATTTCCAGAGGAAATTGTGTCTGATAACGGACCTCAATTCTGTTCACAAGAATTTGCACAATTCATGAAATGGAATGGTGTAAAACACACTAGAGTCATTCCTTACCATTCCGCTTCAAATGGAGCAGCAGAACGCACAGTGCAAATTGTAAAACGTCATTTAGTCAAACAACTGCTGGATCCAAATCCAATGAAAAGACAGTTGTCTCTGTCCACAAACTGGCTAACTTTCTGATAACATATCGAAACACACCTCACACCACTACTGGTCAAACGCCAGCTGAACTGTTCTTGAGGTGAAAACCAAGAACAAGGTTTTCACTGCTGAAACCAAACTTGGCTCAAACAGTAGAAAGGAAACAGGAAAAACAAAAAAGCATATCATGACAGAAGTAGATAAAGGAAAGCAGTGTTGAGTGGAATCAGAAGTTAAAGGTGAAAAACATCTGGCCGACTTCGGAGCTGTGGCGGGTTCTGGCGTTCCGGCGGCGGCGGCCCGACTCGGGGCTGAGGTGGTGTTACGGCGGCGGCGACCCGACTCGGGGCTGAGGTGGTGTTACGGCGGCGGCGACCCGACTCGGGGCTGAGGTGGTGTTACGGCGGCGGCGACCCGACTCGGGGCTGAGGTGGTGTTACGGCGGCGGCAACCCGACTTCCGGAGGTTCGGCCGCGGGCCCAGTAGACGACAACGTCGGGAGCTCGCAGGTCACAGGTTGGTGACCTGTTTTTCCAGAGCTCCCGCGGCAACAGCTTCGTCCGCTGGACTGGAGGGCGGCAGCTTCGACTACCCCGGGGCGCGGAGATTGAACCGGCCCGTTCGCGGAGCACGGTTGGGCCGCGGGACTTACTTACCATCACCAGGTGAGGGTCACAATATCGGAGACCTGGATCGCATTCGCGCAGAGGGAGAACAAGGAGGGAAGAGACAAAGACTTAAGATTTTTGCCTTCCATCACAGTGAGGAGGTGTCTGGTGAACTCACTGTGGTGGATGTTAAATTTGTGTTTATTGTGTGTTTTCTTATTTTATTATATGTATGACTGCAAGGCAACGAAATTTTGTTCAGACCGAAAGGTCTGAATGACAATAAAGTTTCCATGATCCATGATCCATGATCATCACAAGTGGATACTCCTAGGACATCCGGTGGCGCCCTAGCACATCCGGTCACGCTGTTACTAGCTGCCTCCGCCGAAAGTCTGGTTGTCTTTTTATTTTATTCTGTTTAGAGTGTGTTTTTTTAGTTTTTTTCAGTACTTTATGTGGGGGGAAGCGGCTAGGATAAAGGGGGAATCGTCCTTCAGTCGCTTCCTGGCGAGGATGCGGCTATTATCCCAGTCGCGTCCTCGCCACCCCCTCCCCCCCACCACCACCCCTTGTGGCCTACCAACTGGGACCGGACCAGAGCTTCAGCAACTGTGGCGCTGCGCTCGATACATCGCGGAGCGGGCGAGGCGTTACCTGGGATCGCCGCTTGGAGCTCGGGAGTGTTGGGCCGCTGCTCCAGCATCGCGGAGCTGTGGGTGCGGAGCTCCTAACGCGGGCGGAGCTGACTTTAACATCGCAAAGTCCTGGGACCCTTTGCCGGGTGTCGGCAGCTCGAATCTCCGCCCAGCGCGGCCTGTGGACATCGGGAGCCGCGGACTCCGGTGGAAGGTGGAAGGTGGCCGATTCAGAGGTCCAGGCCGCTGAGGATGTTCTCCCGTTCGACGTCGCGATTCCATCGTTCCCGGCGAGAGGGCTTGAACATCGGGCCGCCCGTGGCGGCGACTGCGGGGCGCTTGGGAGGCCCCGACCACGGGTGAACATTGGGGAACATCAGCGAGGAGGTTGACTGGACATTGGTTCCTTCCCTCACAGTGGGGATCTTTGGTGTCGCTGTGGGGATGTTTGAGTTGTGGACTACTGTGTTAAGTGCTTTTGTGTTTTATTTACATTTTATTTTTTGTATTACTGTGTGCGATAAAAGAATTTCGTTGTCTCTGAATTGAAGAAAATGACAATAAATTAAATCAAATCAAATCTAAAGTGGTTACCTGGAAGAGTAGTGAGAAAGTGTAGACCACGGACACACTTGGTCAAGATGTTTGGAAGTGGGAAGGTGAGAAAAGTACACATTGACCATGTCATGCCTATGCAAGCACAGACAGGTTTGTAACCAGATCAATTAGACGAGTCAGATAATTTGGTTACCACTCAAGTACAGGTACGAACGGATGAACCAGAAATGGTACATGAAGGTACACAAGATAGTGAGAGTTTGAACCAGCCTGAAAATGGAGGTTCAAGTGTGGTTGACAGTCTCCAAAATTGACTGATGGACTGGAATCTATGAATGTAGGTTAAAAGGAAGACTTGACTCGATCAAAAATGAGTCCAAGTGGTTCCAAACAGTCAGAAACTGTTGGTCAGAGACGATATCCAGACACAAGGAGAAATCGGTCGGTTAGGTTTAATTTGTGAAGTTTAATTTGGGAAATGCACAGATTATTGCATATGCAACATATATGCCTGATCCCCTCATTTTATTCAGTTTATATAAAAGTAAACTAATATAAAAGATTGTAATATATTCATACCGTTTTTATTATATTCACAAATATCAACAATGTATATTTAAAAATGTCAACAAGGCGATAACGTTTTCATTAAGGTGGGAGGAGTTGTAATAGCGCCACCTTTAGTTGGAGCATTGTATATGATTGAATAAACCACGGTGCAGCTGTGCAGTCATGTTCCGGTCACCAGTGAGTTAACATGTTATTCTGTGTCTGAGCTCAAGATGTCACAGATGGGAGTCAGGGGGTTTGTAGTAGATATTGGTCAGTAGTCGGTTACCTGCGAAGGAGATAGTGAGGTCAAGAAACGGTGGGGAGATATTGAAAATGGTCCAGGTGAATTTGAGTGCCGGATGGACGTTAGTGGTGAAATGGATGAAGTCAGTGAGTTCTGCATGGGTGCAGGAGGCAGCACCATTGCAGTCGTCGATGTAGCGGAGATAGAGTTCGGGGATAGGGCCACGGTATCGCCTCGAACAATGATATAGGCCCAGGCGCGAGCCAATAGCTACGCCTTGGTTTGGAGGAAATGGTAGGAGTCAAAGGAAAGGTTGTTGAGGGTAAGGCCCAGCTCCGCTAGGCGGAGGATTATCAGTAGACTTGGATTGGTTGGTTCTGTGGTCGAGGAAGAAACGGAGGGCTTTAAGACCCTCCTGGTCGGGGATGGAGATGTAGAGTGACTGGACATCCACGGTGAAGATGAGAGAATGGGGGCCTGGAAAACGGAAGTCATGAAGGGGACGAAGAGCATGTGAGGTGCCTGGGACATAGGCAGGGAGGGATTTGATCAGCGGGATAGGATGGAGTCGATGTATATGGAAATACATTTGGTGGCTACAAGGGTCGAGGTGTGTGGGCCTTAACGATAAATTAGATAGTTCGAAGGCATCATACTCTGCTGATCAAGAGCTAGTAAATGGGATTTAGTAATTGGATACTATTGACATAGTCCGTTGTTGGGCCTGCTTCTCTGCTCTGTGACTGTGATACACGACCCAGTCTTACACAATTCTCCACATGTGGTATCACCGTCACTGGTTATGGCAGGGGTTCGCTACTTTTCCATTGAATGGGTCGAGTTATAATGAGAGGTGCGGACATAATTCCTTCGAGTGCCGGAGGATGAGGGATGGTCTTATGATAATGTATAAAATCTCGTGGAACCGACCAGCAATGGGACTCTGCCTTTGGTTTGATCCACTCTTCTTCCATATGTGCCCGTCATGGCCTAATCCAATGCAAAGTCCTTTACAAAGTCCACTACACAAATGCAAGATTAGCTAGAATGTACCCAGCTGTTAATGACACCTGCAACAGATGTAATCAATCTCCCGCCAACCATAGCCATATGTTTTGGTCTTGCCCTAAGCTAACAGCCTTTTGGAGGAGTGTTTTCGAATTGATAAGCAGAGCTTACGACCAGACTATACTTCCAAATCCAATGTCAGCCATTTTCGGTACCCCTCCAGGTACCAACCTCTCTGTTGCGGTGAAACGTGTCCTAGCTTTTTCAACCTTGTTAGCCCGGAGACTGATTTTGCTTAGTTGGAGGCTTACCTGTCCCCCGACACACGCCCGTTGGATTAAGGAGGTGCTTTACAATCTGAAACTTGAAAAACTCAGGTTCTCTCTCAAAGGTTCTACCAAGACATTCCTAGATACATGGAACCCTTTCTTTGAACTGGTTAACTCTCTTAACGTGTCCCCGGACTCGGAAGAGGACTGAGTGCTCTCCATCATCGTTTTGTTCTACAGCAGCTGCTTTCCCCTTAATCCCCCCCTCCCCATAATTATTTATTTAAATATATGTGTGTGTGTGTGTATATATTTATATATATATTTTCTTTTTCTTTTTCTTTTTTATTTTTTTTATTTTTTTATTTTTTTAATATATTTTTTCTTTACTTTTATATAGCACATTTTGTTTCGTTTATTCTACCATTTGTGTGTGGATGTGGATGTATGTGAGTGTTGTTTGTCCCCGTTTGGCTCCGACCTGACTTGGGTGGGTTGAAGGTGGGTAAGGGTAAGGGTTTTGCCGATCGCTTACATACTGTTGTACAATTATGCCTTGACTGTTACTGTCTGTTATCATTGTATGTATGCAAATTGCTGTGAGATTCAAATAAAAAGATTTAAATATAAAATCTCGAGGAAAATAGATAAGGCAAATGCACTTTTATCCAGGTAGAGGAATCAAAAACCATCTTAGATATCGATATCGTCTGTTTCACATGGACAATCTTAGTCGCCATCATTCTACGAACATTCCCGCTCTGATCATAAATATCACTTTTCTCAGATGATTAGCATTGGTAAGGTTAGGCAAAGGTTTACTAGTGTGATATGTACCGAGGAATAGTGAAAAGCTTAGTTTTGCTTCTGATCCAATCAGATCGGATAGATCGTGCATAGGTACCAACAGTTCAAACTCAGAGGTGGACAAAAGTGCTGGAGAAACTCAGCGGGTGCAGCAGCATCTATGGAGCGAAGGAAATAGGCAACGTTTCGGGCCGAAACCCTTCTTCAAACTCAGATACATCAGATAGACCAAGGGGAATGTACAGAATACAGAATATTGTTCGTGATGTTATGATCAATATTGCCTTTTATATCTACGAATCCCAGAATTGTCCTTGTGTTTGTAAGGATGGACATCATTTGTTCAGCCCACATTGCTTACATCAGACCTCCGTGGAACTGGTCATGTGAAGTTGGTGAATTCGAGCTGTAAAAACGCACAGTTAGTATAATGTTGAAAACGCATCATTTGACTGTGCCGAGGTCCACAGCTGGAACGATGTATGATGCGTTGCTTCTGTGAACCATGAGACATCCCGCTGGGTTCGTGGTGTAGTGAATAATTAAGATGAGAAAGGCATTAGGTTTTAGCCACGTTTATTATCACATGTATCAAGTTACAGTCTAAAACTTGGTTGTGCATGCTGTCCAAACTGACCAGATATAACATATACAGATTCAATCAGTTCAAACACGAGGACACAGACTGGCGAGACTTCTTATTCTGAAACATTTATCGTAACTAGATTCTCCAGCGACCCTTTGTGTATTTCGGTGAATATCCATCCTGTCAAGGCATCTCAGAAGCCGACATTTATTGTGTCAATAAACTCACTTGTCGTTGTTCCAAACTGCACAGACGATCTGATATAGTGTTGGTCCTTTGACGGCCATTTTTGCCGAGGGATAAATGTCGACTTCAGTCTCTGCACCGAGTTGAAGACGCGCATCGTGTTCCTTGAAAGATATAACGTCAAAGCATAACCGTCTGCGGCCAAGGGGAAAGGGGTAACTACAGAGAGAGTGGGACATCTCATGAATCAAAGCGGCCACCCCCGTGTGGAGCCACAGGAGATGGACAAGATCCTCAATGAGTATCTCTCCTCAGTATTTATCGAGGAGAAAAACAGTCGATGACGGCGGATCTTGGGGCAGCCAATGGATGTGTCTTGAGAGCAGTCAGTGTTACCGTCGAAGAAGTACAGAAGGTTCTATCGTGTATCAAGGTAGACAAAACACCTGGGCTTGATCAGACATATCCGAGGACATTGTACGGAACTAGAGTGGGAATTGCGGGAGCCCAGGTTGAAATTCACGAGCCAATAGACAATAGACAATGGGTGCGGGAGAATGCCATTCGCCCCTTCGAGCCAGCACCGCCATTCACTGTGATCATGGCTAATCATCCACATTCAGTACCCCCTTCCTGCCTTCTCCCCAAAACCCTTAACTATGTTCTGTTTAAGAGCTCTATCTAACTCTCTCTTGAAAGCATCCAGAGAATTGGCCTCCACTGCCTACTGAAGCAGAGAATTCCACAGATTCGCAACTCTCCGGGTGAAAAACTGTTTCCTCATCTCCGTTCTAAATGGCCTACCCCATATTCTTAAACTGTGACCACTGGTTCTGGACTCTCCCAAAATCGGGAACACGTTTCTTGCCTCTATCGTGTCCAATCCTTTAATAATATTACACGTTTCAATAAGATCCCCTCTCATCCTTCTAAATTCCAGTGTATACAAACCCAGTCGCTCTATTCTTTCAACATATGAGAGTCCTACCATCCCGGGAATTAACCTGTTGAACCTACGCTGCACTCCCTCAATAGCAATAACGTCCTTTCTCAAAATCGGATGGCAAAACTATACACAATACTCCAGGAGTTGTCTCACCAGGGCCCTGTCCAATTGTAGAAGGACCTCTTTGTTCCTATACTCAACTCCTCTTGTTATGAAGGCCAACATGCCATTAGCTTTAGTGACAATATCCATGTAATTTATGCATATGAGCAATACATAGTCTCGCACATGCTCAGCCTCGCGCATATAATTATGCAAATCAGTCAGTGACGTTTAACTTGGAAATAAATCATTCTTGCTTTTGATCCCAACACGAGTGTGTGTGGAGCCATCTTTCCCCGTCTAATATGTGCTAGTTTTACCTACGTCGTAAGCAGACACATATCAAACATAGTTGCAGCGGTGAAAGTGAGGATTTTTGGATAAAATGAACGCTATGATGATTATCGTTGTTCAAAGGTGATGACACACATTCTTGAGGGAATTGAAGGTGTGGTGTGTTACTTGGATGACACCCTCATCTCAGCCCCTGACAGGCAGACACACGATGAAAGGTTGGAAGATGTACTCAAACGACTTGATACACACAGTGTAAGAGTGAAGGCACAGAAGTGTGAGTTCTTTCAGAACTCGGCAGAGTACTTGGGTCATAAGATAGACAAGAATGATCTACACCCCACCAAGGGTAACGTTGATGCGATCAAGAACGCGCCCACTCCCAGAAACATATCTGAGATCCGATCCTTTTTAGGATTAGTGCACTATTATGGGAAGTTGGTGCCAAATCTGTTCACCTGTTTACATCCCTTGAACGAGCTTTTGTGATAAGATGTACCATGGAAGTGGACACGTGAATGTGATCAAGCTTTCAAGTCATGTAATGCTCAGTTGGCAGAGAGTACAATGCTTGTTCATAAATAAGCCAATGAAGTTAGCATGTGATGCTTCACCATACGGTGTTGGGGCTGTGATCTCTCATGTGCTAGATAATGGATGGGAGAGGCCAATAGCATTTGCATCTTGAACACCCAATGTCAGTGTGATAAATTGTGCGCAAATAGAGCGAGAGGTTCTTGCTTTCATTTTGTCGTTAGGAGGTTTCACAAATATTTGTATTGTAGAGGGTTTCTAATCGAGACAGGTCACCAGCCGTTGATAGTGATCCCAAATACAAAAGCACACATACCAACTCTGGCAGCAGTCAGAATGCAAATTGTTTTGGAGGGAACTGCAGATGCTGGAAAATCGAAGGTACACAAAAATGCTGGAG
Source organism: Malacoraja senta (assembly GCA_038087875.1). NCBI lineage: Eukaryota > Metazoa > Chordata > Chondrichthyes > Rajiformes > Rajidae > Malacoraja > Malacoraja senta. The sequence continues at coordinate 62,240 of JAXLNO010000713.1, forward strand.
AAACTCATGGGATGCAGCAGCATCTATGGAGCGAAGGAAATAGGCAACGTTTCGGTCCGAACCCTTCTTCAGACTGATGGGGGGTGGGGGGAGGCGGGGAGAAGAAAGGAAAAAGGAGGAGGAGGAGCCCGGGGGCTGAGGGAGAGGTAGGGGGGTGGAGGAGACTGCAAGGGTTAACTGAATTGTGAGAATTCAATGTTCATGCCAAGAGGATGCAGACTACCCAAGCGGAATATGAGGTGCTGTTCCTCCAATTTCCGATGTTGCTCACTCTGGCCATGGAGGAGGCCCAGGACACAGAGGTCGCATTCGGAATGGGAGGGGGAGTTGAAGTGCTGAGCCACCGGGAGTTCAGGTTGGTTAATGCGGACCGAGCGGAGGTGTTCGGCGAAACGATCGCCAAGCATACGCTTGGTCTCACCGATATAGATCAGCTGACATCTAGAGCCAGAATGCAAAGATGGGCATTGATATTTTCTGCATACCAGTATGATATTCAGTATCGCAAGGCAGCAGAGCACACCAATGCTGATGCCATGTCTATATTACCTTTGGAATCAGAGGTTTCCCCAAACAGAGAGGACTTGTTTTATTTCTCTCATGTAGACGAGAGGGGACATTTGGAAGACTTCTCGCACTGATATAGTTTTGTCAAGAGTGCTGCAAATTGTCGCAAATGGATGGCCAAACAAATTGCCGGATTCAGAGGCAGAACTGAAAATATTATTTGTACGTAGGAATGAACTCTCAGTCGACCAAGATTGTGCCATGTGGGGTGCGAGAATTGTAATCCCTTAAAAAATGGAATAAAATTGTTAGGAGATCTTCATGATCAGAATTTGGGAATGTGTCTAACAAAGAGTCTAGCTAGAAACCATCTATGGTGGCCTGGTGTAGATAAGGACATAAAACAAACTGTGAAAGGGTGTAGCACATGTCAAGTAGTTGGAAAGAATCCACCAACAGTACCGCTACAGCCATGGAAATGGCCGGTTAGAGGGTGGCAAAGATTACTCGTGGACTTTGCAGAGTTAGATGGACAATAATTGTTCATTATGATTGATAGTCACTCCAAGTGGGTTGAGGTTTTTCCGATGAACAAAACGACATCCAGCAAAACAATAGACATTTTGCGAGGATTGTTTGCGTCCTATGGATTTCCAGAGGAAATTGTGTCTGCTAACGGACCTCAATTCTGTTCACAAGAGTTTGCACAATTCATGAAATGGAATGGTGTAAAGCACACTAGAGTCATTCCATATCATTCCGCTTCAAATGGAGCAGCAGAACGCACAGTGCAAATTGTAAAACGTAATTTAGTCAAACAACTGCTTGATCCAAATCCAAAGAAAAAACAGTTGTCTCTGTCTCACAAACTGGCTAACTTTCTGATTACATATCGAAACACACCTCACACCACTACTGGTCAAACGCCAGCTGAACTGTTCTTGAAGAGAAAACCAAGAACAAGGTTTTCACTGCTGAAACCAAACATGGCTCAAACAGTAGAAAAGAAACAGGCAAAAAAGCATATCATGACAGAAGTACACAAAGGATAGGAGTGTTGAGTGGAATCAGACGCTAAATTTGTAAAACATCATCACAAGTGGGTACTCCTAGGACATCCGGTGGTGCCCTAGCACATCCGGTCGCGCTATTACTAGCTGCCTCCTCCACCGTCTGGTTGTCTTTTTTATTTTGTTATATTTAGAGTGCGTTTTTGTGGGATTTTTTCAATACGTTATGTGGGGGGAAGCGGGTAGGGTAAGGGGGGAACCGTCCTTCAGTGGTTTCCTGGCGAGGATGCGGCTATTATCCGAGTCGCGACCTCGCCTCCCACCCTCAAACCCACCTCCGCTCGCGGCCTACCAACTGGGACCGGACCAGAGCTTCAGCAGCTGCGGCGCTGCGCTCGATACATCGCGGAGCGGGCGAAGCCTTACCTGGGATCGCCGCTTGGAGCTCCGGAGTGTTGGGCCGCTGCTCCAGCATCGCGGAGCTGTGGGTGCGGAGCTCCTAACGCGGGCGGAACTGACTTTAACATCGCAAAGTCCTGGGACTATTTGACGGGGGTCGCCAGCGCGAATCTCCGCCCAGCGCGGCCTGTGGACAAATGGAGCCGCGGACTCCGGTGGTAGGTGGAAGGTGGCCGATTCAGAGGTCCAGGCTGCTGAGGATGTTCTCCCGTTCGGCGTCGGGGTTCCATCGTTCCCGGCGAGAGGGCCTGAACATCGGGCCGCCCGTGGAGGCGACTACGGGTGCTCGGGAGCACCCGACCACGGGTGAACATTTGGGAACATCAGCGAGGAGGTTGACTGGACATTGGTTCCTTCCCTCACAGTGGGGAACTTTGGTGCCGCTGTGGGGATATTTCAGTTGTGGACTACTGTGTTCGGTGCTTTTGTGTTTTAAAAAATATATATTTTTTGTATTACTGTGTGGGAAGAGAATTTCGTTGTCTCTTAATTGAAGACAATTGAAGATAAATTAAATCAAATCAAATCTAAATAGGTTACCTGGAAGAGTAGTGAGAAAGTGCAGACCACGGACATACTTGGTCAAGATCTTTGGAAGTGGGAAGGTGAGAAAAGTACACATTGACCATGTCATGCCTATGCAAGCACAGACAGGTTTGCAACCAGATCAATTAGACGAGTCACATAATTTGGTTACCACTCAAGTACAGGTACCAACGGATGAACCAGAAATGGTACATGAAGGTACACAAGATAGTGAGAGCTTGAACCAGCCTGAAAATGGAGGTTCAAGTGTGGTTGACAGTCTACAAAATTGACTGATGGACTGGAATCTATGAATGTAGGTTAAAAGGAAGACTTGACTCGATCAAAAATGAGTCCAAGAGGTTCTAAACAGTCAGAAACTTTTGGTCAGAGACGATATCCAGACACAAGGATAAATCCGTCGGTTAGGTTTAATTTGTGAAGTTTAATTTGGGAAATGCACAGATCATTGCATATGCAACATAGATGCCTCACCCCCTCATTTTATTCAAGTTATATAAAAGTAAACTAATATAAAAGATTGTAATATATTCATACCGTTTTTATTATTTTCACAAATGTCATCAATGTATATTTAAAAATGTCAACAAGGCGATAACGTTTTCATTAAGGTGGGAGGAGTTATAATAGCGCCACCTTTAGTTGGAGCATTGTATATGATTGAATAAACCACGGTGCAGCTGTGCAGTCATGTTCCGGTCACCAGTGAGTTAACTTGTTAATCTGTGTCTGAGCTCAAGATATCACAGATGGGAGTCAGGGGGTTTGTAGTAGATATTGGTCAGTAGTTGGTTTCCTGCGATGGAGATAGTGAGGTCAAGAAACGGTGGGGAGATATTGGAAATGGTCCAGGTGAATTTGAGTGCCAGATGGAAGTTAGTGGTGAATTGGATGAAGCCAGTGAGTTCTGCATGGGTGCAGGAGGCAGCACCGTTGCAGTCGTCGATGTAGCGGAGGTAGAGTTCGGGAATAGGCCCACGGTATCGCTTCGAACAAGGATATGGGCCCAGGCGCGAGCCAATAGCTACGCCTTGGATTTGGAGGAAATGGGAGGAGTCAAAGGAAAAGTTGTTGAAGGTATGGACCTACTCCGCTAGGCGGAGGATTATTAGTAGACATGGACTGGTTGGTTCTGTGGTCGAGGTAGAAACGGAGGGCTTTAAGACCCTCCTGGTCGGGGTTGGAGGTGTAGAGTGATTGGACATCCAATGTGAAGATGAGGGAATGGGAACCTGGAAAACGGAAGCCATGAATGGGATGAAGAGCGTGTGAGGTGCCTGGGACATAGGTAGGGAGGGATTTGACCAGGGGGATAGGATGGAGTCGATGTATATGGAAATAAGTTTGGTGGTACAAGGGTCGAGGTATGTGGGACTTAACGATAAATTAGTTCGTTCGAAGGCATAATACTCTGCTGATCAAGTGCTAGTAAATAGGATTTAGTAGTTGGATACTTTTGAGAAAGTCCGTTGTTGGGCCTGCTTCTCTGCTCTGTGACTCTGTGACACACGACCCAGTCTTGCACAATTCTCCACATGTGGTATCACCGTCACTAGTTATGGCAGGGGTTCGCTACTTTTCCCTTGAATGGGTCGAGTTATAATGAGAGGTGCGGACATTATTCCTTCGATGAGGGATGATCTTATGATTATGTATAAAATCACGAGGAAAATAGATAAGGTAAATGCACTTTTACCCAGGTCGAGGAATCAAAAACCATCTTAGATATCGATATCGTCTGTTTCACATGGACAATCTTAGTCGCCATCATTCTACGAACATTCCCGCTCTGATCATAAATATCACTTTTCTCAGAAGATTAGCATTGGTAAGGTTAGGCAAATGTTTACTAGTGTGATATGTACCGAGGAATAGTGAAACGTCTTTTTTGCTTCCGATCCACTCAGATCGGCTAGACCGTGCAAAGGTACAACTGTTCAAACTCAGAGGTAGACAGAAATGCTGGAGAAACTCAGCGGGTGCAGCAGCATCTATGGAGCGAAGGAAATAGGCAACGACCCTTCTTCAAACACCGATACATCAGATAGACCAAGGGGAATGTACAGAATACTAAATATTGTTCGTGATGCGATGATCAATATTGTCTTTCATTTCTACGAATCCCAGAATTGTCCTTGTGTTTGTAAGGATGAACATCATTTGCTCAGCCCACATTGCATAATTCAGACCGCCGTGGAACTGGTCATGTGCAGTTGGTGAATTCGAGCTGTAAAAACGCAAAGTCAGTACAATGTGCAAAACGTATCATTTGACTGTGCCGAGGTCCACAGCTGGAACGATGTATAATGCAGTGCTGTTGTGAGCCATCCCGCTGGGTTCGTGGTGTTGTGAACAATTAAGATGGGAAGGGCATTAGGTTTTAGCCACGTTTATTATTCTCACATGTATCAAGGTACATTCTAAAACTTGGTTGTGCTTGCTGTCCAAAGTGATCAGATATAACATATACAAATTCAATCAGTTCAAACACGAGGACACAAGATTGGTGAGTCTTTGTATAAACACAGAGGGTGGTAACTGTGTGGTTAGTGGGTATATAGAACGAGCTGCCAAAGGAGATAGTTGGGGTGAAAACTATCACAAAATGTAAAGACATTTGGACAGGTAGGTGAATAGGAAAGGTTGAAAATAATCAGTGCCATAGCCGGTGTGACTAGTGTTTATGGGGCACATTGGCCGGTTAGGGCCTGGTAACGGAGGGTAACAGGTTATTCGTATGTCCCGTGGTGCGCAGTTTCAGAACTGACCTCGGACTCAATCATTTCCTACCTCATTACATTATTCGTCATTGCCCTATTGTCCAAAACACATGTTCGCCCAGCCATATTTGTACTTGATAAATGAGCATCACTATTTCTGGGTAGGAGGTACAGTGTATTCAGATATGTTTGACAGGATAAATTCCATCTTATCTCAGTCACCCAATTCGTATTCTGAAACATTTATCCTTACTAAATTATCCAGCAACCCTTTGTGTATTTCGGTGAATATCCACCCTGTCAAGGCCTCTCAGAAGCGGACATTTATTGTGTCAATAAAATTACTTGTCGTTGTTCCAAACTGCACAGAGTAGACAATCTGATAAACTGTTGGTCCTTTGGCGGCCATTTTTTCAGAGGGATAAATCTCGACTTCAGTCTCTGCACCGAGCTGAGGACGCGTATCGTGTTCCTTGAAAGATATAACGTCAAAGCAGAACAATCTGTGTCCAAGGGTAAAGGGGTAACTACAGAGAGAGTGGGCTCTCATGGATCAAAGTTAGTACAATGGGCAAAACGTATCATTTGACTGTGCCGAGGTCCACAGCTGGAACGATGTATGATGCGTTGCTTCTGTGAACCATGGGACATCCCGCTGGGTTCGTGGTGTTGGGATCAATTAAGATGCGAAGGGCATTAGGTTTTAGCCACGTTTATTGTTATCACATGTATCAAGGTACAGTCTAAAACTTGGTTGTGCATGCTGTCCAAACTGATCAGATATAACATATACAGATTCAATTAGTTCAAACACGAGAACACAGAGTGGTGAGTCTTTGTATAAACACAGAGGGTGGTCAGTATGTGGATTCGCACAGGGGTTGGTGGGTTTATAGAACGAGCTGCTAGAGCAGATAGTTGAGGCGAAAACTATCACAAAATATAAAGACATTTGGACGTAAATGTATGGGAAAGGTTGAAAATGATCAGGGCCAAACATAGCAGGTGAGACTAGTGGAGATGGGGCACATTTGTCGGTTAGGGCAAGCTGGGCCGATGGTCTATGATTATGTAAATAGATGAAGCAAAGTGGACGATACAGAGTGCGGAACACAGTTTTCACCATTGTATCGCATTGTTGTTCCTCAGTTTGTGAGACAACGCCCAATGCCACAATGAGTTAGAGGCTGTTGTGAGACAACGCCCAACGGCACAATGGATTAGAGGCTGTTGTGAGACAACGCCCAACGGCACAATGGGTTAGAGGCTTCTGTGAGACAACGCCCAATGCCACAATGGGTTAGAGGCTGTTGTGAGACAACGCCCAATGCCACAATGGATTAGAGGCTGTTGTGAGACAACGCCCAATGCCACAATGGGTTAGAGGCTGTTGTGAGACAACGCCCAAGGCCACAATGGGTTAGAGGCTGTTGTGAGACAATGCCCAATGCCACAATGGGTTAGAGGCTGCTGTGAGACAAAGCCCAATGCCACAATGGGTTAGAGGCTGTTATGAGACAACGCCCAATGCCACAATGGGTTAGAGGCTGTTGTGAGACAATGCCCAATGCCACAATGGGTTAGAGGCTGCTGTGAGACAAAGCCCAATGCCACAATGGGTTAGAGGCTGCTGTGAGACAAAGCCCAATGGCACAATCGGTTAGAGGCTGTTGTGAAACCAGCAACGTGACCGTCGGAAACCAGCACCACTGCGTCACTAATGTTTTCTTGGATGATGAATGAATGAAGTTAGAGGCAAATTGACCAGAACCACAACTCTGGAGGGACTGTTCAGAGGCCTGGTAACGGAGGGTAGCAAGCTATTCGTATGTCCCGTGGTGCGCAGTTTCAGAACTGACCTCGGACTCAATCATTTCATACATAGAAACATATAAAATAGGTGCAGGAGCAGGCCATTCGGCCCTTCGAGCCTGCACCGCCATTCAATATGATCATGGCTGATCATCCAAATCAGTATCCTGTACCTGCCTTCTCTCCAAAGCCCCTGATTCTTAAGCCACATGGGCCACATCTAACTCCCTCTTAAATATAGCCAATGAACTGGCCTCAATTACCTTCTGTGGCAGAAAATTCCACAGATTCACCACTCTATGTGTGAAAAATGATTTTCTCATCTCGGTCCTAAAAGACTTCCCCCTTATCCTTAAACTGTGACTCCTTGTTCTGGACTTCCCCATCATCGGGAACAATCTTCCTGCATCTAGCCTGTCCAAACAGTTAAGAATCTTGTAAGTTTCTATAAGATCCCCCCTCAATCTTGTAAATTCTAGCGAGTACAAGCCGAGTCTATCCAGTCTTTCTTCATATGAAAGTCCTGCCATCCCAGGAATCAGTCTGGTGAACCTTCTATGTACTCCCTCTATGGCAAGAATGTCTTTCCTAAGATTTGGTGAACAAAACTGTACGCAATACTCCAGGTGTGGCCTCACCAAGACCCTGTCGAACTGCATTAGAACCCCGCTGCTCTTATGCTCAAATCCTTTTGCTATGAATGCTAACATACCCTTCGCTTTCTTCACTGCCTGCTGCACCTGCATGCCTACTTTCAATGACTGGTGCACAATGACACCCAGATCTCGTTGCATCTCCGCTTTTCCTAATCGGCCACCATTCAGATACTAATCTACTTTCCTGTTTTTGCCACCAAAGTGGATAACCTCACATTTACCCACATTATACTGCATTTGCCATGCATTTGCCCACTCACCCAACCTATCCAAGTCAGCTTGCAGCCTCCTAGCATCCTCATCACAGCTAACACTGCCCCCCAGCTTCGTGTCATCCGCAAACTTGGAGATGTTGCATTCAATTCCCTCCTCCAGATCATTTATATATATTGTAAATAGCTGGGGTCCCAGCACTGAGCCTTGCGGTACCGCACTAGTCACTGCCTGCCATTCTGAAAATGACCCGTTTACTCCTACTCTTTGCTTCCTGTCTGCCAGACAGTTCTCTATCCACATCAATACTGAACCCCCAATACCGTGTGCTTTAAGTTTGCATACTAATCTCTTATGTGGGACCTTGTCGAAAGCCTTCTGAAAGTCCAGATATAACACATCCACTGGTTCTCCCTTATCCACTCTACTAGTTACATCCTCGAAAAATTCTAGAAGATTCGTCAGACATGATTTACCTTTCTTAACTCCATGCTGACTTTGTCCAATGATTTCACCACTTTCCAAATGAGCTGCTATCCCATCTTTAATAACTGACTAGCATTTTCCCCACTACCGATGTTAGACTAACTGGTCTGTAATTCACCGTTTTCTCTCTCCCTCCCCTTTTAAAAAGTGAGGTTACATTAGCTACCCTCCAATCCACAGGAACTACTCCAGAATCTGAAGAGTTCTGAAAAATTATCACCAATGCATCCACTATTTATGGGGATACTTCCTTAAGTACTCTGGGATGCAGCCTGTCTGGTCCTGGGGATTTATCGGCCTTTAATCCATTCCATTTATCTAACACCACTTCCCGGCTAACCTGGATTTCACTCAGTTCCTCCATTTCATTTGACATGATTACATTACTCTTCATTTCCCTGTTGTTCAATAAACAATTTCGCCCAGCTATATTTGTACTTGATAAATGAGCGTCACTATTTTCTGGGTAGGAGGTACAGTGTATTCAGATATGTTTGTCAGGATAAATTCCATCTTATCTCAGTCACCCAATTCGTATTCTGAAACATTTATCCTTACTAAATTATCCAGCGACCCTTTGTGTATCTCGGTGAATATCCATCCTGTCAAGGCCTCTCAGATGCCGACATTTATTGTGTCAAAAAAATCACTTGTCGTTGTTCCAAACTGCACAGAGTAGACGATCTGATAAACCGTTGGTCCTTTGACGGCCATTTTTTCCGAGGGATAAATCTCTACTTCAGTCTCTGCACCGAGCTGAAGACGCGTATCGTGCTCCTTGAAAGATATAACGTCAAAGCAGAACAATCTGCGGCCAAGGGGAAAGGGGTAACTACAGAGAGAGTGGGACCTCTCATGAATCAAAGTGGTCACCTCTGTGTGGAGCCACAGGAGATGGACATGATCCTCAATAAGTATCTCCCCTCTGTATTTTTCGAGGATAAAAACAGTCGGATGGAGGATCTTGGGACAATCAATGGGAGTTTCTTGAGAGCAGTCAGTGTTACCGTCGAAGAAGTATTGAGGGTACTATCGTGTATCAAGGTAGACAATCTCCAGGGCCTGGGACATATCCGAGGACATTGTACGAAATTAGGGTGGGAATTGCGGGAGCCCTCGTTGAAATGTACGTGGTCAAGATGCGGAAGTGTGCCATTCGGCCCTTCGAGCCAGCACCGCCATTCACTGTGATCATGGCAGATCATGCACAATCAGTACCCCGTTCCTGCCTTCTCCCTATATCCCTTGAATCTGCTATCTTTAAGAGCTCTATCTAACTCTTTCTTGAAACCATCCAAAGAATAGGCCCCCACTGCCTTCTGAGGCAGACAATTCCACAGATTCGCAACACTCTGGGTGAGAAAATGTTTCCTCATCTCCGTTCTAAATGGCTTACCCATTATTCTTAAACTGTGGCCCGTGGTTCTGGATTCCTCCAACATCGGGAACACGTTTCCTGCCTCTAGCGTGTTCAATCCCTTAATAATCTTATACGTTACAATAGGATCCCCTCTCATCCTTCTAAATTCCAGTGTATACAAACCCAGTCGCTCCATTTGTTCGACATACGACAGGCCCGCCACCCCGGGAATTAACCGTGTAAACCATGGGAACAACGTCCTTTCTCAAAATCGGAGACCAAAACTGCACACAATTCTCCTGGTGTTGTCTCTCCAGGGCCCTGTCCAACTGTAGAAGGACCTCTTTGCTCCTATACTCAACTCCTGTGGCTATGAAGGCCAACATGCCATTAGCTTTTGTGACAATATCCATGTAATTTATGCGTATGAGCTGTACTCATTCTCGCACATGCTCAGACTTGCGCATATAATTATGTAAATCAGTCAGTGACCTTTAACTTGGAAATAAATCATTCTTGCTTTTGATTCCTACACGAGTGTGTGTGGAGCCATCTTTCTCCGTCTAATAAGTGCTAGTTTTACGTACATCGTAAGCAGACACATATCAAAACATGGTGGCATCGGTGAAAGTGAAGATTTGTGGAGAAAATGGACGCTATGATGATTAGCAAAAATGCTTTGAAAAGCTTTCAGGCATCAGTGTTTCAATGCTCAGCGACCGACTAGCTGCATGCATGAGTGGAATAATATGCAGGCCAGTGAGCACACAAAGATAAGACGCAGTGTGTAAATCAGTGCTGTGGGAGTGCTTAAACATAGCACACGCTGCATGGAAACAGATACAAACAAGTTCTGTTGCAATATATTTTGTATATTAGTAGAAGATATTAGAGAATATTACGCAAATTGCGCAGTCGTGCATTGCGCTTAAAGCTAAACGATACGTAAGCGATTATGAGCGACGGGATACTATGATATTTGAATTGAATAGAATTGAATTTCCTTTATTGTCATTCAAACAATAGTTTGAACGAAATTGCGTACCTTGCAGTCATGACAGAGAAAAAACAACAAAACACACATTGAACACAATTTAACACAAACATCCATCAGAGTGAATCTCCAGGCAACTCCTCACTGTGATGGAAGACATAAAGTCCTATCTCTTCCTTGCTTGTTCTCCCGCTGCGTCGAGGCGATCGAGGCTCTCGATGTTAAAGCCCCCGCCGGGTGATGGGTAAATCCCGCGGCCGATTCCATGCTCCCCGAACGGGCCGAGTCAAACTCCGCGACCAGGGGCGGACGAAGCCGCCACCCTCCAGTCCAGCTGTTGCGGGAGCTCCCGAAAATCAGTCACCAAGCAGAGCCCTGCGAGCTCCCGATGTTACCGTCCACAGGGCCCGCGGCCGAAGCCCGCGAAGCCCCGAAGTCGGGTCGCAGCCACAGCGCCACCACAGCCTCCGAAGTCAGCCAGCTCCGCGATGGGAAGTCCACAGGCTCTGCCACCGGAGCCCCCAAAGTCGATTTCAGTTTGAGGCCGCCAGCTCCACGATATTAGGCCTCAGTACAGACGCAGACGGAGATATGAGAAGGAAAAGGTCGCATCCCCGTTGAAGGAAGACATTTAAAAACATCTTTCCCCCACTCCCCACATATACACAACTAAACATAAACTAAAACATACGTCTAATAAGACAAAATAAAACAAATAAAGACAAAGACAGGCGACTGCAGGCGAGCCGCAGCTACATCCGGATGGAAGTGGCGGCGCAGGCCAGTTCATCTTTCCACGTGGCTCCACCACCCAACCTAAAGCTCAAAGAGAAGCGGGTGGAAGAGTGGAAAATGTTTAAACAAATGTACGAAAATTATCATTACATGACTACTGCCCCATAGAGTATCTCCCTATCAGTACTACAACACAGCGTGTTATTACATCAGTACTACTCCACACTGTCACTCCGTCAGTACAACCCCACAGTGTGTCATTCCATCAGAACTACCCCACAGCGTGACACTTCATCAGTAGTATTACACAGTGTCATTTCATCAGTACTACTGCACAGTGTGTCACGCCATCAGTACTACTGCACAGTGAGTCTCTCCATCACTACGTCCACACCGTGTTTAACGCCATCAGTACTGCTCCATCGTGTGTCACTCCATCAGTACTATCCCGCAGTGTATCACGCCAATCGTACTACCTATATATTGTCATTCCAACCTTACTACCCCACAGTGTGTCTCTCCATCAGTACTACTCCACCTTGTGTCCATAACATCAGTACTACCCCACAGTGTGTCTCTCCATCAGTACTACCCCAATGTATGGCCATAATATTAATGTTATCCCACAGTGTTTCTCCATCAGTACTACCCTACAGTGTGTCCATAACATTAGTAATACCCCATAGTGTGTCCACTCCATCAATACTACCCCACACTGTGTCCATTACATTAGTACTACCCACAGTGTTTCGTTCCATCAGTACTATCACACAGTGTGTCTCTCCATCAGTACTACCCCACAGTGTGTCCATAACATTAGTACTACCCCACAGTGTGTCCATAACATTAGTACTACCCCACAGTGTGTCCATTACATTAGTACTACCACACAGTGTTTTGTTCCAGCAGTACTATCCCACAGTGTGTCACTCTATCGGTACTACCCCACAGTGTTTCACTACATCAGTACTATCCCAGAGTGTGTCGTTCCATCAGTACTATAAAGTGTGCCATTCCATCCGTTCTGCCCAGTTTGTCACTGTATCAGTACTACCCCATAGTGTGTCACTCTATCAGCACTCCCACAGTTTCACTACAACAGTACGACCCCAATGTGTGTTATTCCATCAGTACTACCCAATAGTGATTCTCTCCATCAGTACTACCCCATAGTGATTCACTCCATCAGTACTACCCCACAGTGATTCACTCCATCAGTACTACCCCACAGTGTGTCTCTCCATCAGTACTACCCTACAGTGATTCACTCCATCAGTACTACCCCACAGTGTGTCTCTCCATCAGTACTACCCCACAGTGATTCACTCCATCAGTACTACCCCACAGTGTGTCTCTCCATCAGTACTACCCTACAGTGATTCACTCCATCAGTACTACCCCACAGTGTGTCTCTCCATCAGTACTACCCTACAGTGATTCACTCCATCAGTACTACCCCACAGTATTTCACTTCTTCAGAAACACCCACAGTGTGTCATTCATCAGTACTAACTCGCAGTACGTCAGACCATCAGTAATACACCACAGTGCGTCATTCCATCAGTACTATCACACAGTGCGTCACTCCATTGGTATAGCACCACAGTGTGCCAGTCCATCAGTAACATACAACAGTGGGCCAATCCATCAGTACCAGTCCACAGTGTGTATCCCATCAATGTCACCCCGTTGGGCGCCACTCCACCAGTACTACACCACAGTGTGTCAATCCAGCTTAACTATCCCCACAGTGTCAATCCAGCTTAACTATCCCCACACTGTCAATCCAGCTTAACTATCCCCACAGTGTCAATGCAGCTTAACTATCTCCACAGTGTGTCAATCCAGCTTAACTATCCCCACAGTGTCAATGCAGCTTAACTATCCCCACAGTGTCAATCCAGCTTAACTATCCCCACAGTGTCAATGCAGCTTAACTATCTCCACAGTGTCAATCCAGCTTAACTATCCCCACACTGCCAATCCAGTTTAACTATCACCCCATCAGTACTACACAATGTGACATTCCATCTGAACTATGCCACTTTGTGTCACTCCATCAGTACTACCCCACTGTGTGTGTCACGCTTTCAGTCTCCCCCACAGTGTGTCACTCCATCAATAATTTCCAACAGCGTGTCACTCCATTAGGGCTTTCCCCAAACCGCGTCATTGCATATTCCACACAAACGCACACTCACAGGCACTCACAATCTCACACACTCACACAATTAACACAATTACCCACCCTTACGCACGGCAATGCACTCTTACACATAACCATATAACAACCATATAACCATATAACAATTACAGCACGGAAACAGGCCATCTCGGCCCTTCAAGTCCGTGCCAAACACTTATTTTCCCTTAGTCCCATCTACCTGCACTCAGACCATAACCCTCCAATCCTTTCCCGTCCATATACCTATCCAAATTATTTTTAAATGATAAAATCGAACCTGCCTCCACCACTTCCACTGGAAGCTCATTCCACACAGCTACCACTCTCTGTGAAGAAGTACCCCCTCATATTACCCCTAAACTTATATCCCTTAATTCTCAAGTCATGTCCTCTTGTTTGAATCTTCGCTACTATCAATGGGAAAAGCTTATCCACGTTTCTCTGTCTATCCCTCTCATAATTTTAAAGACCTCAATCAAGTCCCCCTTGACCTACATACATAAACATCACTCATAAAACGCTATAGAGACGAGGAAGCAGTGGTAGAGGGCAGAGCTCATTCCTAGGTCCTGGAGTTCGGAGATAGCAACCAGCTCTCTCCCTCCCCCCCAACCCCGACTGTGGACACAGCTACACACGGCCACACACACAATGCCAAGCTCAAGCCTGTTCAGACATTTAATATCATAATTATCAATCTTATCCTGGTCTCAAGTTCTTTTCCATACCTGGTCACATTGGTCTTCAGTTCCCTATTGGCCACAAGAAGCTTCGCTCCAATCCGGTTTGTATTTAATAAATGGGCACCACTGTTGTTCTGAGGTAGAGTGTACTCGAGATTCAGATATATCCGAGAGAGTAAATTACATCACATCTCAGTCACTCCAAAGTGAATTCATATTCTGATCATCTGATCCTAACGTAACCATCCATATACCCGTTCTTTAATGCTCTGAAGCTCCATCCTTTCAGGGCCTCGCAAACTCCCACATACCGGCGTCAATTACTGACTTGTTGTACCAACTGCACAGAGTAGAGGATCTGGTCAATTATTGGTCGTTTCACAGCCACTTGATGCGAGGGATAAATCTCCACTTCTGACTCTACACCGCTTTAAAGGGAAGCATCACCTTATTTAAAAGAGAGAGGGCTAAGGCATCATACTCTATGGACCAAGTGCTAGAAAATGCGACCCAGTTATTGGATAGCATTAACACAGCACGACTGCACTACTCTATCCTTGTGTGACCGAGCTGCAGGGAGAGGTGACGAATTTATTCCCTGGAGCGAAGGAGACTGAGGGGTGATGATATGAAGGTGTATAAAATCATGAGTGGAATAGATAGGCTGAATGCAGTCCATTTTCCCCAGGATTGAGAATCAAAAGGCAGATCTCATAGGTTTCATGTGAGAACAGCAAGATTTACAAGGAACCTGAAGGGAAGACTTCACACAAATAGAGAATGTTGGGTACATGGTTTGAACATTGATAAGAGCATTCACTTCTGACATCACATATGTTTTCTGCCTGGACGGATGTTATCTAAGTCTTCTGACTATACTATGTTTTCCTGCTGTATTGCAGATGCACGGTGATTAATACGGTCCACGATAAGGTATCAGGCGTTTTACTGGGTTCTTCCTCCTGTCCCCACTTCGCACCTTGTCTTCGCATTTGTTCACCCCCATTCAACACCTTCTCTTGTATATCAATACTGTATGTGTTACATGGACAATCATAGTAGCCATCATGGTACGAGTATCCCTCTCTGGTCATAGTTGGTACTTATGTCAGATCATTAGTTTAGCTGAGGTTAGGCTTCGTTATTATTGTCAGATATTTCGAGGTACAGTGAAAAGCGTGGCATTGCACGTTATCCATTCAGTTCAGATATGCCATATACAGATGCATAGAAATAGAAAATAGGTGCAGGAGTAGGCAATTCGGCCCTTCGAGCCAGCACTACCATTCAAGATGATCATGGCTGATCATCCAAAATCAGTAACCCGTTCCGCCTTTTCCACATATCCCTTGATTCCCTCAGCCGTAAGAGCTAAATCTAATTCTCTCTTAAACTACAACCAGTTAAAGCCCTGCAGATGGAGCGAGGAGGAAGATACAGAATGTCGAATATATTTAATTACAGAAGATCATGCTGAATATTGTTGGTTATTTCCATCAACCCCTGAATTGTCCGTGTATTTGTGAGAATGAACAAAATTTACTCAAGCCACTTTGCATCAATCCGTTCTCCGTAGAACTGGACAAGTGCAGTTGGATAATTTGAGTTTTGTAAAATCACAAAGCAACACATCTTTTGCAAAAATATTATTTAAGTTTGCAGAAGGTCTCGTCTGGAGCAGTGGATGATGCAATGAGACATCGCCCTGGGATCGCGATGTTGTAAACAATTAAGAGGAGAGGCGTTCAAATATCAGCTTCAGTTTTAAGTTTATTGTTGCATGTCCCGAGCTAAAGTAAAAAGCTTTGTTTTGCGTGCAATGCAGACACACTAGATATACCATATATATACAGTAATAGTTACAACTCGAGCAGGGGGTATACGGTTTTACACAGAGAATGAGTTGACATATGAGGTAGTTGCGGCATATATTAGGGCATCTTTCAAAGACAGCTGGACTGCTGCATGGATAGGAATGATTTAGAGTGATGTGGGCGAGTTGCGGGAAGGGGTGACTAGTGTAGATGGGCACATTGGTCGGCATGTGCAAGCTGGGTAGAAAATCCCATTACCATGTTGTAGGATTCGATAATTCTATGAAAATAGATAGAGCAACGTGGAAGATGCAAAACATAGTTGGCAGCATTGGTGTGTATTTTCCTGCATCAGTTACTTAGACAATTTTAAATATCCGCAATGCGGTAGAAGCGAATTGAGCAGTACCCTAGTCTACGGGCATGCATACTCTGGAATTTAGAAGCGTGAGAGGGCATCTTATTGAAACATATAAGACGATTAAGGGTTTGGACACGAGAGAGGCAGGAAACGTGTTCCCGATGTTGGGGGACGCCTGAACCAGAGGCCATAGTTTAAGAATAAGTGGTAAGGAATTTAGATGGGAGATGAGGAAACATTTTTTTCACTCAGAGTATTGCGAGCCTGTGGAATTCTCTGCCTCAGAGGGCGGTGGAGGCCGGTTCTCTGGATACTTTCAAGTAAGAACTTAATAAGGCAATGAAAGATAGCGGAATCAGGGGATATGGGAAGAAGGCAGGAACGGGACACTGATTGTGGATGATCAGCCGTGATCACATTGACTGGCGGTGCTGGCTCGAAGGGCCGAATGGATTACTCCTGCACCTATTGTCTATTGTCTATTGTACCTTTTGATATAAATTTCGGCCAGTACTCGATGTAAAGGAGATATAGTAGCGGACTGAAAATGATTTATTTTAGGGTCCGGTGTTACTTTGGATGAGGTGTCACCTATCCTCACTGACTGAGGATCGTTGGTGCTAAAATCGAGCATTCAGCGGTAGAGGCGGAGAAGATACCTCGGTCCCGGCGTTTGGAGATAATAGCCACTCCATCCCCTATCACATAAAGGTACACACTGCTGAACGCATCATTTACAGCGCGAGGCTGTTCCTATTTTCCACATTAAACAGGATCTGACGCAGGACTCATATTAATCCACAGCTGGTCACCTTAGCCGTCATTACACCATTGTCTACAAACACACGTGCTCCAGCCCTATTTGAACGGAATGAGTTATCATCACTAATGTTTGGGCAACATGGTACGGGAGGTTCAGATATATTTGCGAGCATAAATTGCTTCTCATCTCAATTCACTCCATGGTAAACACCTACTTTGAAACTTGTATCCTCACGTCATCACCCATCTAGCGATTGTGTAATGCTTTCAATATCTATCCTGTCAGCCCTCGCAGAATCCGACATTTACAGTGTTAATATATTCACTTGTCGTTCTTCCAAACTGCACAGCGTAGATGATCTGATCAATTGTTGCTCCTTTGGCAGTTCCTTCATCCGTGGGATAAACCTCAACTTCAGATTCTGCATCGTATTGTAGGTACCGCCTTACTTGAAAGATATATAGTGTCAGGGCATAATGTTCTGCTGATCAAGTGCTAGTAAATGGGAATTAGTAAATGGATAGCACAGGTGTAGATAGGTGTTTGGCCTGTGTCTCTACTGCGTGACTAAATGACTCTCGGACCAGTGTATACACGTTTCTCCATTTGTAGTATCACCGTCAGTCGTTAGAGCAGGACTTCGCTACACTAGCCTTGTATGGGCCGAGCTCTTGGTAGGGATGAGGACTTTATTCATTGGAGCACAGGAAGCTGAATGTTGCTTATAAAGGTATATACGGGGAATAGATCGAGAGAATGCACAGTCTTTTCTACAGAATGGGGAATCAAAAAACAGAGATCATGGGTATATGGTGAGAGGAGCAAGATTTACAAGGAACCTGACGGGAAGACTCTACACTCAGACAGCGATACATGTACGGAACGAGCTATCAGATGCGGTCGTTGAGATATGTTGAGTCGATGCTGGCATTTCTAGTCACTACGTTTGGAAATCTAGCTGCCATCTGGACAGTAGCAAGAGGTAAATAGGTGACCATCTTTCGTTATTTGTGTTGAGCAATAAATGTTCGGCAGCAACTGATTCTGCATCAATGTTCAGGTGCCCTGATGCGCCAGTTTGCACTCTAATGCGGAGTGCGGCATTCTTGTATTTGGTGAAACGACACCATATCGTGCAGTTACTTCCACAGCACCGGGGATTTGATCAGGTCATCCATTTATAACATTAGATGTCCCTCCTCTCTCCACGATGTCTTCAGATCATCTGAGAATTTCCTGTTTTCCTCTTGCATGTGTAGATGCCCGACAATTACTGCGGACTACAATACAGCAGCAGCGTTTTACTGTGTTACTCCTCCTGCCCCAGTCTTCACTTTCTCTTCGCATTTGTCCAACTGTTTGTTTGTGCTTAACAACCATTCATCAGGTCTCTTGAATATCAATGTCGTCTATGAATCTGAATCGCCATCACAGTACGATCATTCCAGCTCTGATCATACCTTCTGAACCTTCTGAATTTGTAGTCGGCAGGGCAGTACTCTGCATATCGCCCACTTGATATTTGGTATTTGGTACATATTTGGTTCTTACCTCTGATCATTGGGTTTGGTTAGGTTAGGCTAGGAATGTTACTGTCACAAGTACGGAGACACAGTGAAAAGCTGTGTTGCCTCCTATCCACTCAGATCAGACATACAATACATAGATACAATCAGTTGAAACGAAGTCATTAGATCGAGCAACAGGAATAATAGAGGCAGCATATAGTTCATGATATAGAATATCATCCTGAATATGATTTTTTGTTTAAATCAAACTTTAAATTGTCCGTATATTTTAATAATGAATAACATTTGCTTAAGCTGCATCGCATAATTCCGTTCTTCGTGGAACTCGATATGTGCAATCGGAGAATTCATGCTCTGCAAAAACACAAATAAAAAATGTGTACTGTTGTCGGAAACGTTGAGAATCTAAAGGAAGATGAGTAAGTTGTAGTTTGTTTAACCTTGCAGCTCACATACTGGGGAGCATGATTGGAGCGTTGCTAAGATATAATGTAGTTAAATTAGCTAAAGTTGAAACATTCTGCTGAGAAACAGGCTTCCTTATCAGTAGGGGGAGGATAGTCTTTTGTAGTCCTGTCCACAGTAGGTTCATATCTGTTGCAATCTTGGATTACAGCTACCTTTGGTTACTCTGTTTAGCAGGCACGTCTCCAAAAGGTTCACAAACGATCTCCTTTACGAGGGGACTCCATTTGTCGAGAAGAATCTGGACATTTATGATATCTACATGTTAGATACATGGGAAGGAAATTTCTAAACAACAAGAAACCCAAGATTAAAGTTAACTTTGGGGAAACGCAAAGATGAAAGGTTACAGAGACATTGATTAATGATGTTGTATTTCAACTCCACAAGTAACCATTGTGTCATGAGGGTAGAAGAATCCTACAGTTACCGTGGGAGTTTGAAGCAGCTTGAGCTTCCTCACACTGTTTCGCGATGTACATCGCCGAGGCCTGTATTAAATCGACTTGTTCGTTTGCCTCACCACTGATCTATGAGCTGTTTTATTTGTTGTCTGTGCCTATATGGGTACAGTTAGATATAGGGTACGGGTAAAGCACAAAATCCCTTCCTACATGTACAACACATGTTATTAAACTGTACCGACGTGCGCAGGTGGAGCGAAGGATGATGTAGTCCGTCGATAAACCATGAGACATCCCGCTGGATTTGTGGTGTTGTACACAATTACGATGTGAGACGCATGGAGTTTTAGCTTTTGGGTTATGTTCATTATTGTCACATGTACCGAAGAACATTAAACCCTTTGTTTTTCATGCTATTCAGACTGATCAGATGTACCATAAATAGATGCAATCAGTTCAGAGGCGAGGACAGAGGGTGCTGCGTCTATGTATTCATACAGGGGTGGTGGGAATATAGATTTGCACAGACGGTGTTGGGTACATAGAATGAGCTGCCAAAGGTCGTCGCTAAGGCAGAAGCTATGACAATATTTAAAACACATTGGACAGGTGCATGGATAGAAAGGTTTAGAGTGATTTTTGCCAAACACTGTAAGGGTGCTAGCGTAGATGGGGCACATTAGTCGGCATGGGCGAGCTGGGTTGAAGGAGCTGTTCCCTTACTGTGTGACTCCATGACAATAGGTAGATATACAGAGTACAGAATGAGGTTCTCAGATTTGTAGCTTCTCGTGGACCATCATTTTTTTAAACAAAGTCCAATGTGTACACTGGGGCAATACGAATCGAACAGTATCCTCGCATATGGAGGGATCGGGCAGAAGCCCGATAACGATGGAAAATAAGCCATTCCGCTGTGATGTGCGCTTTCAACCTTCGGTACCTTCTGGCAGATAAGAGAACAGGCAAGAAGAACTGACCCAATTTAGACATCTTTGATGATGTTGGGTATTTTTTTCCCCCGAAGAAGCGTGAAGTGTAGATGGAGACAATGGTGTGACGTCAGGTCTGCATGATGGATTGGGCTACATTTACAACTCTCTCCAAATTCTCCCGGTCTTGTCAGATCTGTACCCAAACCAAAATGTAATCCAACCCGACAATATGATTTCTATGCTCCATCTCTAGAAGTTTTATAAGAATCACTGTAGACATGTCAATTGTCCCCGTCTCATGATGAAGTAGAGATGATGGTGTACCTTCGTTGGTTACGCATCATTGTGATTGCTCCAAGACATATCGTTGGATGATGTGACACATGGAACTTGAGCTCTTAGCCATTCCGTGCCGTTGATGCAGATTGGGGCAACTACTCTACACTGCTTCCAGAACTCCAAAACTATCTCCTTCGTCTTGAAAGAGGGGCCATTGTCATGACAACATGTCAATAAGTTCACTATCCCCTTCATGTGCTCGGTCCCGCCATTGCCCATCATTCGACCATTCACGATGATGTCTTCTGCAAACTCATAGGTACAATTAGAGCAGAATATGGCCATACGTTCGCGAGTGTAAAGGTGACATAGTGGCGAACTTGGAACGGATCCTTGCGGTGCTCCAGTCTTCGAAGTTATTGTTGAAGAGGTGTCACTTATCCTTATTAATTGTGGGCTGTGGGAGCTAAAATTGAGCATCCGGTGATAGAGCGGGGAGGTGATCCCTCGGTCCAGGAGATTGGAATATATCATCTTCCAACCTGCACAGAGTGGAGGATCTCCTCAATTGTTGTTCCTTTGACAGCCTCTTCCACCGCAGATAAATATTGACTCCATCTCTGCACCGAAAGTAAATGGTTGCGCCGGAAAATATGACAAACTTTCAAAGACAATTAGACTGCCTCATGAATAGGAACGATGTAGAGTAATGTGGCCGAAAGGTGGGTGCGAGTGACTGGTGCAGAAGGGGCACATTGGTCGGCCTGGGTTGAAAGTCCCGTTACCATGCCGTAGGACTCGATGACTCTATAACAATAGATAGACCAATGTGGAAGATACAGAGTGCACAATATAGTTCGCAGGATTGCAGTGCATCAGCTACTGAGAAAATGTCTTATATCCGCAATGGGGGAGAAGCGAATTGAAGAGTACACTAGCCCAAGGAGGGACAGTTTAGAAGCCTGTTAACGGAGGGAAATGAGTTATTCCTTAATCCGGTGGTGCTCACTTTCAAACTTCTGTACGTTGTGCGGGACTTCAGTTGGGAAAGAAGAACTGACCGGTCTGGACAGGTCTGATTACGTTCGGTGTTTTTTTTTGAGGCAGCGTAAAGTGTAGATGGAGTCAATGGTGGGACGTCTGGTGTGTGTGTGATGGATTGGGCTGCGTTAATAACTCTGCAATTTCTCGAGGTGTTGGCAGACTTGTTCCCAATCAATCTCTGATGGAACTCGACAATATGCTTTCCACGGTACATCCCGAGAAGCTTGTAATAGTCACTGGAGACATGTCAAACTTACACAGTCTCCTCATGAAGTAGAGGCATTGATGTGCCTTCTTGGATGTTGCATCGATGTTCTGCTTACCAACTGCACAATGTAGCGGATCTGGTCAATCGCCCGTCGTTTCACAGCCAGTTGATTCGAGTAATAAATCTGGACTTCTGATTCTACACCGCTTCAAAAATATCATCTTCTTTAAAAGAGATTGGGCCAAGGCTTAATACTCTGTGGACCAAGTGCTAGTACATGTGATTCTGTAATTGGATAGCATTTACACAGATATTTGCTGGGCCTGTTTCTTTGTGCTATGACGACGAGTCTTGGTCCAGTCTCTGCACGATTCTCCACATGTGTATTACCGTCAGTAGCTATAGCAGGACTGTACTACTCTTTCCTTGTGTGTCCAAGCAGTAGGGAGAGGTGATGACTTTATTCCTTGGACTGAAGGAAGCTGCGCAGTGGGAATATCAAGGTGTTTAAACCATGAGAGGAAAAGGTAGGATGAATGCAGTATTTTACCCATGATGGTGAATCAAAAATCAGATATCATATGTTTAAGGTTAGAGGGGCAGGATTTTCTAGGAACCTGAAGAGATGACTTGGCGCAAAGAGGGTGCTGGGAACATGGTACGAACTTTGATAAGATCATGCGCTTCTGACATTACATATTTTTCCTTCCTGGACGGATGCCATCAGAGTCTTCTGAGTATATTATGTTTTACTCCAGCATTGCAGAGGCCCGGTAACTAATACGGTCCGCGATACAGTATCAGTTGTTTGACAATGATCGGTTTCCTGAGCCCACTCTTCACCTTGACTTCGCATTTGTCCAACAGTTCTTTTGTGTTTGACCCCATTCAACACCTTCTCTTTTATAGCAAAACTGTTTGTGTTACATTGATAATCTTAGTCGTCATCATAGTACGAACATCTCTCTCTGATCATAGTTGCTAATCAAGTCAGATCATTAGGTTAGGTGAGGTTGGGCTCGGTTTAATATCGTCACATGTTCCAAGGTACAGTGAAGAGTGTGTCCATTCAGTTAGAAATGCCAGACATAGATACAATCAGTCCTGCAGAAGAAGCGAAGAGGAAGATACTGAATTCAGAATATAGTTCATTACATTGAATATCATGCTGAACATTGTTGGTTATTTCCACCGAACCCCGAATCGCGGGGTGAAATGACTTGGAGCGAGGCCTAACATCCCCCGGCACGGCTTAAAGGCCGCGGGACTTACTATCGCCCGCCGGGGGCTTTAACATCTGGAGCCCCAGTTCGCCTCGACGCTGCAGTTGTACTGCTGGACCGCGGGAGAAGAACAAAGGGAAGAGATAAGACTTTTGCCTTCCATCACAGTGAGGATGTGTTGGAGATTCACTGTGATGGATGTTTTTGTAAAGTGTGTTAAGTGTGGGTCTTGGCTTTTTTGGTAATGTTAAGTCTGTAGAAAATGCAATTCCGTTCAAACCACGCTGTTTGAATTACAATAAAAGGCATTCTATTCTATTCGATTCGATTCTGAATTGTCCGTTATGAGAATGAACAATATTTGTCTTCAAGCCACATGGCATAATTTCATTCTCCGTAGAACTGGATAAGGGCAGTAGGAGAATTCGAGTTCTGTGAAAACACAAAGCAAATAATTTGTGCAAAAATATTATTTAAGCGTGCAGAAGTACACATCTGGAACCTAGATACATAGATACATAGATATATAGACAATAGGTGCAGGAGTAGGACCTTCGAGTCATCACCGCCATTCAATGTGATCATGGCTGATCATCCACAATCAGTACCCCGTTCGTGTCTTCTCCCCATATACCATGCCTCCACTAGCCCACAGAGCTCTATATAGCTTTATTTTGAATGCATCCAGTAAATCGGTCTCCACGTGTTTCTGAGTCAGAGAATTCCACAAATTCACAACTCTCTGCGTGTACAAGTTTTTCATCATCTCAGTTCTAAATGGCCTACCCCTTGTTCTTAAACTGTGGCCCCAGTTTCTGGACTCCCCCAACATCGGGGACATGTTTTCTGTATCTAGCGTGTTCAATCCCTTAATAATTTTATGTCTCAAGAAAATCCCCCCTCATGCTTCTAAATTCCAGTAAATACAAGCCCAGTCGCTCCATGATTTCATCATTGCCAGTCCCGCCACCCAGGGAATTAACCTCGTGAACCTATGCTGCACTCCCTCAATGGTAAGAATGTCCATCCGCAAATGAGGAGACCAAAACTGCACACAACCCTCCAGGTGTGGCTTCACCAGGGTCCTGTACAACTGCAGAAGGACCTCTTTGCGCCGATACTCAACTCACAACTTCTCGTTATGAAGGCCAACCTGCCATTAGCGTTCTTAATTGCCTGTTGTACCTGCATGCTTACTTTCAGTGACTGATGTACAAGAACGCCCATGTCTCGTTGTACTTCCCCTTTTCCTCACCTGATACCAGGAGCTCCTCCAGCCGGTGAGTAAAACAAAAGTCAAACAAAAGTCGGAAGGTAAGTGGAGTTACTTTTCACTTACAGGAGCGTTTCCTTCCCGTTTAGACTTGTTGGTGGAGCTCCACACAAGTTTATTATAGATAAATGGGAAGGAGAGGCCAGGGACGCACCGTAGTAAAACCCCAGATCATAAGGGTAGCGGGCGTCAGTCAGAGGAGTCAGTGGCAGCGAAGCCATTAGCTCCCGTTGTGGTCGAATGTGCGTTAAACCGCCGCGGACGGGCGCAAGGCTGAGAAAAAAAAATCGGCCCGACCTGTAGAGTCAGACCCGGAGGTATGCCCTCCTCAGGCAGGAAAGAGTATTACACTGCAAGGGTCAAAAACGTTTTAACTCCTTATGGGGCAGATGATTTGTAAAGAACCCCCACAGGAGGATTTAAGTCGGTGTTGGCCAATGAAGTATAGCACAGGAGGTGCCTTGGAACAGGCACAAGGGTGGCCTACAGGAGAGCCATCAGTGCCTGTGCAGAAACATTAAAGAGGTTGGCCTACAGGAGAGCCAGTGCCCAAAAATGCCAAGTTATGTGTTGGCCTATTGGAGAGCCAGTACTAGAAATGCCTGAACAAAAGGCAGCACAAACGTACAATGATAAATGTGCCAGCACCGACAAATATAAAGAGTAAAAATAATGAAGCGTTGGCCTAGAATTGAGCCAGCGCCAGCAGCACCTGAAGCAGGGATGCCTGTCCGTGGGCCTACAAGAGAGCCCGCGCAGGGGGAATCTGGCAGAGACTTACCTGAAACAGGGGAGCCAGAAATTACCCAACATAAAAATGAATATCTAGATTTAGATGATGATTTAAATGAGGACCAGAGCCCATTATCAGAGCCAAAAATGTTCCAAGGCTGGCACAAAACTTTGCTGTTCCCAGAGTAACAGGGGAACCTTTGAGAGAGGAAATAGCTATGATTATAAATTATCTACTCTCCCATCAGCCCAGGAATTAACCATGGATGAGACTATCAACAAATATGAGACCCGGGAAATTGTAGCAGTTACAGCAGTGAATAAACTTGATATGGGTAATTTGAGCAGTGGTTTACGCTCACAAGAATTGAAATTACACAAGTGCTGAAATTTCTGGGGTCAGTGGTTGGGATGAAGGTTATATATCGTATTCACAACAAAATGTAGCACTCATGTGTAGTGTGCACTTTGAAATAAATTGTATTCATAAAAATGCAATAAGACCAAATATTCATCCTAAATATGCAGGCTCTGCAAACCATGCAATATACAAATGCCTAAATCTGTTTTGGAGAAAATCTAGCAAAGAAACTAAAGGATCACCTATGCTGAGCAGAGCGGTGAGAAGGCAGTATCCCTACAGGCGAAATGTGGTGCTGGAGAAGGAACAATCCTATCATTCTCGTATACACGTTGACGTGCTGCACCGAGGATACGTGGAGGTTACAATGTGCCTACTAGAAGGGGACAACAACTGCCGGTGGCAAACCCCGAGGTTAGGGGGCTTGGTCTGGTAAGAAACACAACAAATGTTTCACACTCACAAATAGGGGGAAGGTTACGATTCTTCCTAAAAGAATGGCAATCAATAACAAATGATTCATTTATTCTATGTAGCATTGTAGGATTCAAAATTGAGTTATCTCCACGTTTGGATCCTCCAATTCAGCATAATTCAAACTGGTCACGGATTTTCTCAAAGGAAGAGAATGGATTGATCCAGAAATAGTGGATGCATTAGTGATAATTTTTCAAAATTCTTTAGATTCTGGAGTAGTTCCTGAGGATTGGAGGGTAGCAAACGTAACCCCACTTTTTAAGAAGGGAGGGAAAGAGAAAACGGGGAATTACAGACCAGTTAGTCTAACATCGGTAGTGGGGAAACTGCTAGAGTCAGTTATTAAAGATGGGATAGCAGCACATTTGGAAAGTGGTGAAATCATTGGACAAAGTCAGCATGGATTTACGAAAGGTAAATCATGTCTGACGAATCTTATAGAACTTTTCGAGGATGTAACTAGTAGAGTGGATAGGGGAGAACCAGTGGATGTGTTGTATCTGGACTTTCAGAAGGCTTTCGACAAGGTACCACATAAGAGATTAGGATACAAACTTAAATCACACGGTATTGGGGGTTCAGTATTGATGTGGATAGAGAACTGGCTGGCAAACAGGAAGCAAAGAGTAGGAGTAAACGGGTCCTTTTCACAATGGCAGGCAGTGACTAGTGGGGTACCGCAAGGCTCAGTGCTGGGACCCCAGCTATTTACAATTTATATTAATGAATGGACGAGGGAATTGAAAGCAACATCTCCAAGTTTGCGGATGACACTAAGCTGGGGGGCAGTGTTAGCTGTGAGGAGGATGCTAGGAGACTGCAAGGTGACTTGGATAGGCTGGGTGAGTGGGCAAATGTTTGGCAGATGCAGTATAATGTGGATAAATGTGAGGTTATCCACTTTGGTGGAAAAAACGGGAAGGCAGACTATTATCTAAATGGTGGCCGATTAGGAAATGGGGAGGTGCAGCGAGACCTGGGTGTCATGGTACACCAGTCATTGAAAGTAGGCATGCAGGTGCAGCAGGCAGTGAAGAAAGCGAATGGTGTGTTGGCCTTCATAGCAAGAGGATTTGAGTATAGGAGCAGGGAGGTTCTACTGCAGTTGTACAGGGTCTTGGTGAGACCACACCTGGAGTATTGCGTACAGTTTTGGTCTCCAAATCTGAGGAAGGACATTATAGCCATAGAGGGAGTGCAGAGAAGGTTCACCAGACTGATTCCTGGGATGTCAGGACTTTCATATGAAGAAAGACTGGATAGACTTGGCTTATACTCGCTAGAATTTAGGAGATTGAGAGGGGATCTTATAGAAACGTACAAAATTCTTATGGGGTTGGACAGGCTAGATGCAGGAAGATTGTTCCCGATGTTGGGGAAGTCCAGGACAAGGGGTCACAGCTTAAGGATAAGGGGGAAATCCTTTAAGACCGAGATGAGGAAAAACTTTTTCACACAGAGAGTGGTGAATCTCTGGAACTCTCTGCCACAGAGGGTAGTTGAGGCCAGTTCATTGGCTATATTTAAGAGGCAGTTAGATGTGGCCCTTGTGGCTAAAGGGATCAGGGGGTATGGAGAGAAGGCAGGTACGGGATACTGAGTTGGATGATCAGCCATGATCATATTGAATGGCGGTGCAGGCTCGAAGGGCCGAATGGCCTACTCCTGCACCTATTTTCTATGTATCTATGTATCTATGATCAAAGGAGAATTGAAAAACTTTATGCAGAAAAGGATGATATAAATGTCAGGAGAACAACACCATCAGTTTGTGTCAAATATTCTCCTAGGAATATTCTCCTAGAAAAGGGATGGTGGATATAGAATCATTTCCGATCTGACAAATCTTAACCTTTATGTACAATAGAAACATTTCAAAATGGAAACATTTACTAATGCCATTTAGCTAGTCACAAAGAATTGCTATAAGGCAAGCATAGATCTGCAAAATGCATATTATTCTGCTTGGTCTGATTTCAGCACCAAGATTATTCACTAAATTGCTCAAACCAAATTTTAGCTCTGTTAAGTGCTGAGGGCCATGTATTAATGGCTTATTTAGATTATATCCTCATTGTAGGGGACACTTTGGCTGCTGCAAAATTGTCAGTATCCAGAGTCAAATATATTTTGAGAAATTAGGTTTCATTATTCACCTACAAAAATCTAAATTGTTACCAAGCAAAAAGATTGATTACCTAGGGTTCACAATTAACTCCGAACACATGGTAATCACTTTGCCAAAAGATAAAAAGCTGCAGTTAATTGAAGGTTGCATAAAACCCATTAACGAGGACACACCTTCAATTAGAGAAGTGGCAAGTTTGCTAGGCAAATTAATTGCAGGGGTTCCAGCGGTCGCGTTTGGACCATTGCATTATCAATGTTTACAGAGAGCTAAGGTACAAGCGTTAAAAATGAATAGAGGGCATTTTGATAGGACCATGAAATTAACAATTTTATCCATTACAGAAATAGAATGGTGGATTAACAATGTTTCTAATGCTTCCAGAAAAGTTCTGGTAGAAACACCTTCCGTCACTCTACAGACTGATGTAAGTGTGCTGAGTTGGGGCGCTACTAACATGATTTCCAGCTGTGGAGGTAGGTGGAATGTCAATGAAGTACCTTTGCTGGAAAATCTGGGAATCAATTATCTAGAGCTATTAGGCGCATTTTACGGCCTTAGAGCTTATTGCACTGATATGGGAAATGTGCATGTTCAGGTACAGGTTGACAATACTACAGCTGTAGCATACATAAATCACATGGGTGGTATAAAATCAGAATCTTGTGATAAATTGGCAAATGAAATTTGGACCTGGGGTATTGCTAGAAAAATTTGGCTGTCAGCAATATATTTACCAGGTAAAAATTAATACAATTGCAGACAAAAGATCACGTAAATTTAATAATACAGAATGGATGTTAAATCGGAAAATATTCACACAAATTATCACACAATTTGGAATGCCAGAAAGTGATCTGGTTGCATCAAGATTGAACCACCAGTTGACTAAGTATGTGTCATGGGAACCTGATCCTGGAGCAGTAGTGGTGGATGCTTTCTCGCTACATTGGGGTGGTATGTTTCTGTATGCTTTTCCACCATTTTGTTTAATCCACAAATGCATACAGAAAATTAAACAAGATTCAAGCCTCAGGGATTTTGGTAGTACCAGATTGGCCTACACAGGTATGGTACCCACTGGTGTTAAAAATGATCAAAAACCCTCTTATGGTTATTCCAAAGCAGATTGAACTGCTTGTACACCCTGTGACTAATGAATCACATCCTTTACATAATCGTATTGGTTTGTTGATTTGCAGATTCTAAGAAGGCATATCTTGGAAAAGGATTATCAGACCGTACGGTGGAGGTTATGACAGCAGCCTGGAGGAATAGTACCCAGAAGCAGTACATTTCCTATATAAAGAAATGGGAGGTGTTTTGTTCAGGAAAGAATATTGCATATAACACAGTAGAAATTTCAGATGTAATAGAGTTTCTTTCAACTCTACACTATGAATTGAAATTAAGTTATAGTGCAATTAATACTGCACGAAGTGCACTCTCTGCATATTTAAGCAGTGAATCAGAACAAACTCCAATTGGAGAACATCCTTGGGTCTGTAGGTTTATGAAAGGAATTTCAACTCTAATCCTCCCAGACCCAGGTATACAGAAATTTCGAATGTAAAAGATGTACTGATGTTCCTAAGGAGTTGGAATCCAGTTGAAACCCTGTCATTATCCAAAATTACCATGAAATTGGTTATGCTCATGGCATTAGTTTCAGCGCAGAGAGTTCAAACATTACAGAAACTCAGAATTGATAGAATGAAAGTAGGGCAAAATGCCGTGACATTCTGTCTATGATTTACTGAAGCAAAGTAGACCTGGGTCCACAGGATGCAAGTTGGAATTTTTAGCATTACCTACAGATTCACGACTGTGTGTAGTAACATATGTGCAATGTTACATAGAAACAACAAAAGTTTTAAGAGGCGCCGAATTGGCATTTTTTATTAGTCATAAAAAGCCTCATAAGAAAGTATCAACACAAACAATTTCACGATGGTTGAAACAGGTGTTGAGATATTCAGGTATTGATACTGATAAATTTAAATCTCATTCCACGAGGGCGGCATCAACATCAGCGGCCAGGGATTCAGCGTGCCAATAGACCTTATTCTCGCGGCCGCAGGATGGGCAAGTGAACAGATGTTTCACAAGTATTACCACAAGGAGATTAAAGATCTCTGAGGGTTTGGTGATGCCGTGCTGGATACAGTATTAAATCCCCCATTATAAATGGGCCTAATTTTAGTTATTTTTATTAAAATAAATAAAACCATTAACTGATTACATTCAAATGTTGTGGTTATGCATTGTTGATTGTGCTTACTCAAATAGAGTCAATCGATGCAGTGAACACCCGGATTTGAATCCACGGTGTGATATCACAGAGCTTTGAAATCTTCACGTAGTCACTCACGTGACTCCAAAGTAAAATAGTAAGATTAAACGAGAACTTACCAAGTTTGAAGTTTGATCTTTATTTTATGAGGAGTAACGTTGAGGGATTACGTGCCCTCCGCTCCCACCCTCATAAAAAGATCAAGCTGGTAGTTCTAAGTCTTTATGCATCTTACTATCATACTT
Source organism: Malacoraja senta (assembly GCA_038087875.1). Lineage (NCBI taxonomy): Eukaryota > Metazoa > Chordata > Chondrichthyes > Rajiformes > Rajidae > Malacoraja > Malacoraja senta. The sequence goes on from JAXLNO010000713.1 coordinate 93,140, forward strand.
CAGTAATTATCGTCTGTGATTGTCACTCCGCTGCTTTGAAAGATTGACGCGTGTGCGGCTGGACGGGGTCTTCTTCACGTAATCCCTCAACGTTACTCCTCATAAAATAAAGATCAAACTTCAAACTTGGTAAGTTCTCGTTTAATCTTACTAATTTACATTACAAAACCAGAAATTAGTATTCCAAACTTATTAGAGCTAATAACCCAATTTGGTTCACTCTCAGGATACAGAATAAATTGGAATAAAAGTTAAATTATGCCAATAAGGGAACACAACAAACAGATAATACAACAATTTCCATTTAAAATAGTAAACGAAAAATTCAAATACCTAGGTATTTACATAACTAAGATATATACATCATTATTTAAAGCAAATTTTCCCCCATTACTGAACAAACTACATAAGAATATTCAATATTGGAAAACACTTCCTATCTCAATGGTTGGCAAAATTAATGCCATAAAAATGATTTTTTTACCGCAAATATTATACCCTTTTCAGACAATTCCGATATATTTGTCAAGAAACTTTTTTTTTTAATTGGATTCCATTGTTAATGATTTTATCTGGGATTATAAGAATCATAGGATAAACAAAAGACATTTGTGTAAATCAAAAATAAATGGAGGCTTGGTTTTACCAAACTTTCTGTTTTATTTTTGGGCAGTTAATATTAAAAATATGAATTTCTGGTTGGAAGAAATAGATCAACAACCAGATTGGTTATAAATGGAAAAGGAAGATTGTTTACCTTTTGATATCGGCTCGATATTATTTGCTATGTCTAAATTAAACAAAAAAATTTATAGGGAAAACCCTATAATATTTAGTGCTATACGAATTTGGAAACAATTAAAAAAGACATTAAAATTAGATAATTTATCACTTTTTCTTCCAATTGTGAATAACCCTTTGTTTGAGCCCTCATGGTTGGACAGGGGTTTTACACAATGGAAGAATTATGGAATTAAAAATATGGGACGACTTTACAAGGAAGGCACTTTTCTGACATTTCAGGAGATGCAACAGACTTATGGACTTCGAGGAAATGATTTTTTCAGATATCTTCAACTCAGAGATTATGTAAAATCGAATACTCAAAATTTTCGAATTAGAAATTCAGAAATTCTTGACGAATGTTGGAATAAACATCCTAATACAGAAAAATTAATATCTTATATATATAATATTTTATTAGACAGTGACATTCCATCGACGGACTTACACAGACAAACATGGGAAAAAGAATTAAATCAAATAATAATGAAAGATACTTGGGAAGAAAGTTTACAACACATACATCAATGTTCATTAAATGCCAGACATTCCTTAATACAATTTAAAGTAATACATAGGTTACATTATTCAAAAACAAAATTACATAAAATCTTTCAACATATCTCACCAATATGTATTAAATGTCAACATTTAGAAGCTACCTTATCTCATATGTTTGCAAACTGTATAAAAATAAAAAAATTCTGGGTAAATATTTTTAGTATAATATCTAAAGTGAGCAGCACACAATTGGACCCGGATCCAAAATTAATAATACTCGGAACATTAGAATTAAATCAAACATTTACAACAACACAAAGAAACTTTATTGATTATAGTATAATAACGGGAAAGAAATTAATTCTAAAATTTTGGAAAGGCCCTACGGCCCCCACAATCAAAATGTGGATTATAGAAATGACGGGGACCTTAAACGTGGAAAGAATCAGATTTTCCCTGTTGGACAAACAGGAATTATTCGTTGGAACATGGTCTCCCTTTATTGATTATTTAAAGGGTCAGAATGGTTCAGCACAGGAACCTGACTAATGCTCGGGCTAAAGAATGGATGAAATGTTATACTCTGAAATGTACGAATATATCTCGAATGAATTTTTTTAGTTTAATAAATTTTTCCATTCTTCTTTAACTATCTTTTTCTTTTCTGTTTTTTTTGTTTTTTTTTCATTTCCTTTCTCTCTTTTCTTCTCTCTCTTTTCTTTCTTTACTTCATCTATCTTTTTAGTTCTATCTAGTTTAACAAAAACAAAAAAAGGCAAAAGGTATTGGAGACAATGTAATAATAATTGACAATATTATCAATTCAAAAATGTAAGACTGGTAATGATGTTAATAGGTGGTGTACTTATCTCCAATAAAAAATATTTTCAAAAAAAAAAAAAAAAATGGCCGACCCCTTATTCTCAATCTGTGTGTGTGGCCCCTGGTTCTGGACTCCCCCAACATCAGGAACAGCGTGTCCAAACCCTTAACAATCTTATATGTTTCAATAAGATGCCCTCTCATCCTTCTAAACTCCAGAGTGTACAAGCCCAGCCGCTCCATTCTCTCAGCGTATGACAGTCCCGCCATCCCGGGAATTAACCTTGTAAACCTACGCTGCACTCCCTCAATAGCAAGAATATCCTTCCTCAAATTAGGGGACCAAAACTGCACACAATACTCCAGGTGTGGTCTCACCAGGGCCCTGTACAACTGCAGAAGGACCTCTTTGCTCCTATACTCAACTCCTCTTGTTATAAAGGCCAACAGACCAAAACTGCACACAATACTCCAGGTGTGGTCTCACCAGGGCCCTGTACAACTGCAGAAGGACCTCTTTGCTCCTGTACTCAACTCCTCTTGTTATGAGGAATAGATCGGGTAGAATCTCTTGCCCAGATTAGGGGAATCGAGGACCAGAGGACATGGGTTTAAGGATTCTGACTCGCTGCTGCCACCCAGTGGAGAGAGATTCACCACAACAACCTCCC
>JAXLNO010000714.1:0-48670 GCA_038087875.1 Malacoraja senta
GGGGATATGGAGATAAGGCAGGTACGGGATGCTGAGTTGGATGATCAGCCATGATCATATTGAATGGCGGTGCAGGCTCGAAGAGCTGAATGGCTTACTTCTGCATCTATTTTTCTATGTTGTTGTTGTTGTTGTTGCTCCTCCTCCTCCTCCTCCTCCTCCTCCTCCTCCTCCTCCTCCTCCTCCTCCTCCTCCTACTCCTTCTTCTTCTTCTTCTTCTTCTTCTTCCTCCCCCTCTTTCAAAAAATCCATCTTGTCTTCATATTCTTTCATCTTGAATGTTCGACACCATCTTATGGTGTGACCAACTTCATCGCATAACAAACAAAATACTATTTGCTTGCTCGTAGACACATTTCTTTTTCTTACATCTGTCTTTTCCACAGGTATGGTCTTGATAGCAAAACTACTTCTCTTAGATTCAGATCTTTCTTCAGTTTTGGAAAAGGTAGAACCTTTGTTAGTTGCCATCGGTTTGTAATCTTCAATATTCCCGTAGTGTGGCTCTAACATGTTCCGTACTTCCCTGTCCAAGATTTCCGCCAGGTCTGGTAGCTTGGCTACTTGTCTCCTTTCATCTCTAATTTTGCCTGCTTCATCTCTCCACTTTTCTCTCAGTCTTCTGGGCAACTTGCTCAAGATGATTCTAGTATTACTCACAAGATTCATTTCTTTCATGTGGCCGAGATTTCTCATCGAGCTGCAACATTCTCTCAGAAAAATTACATAATCACTCAATGCCTCCCATCTTCCGGTTTGATATTTTTCCAAGCATGGGCCTTCTCCATGTAAGCATTAGCAATCCTCTGTTCATCACCAAAATGTTCTTCAAGTAATCTTCTTGCCTTTTGATAGCCATGGCTGCCTGGCTCCTTCTGAAAACGTTCTACAAGTATCTTAACACTTCCACTTGTGTACTTCACCAGAAATCGCAAGCGCTCTTTTTCATCCTTAACATTCGTCTCTAATACCTCTCTAATGCCCTTACGAAAGCTTCATACTCCAAAGGATCTCCACCATACGTAGGAATTTCTACTGGTGGTAGAATGAGAGAGGTATTTTGTCGATCTATGATCTTGTTGAATGCAGATTGCCTATTCAACAGTGCCAATAATCCATCCTGATAACGCTGTCTTGGCTCCACCTGTTGATAAACAGGACTTTATGATTCATTCTGGCTTGCTCGAGCCTGTGCACCAGGCCTCAAAAAAGTGTGGTCCGCTATTGGTTTGTCTCGAACATCCAAAGACACTCCAATGGTAATTGGTTTCGATCTAGCACTCATTTGCTGAGATGAAGTTTTACCCATCTTCCTTTCTTCCAATGGGTTTTCCAAGCCTAGAAATCCAGTGGATCTCGATTGTGGAATTGATCCAACTGCTGATTCACTTTGAGCAGTTTTTCTTCTTGGTCCAGAGCTCATCGTCCTTGACGATCTAGAGCTGCATCTTGACCCCTGACTTTCCAGTATCTCCTTCTTTGCTTTGGCCACCGCCATCTTTGTGTCTAATTCCAGTTGTTCCTTACATCGCCTCATCTCATCTTCTTGTTGCATCATCTGTCGCATCATCTCTTCTTTTTGTCGCCTCATGTCTTCTTGATCCCGCTCGATCTCATGTTTTTTCTTCATGGCATCCGCTTCTATTGAGAGCGTAGCTAACTCAGCTTTAACTCCCAATTGAGCAGAAGCCCTCGAAACCAAACTGGGTGAGCAACCAGATCTGCAGCCTGATCTTCTTGAAGATACATTTGAGATACTGTCTCCCGGTGCAATATCATCATCTTCTTCTGCTTGCTTAGCATTTCCTTTTCTGTAACAATCGCTTTGGTCAACTTCAGCTAACCATGTTTCTGCAACATCCATGGATTCATCATAATACTCCATATTTTCTGAATACCACTTATGTCTTTCACATTCCTCTTGAGATCGCTCTGCTTCAGCAGTGTGTCCTGCTTTTAAGCTCATTCTTAAGTCTACGTATCAGGCGTAATTTATCCTCCACTTTCACCAGGTTAGCATCTGATTCCATGGCTACCTTCACACTTTCAAGTAGCCTTCTAATCCTCTTCCACAACTTGTTTCTATCTGATTCGGTTTCCTTGCGAACATGAACTCGACCTTTCTCAATGAGTTTAACTTGTCTGGCTGTTCTTCTGGTGCCTACTGGTGCTCCATCAGCCACGAAACCTCCTCCCTCTTCTTCGCTCATAATTTAAAGAGGTCTTGGCAGATCGCCAAGTCTTAAAATTATGCAAAAAGAGTAGTCTGCTGGCTTGTTCTTGTATTTTGACAACAATTCTGCTTTAAATCCTAACAAACTGAGATTGTTTTGAACTTCTCAAACACCCAGGTGCACAAAGATGATGTCAATTCAAATGGAATTCGTGCTATCACAGGATTCAAAACAATCCATGATCGGTCTGGCTAGAATCTCTCTTCCACAGACAAATTGAAAACACTTTCTGATGGCTCTGTTATTAGCAGCCTTTTATTTGCCGTATAAAATTAAAGCTGTAATAATTCAAAGAGTATGAATTGATTTTTACTCACAAATCCACTGATACCTCTTCAGATAAGTCTCGATGCTGTTGGATAGACCTCAAGGCCTCATCTGGCCGAGGTCTTTATCTTCAGTTCTTCCTGGAACCACCTTCTCCTCTGGCTAAGCCTCTCCGAGAATCTTAGCCTGGTCTTCTGTCCCAATCTCTGGGGACTGGTATTTTCCTTCCGGTTCACGAGTGGAACCAGTCTCCTTCTGGCTAAACCTCACCGAGATCTTAGCCTGGTCGTCCTGCTTCGATTTAATCTTCTGTCCCACTCTCTGGGACTGGTATTTAACCCCCCTGCCAGAGGTATCCTTTGACTTAATTTAGCGGCAGATTTTTCTTATCTTTTGAGAAACTAATTCCCCAGCCGCTATTTGGATGAGAATGGATAAGGGGAATATCTTCAATACGCATGCAAGCTACCTCGCGGACATTCAGAGCTTCTTCACTCAAAAAGCTTCAACACACAGTCTTTTGTTGAATAAATGCTTTATTGTTGATGGTAAACAGCAAGATACTTCCGACTAGTTACTGCAATCTTCCTTGAATTCCAACTTGCAACTTTAAACATTACAAAACTCCTCGTGTCTCCGTAACATTGACATGGTCGAAGGATTGACCTTCATCGTCTCTCCAAACTAATCTAAAAACGAGACTTCTGCGCAAGCATCTAAGTTCCAAACACGCCCAAAAACACGTCATAAATCCCACCCACAATATAACGGGCAGTCTAAAATTTAAAGGCACATGCCATCATCAGTGACATGCAAAACAGGCGAAATGGCCACTACACTGCCTGCACCCTGCTTGGGGTGCAGCCAAATCGGACTTACCGCCCTTGCCCCGCGTGAGATGCCGCGAGTTCTGAGCTATTCCTGGATGGGGGAGGGGGATGCAGACGCAAGGAGGGGGCAGGACCTGGTCCTTTGTGACGTCGGGACGGGGAGGCGGAACTAGCTCCCACTGGCCGCTGGCGCTGCCCGTCAGAGGGGGAGGGGGGACGGGTCACATTGGCCATTCCTAGATTCCTCTGCTGATCCTAAAACGTCGCCCATTCCTTCTCTCCAGGGATGCTGCCCATCCTGCCCAGTTACTCCAGCACATTATAGACAATGGACAATAGGGGGGTTGCACGTAAGGTCACCGGGTCATAGGGCTTGACGCACGGAGCCGCTCAATCCATCTGGAGGACATACGTAACTTCCGGTATATGTTATTATTACAAGAAATACGTACTTTCCTACCTGTTGAAAACCGCCAAAATGTTGAATTTATTCGCTGTAAAAAATTGTGGAAGTCGGGGTAAGTGTGGGAGACATGGACCCAACTTCAGAATTCCAAAAGTGAAGCGAAATGAAGGTAAAGAGAAGCGAGAGCTGAAGGGACAACAGCAGCTAAAGTGCTTGGCGAACATTGGCCGTGCAGTTATTAGAATAGAAAATATTGGGATTTATCGCGTTTGCTCACTGCATTTCATTAACGGTAAATCTGGTAGTAAATTTTGCTTCAGAGGTGTTTTATTTTTGTATGTAAAAACCCACGAGAACCATGGGCGATTTTAAAATTTTACAGCCAGATTTATCCCATCTGAAACTTTTTAGATGCCAAAGGAATCAAGAAAAAAACATAAAGAATGCCTTAGTTGATGAAATGCAGTGAGCAAACGGCCAATGTTCGACAAGCACTCTGGCTGTTGTTGTTCCTTTCAGCTCTCGCTTCTATCTACCGTCATTTCACCTCACTTTTTTGAATTCTGAAGTTAGCTAAATGTCCCTCACGCTTATCCCTATTTCCATGATAATTTACAGCGCAAAAATGGACAATTTCGGCGGGTTTTAACGGGCCCGCTACCTGGAAACAATGGTAAGTGCTCACCTGCAGTTCATCGCGTGTAATCCATTTGGCATAGCGTAGCAACAGTACGGGTCATGGGTCGTGACCCGACTGCCGTAAAACCTCCCTATAGGTGCAGGAGTAGGCAAGATGGCAGCTGTCAACCCCTCACCAAGATGACGGCCGTCAACCAGGCCACTGACAGCGACCCCTCACCAAGATGGCCGGTGGTTGCCGACCAATCAGCCACGCCGGCCTCACCTGCCCTCATCAAGATGGCCGCCCGCCGGTCCCGGTCCCGCCCCGGGCCGAGTCTCCCCATCGACCGGATGAAAATGGCGGCGGAGAAGCGGCAGTCGGTGGCGTCGCTGCCGACCTGAGGTAAATAATGTTATAAATCAGCAGGGAAGCGGGATACGGTCAATACGGGGGGAGAACTGAGGTAAATCACCACATAAAGTACACGTCTGTGGGGAAAACTGGGGTAAAACTCGTTATAAACCTCCCCTCTTATTCACTGAGGTAAATAACGTTATAAATCAGCAGCGGAATAAACCCGGTCTGGGGGAGACCTGAGGTAAATCTCCACATAAACTACACGTCTGGAGAAAATTGAGGTAAATAATATAAACTCACCGTCTGGAGCAGCGTCCTGAGATAAAATACGTTATAAACATCTCCCTCTCTCTGGCTCAACCCCTCTCTGTAAATAATCAATACATCACCAAATAAACTGCACGTCTGGGGGAATAAACCTGGTCTGGTGGGAAAACTGAGGTAAATAATGTTATAAACACACAGGGGAGCGGAATAAACAAGGCTGTGGAGTCGGACCCAAAACATCCCGGCCCTTGTGGCTAAAGGGATCAGGGGGTATGGAGAGAAAGCAGGTACAGGATACTGAATTGCATGATCAGCCATGATCATATTGAATGGCGGTGCAGGCTCGAAGGGCCGAATGGCCTACTCCTGCACCTATTTTCTATGTTTCTATCCGACCCCGACCCCTCGGTATAATAATTCTAAATCTGCTGTGATAACATTACACAAGATGACATTTCAGAAGAACCACATGAATCATCAGGCTGCCTTTTAAACCCATGTCCATAAAGTTTTTAGTCTAATGGTTGTAGCTGTGCTATTGTGGCTTTAAAAAAAATGTTTATTCTTGAAATAAAAACCATAATTCATTATGCAAAAAGAAAAAAAAATACAGAAAGGGCCATGACAAAATTAAAATTCGATATAAAAGCAGTAATCCAAAATTTATTAAACTAAGGCCTATTACTATCTAAATGGCAACAAGTAGGGAAAAGGGGAAGTACAGCGGGATCTGGGGGGTCCTTGTTCATTGGTCTATGAAAGTAAGCATGCAGGCAGTGAAGAAAGTGAATGGCATGTTGCCCTTTCTAACAAGAGGAGTCGAGTATAGGAGCAAAGAGGTCCTTCTGAAGTTGTACAGCACCCAAGTGAGACCACACCTGGAGTATTGTGTGCAGTTTTGGTCCACTAATTTGAGGAAGGACATTCTTGCTATTGAGGGAGTGCAGCGTAGGTTTTCAAGGTTAATTCCCGGGATGGCGGGACTGTCATATGATGAGAGAATGGAGCAGCTGGGCTTGTACAGTCTGGAGTTCAGAAGGATAATAGACAATAGACAAAAGGTGCAGGAGTAGGCCATTCGGCACTTCGAGCTCTCTATCTAGCTCTCTCTCTTGAAAGCATCCAGAGAACTTGCCTCCACGTGAGGCAGAGAATTCCACAGAATCACCACTGTGAGAAAAAGTGTTTCCTCGTCTCCGTTCTAAATGGCTTACTCCTTATTCTTAAACGGTGGCCCCTGGTTCTGGACTCCCCCAACATTGGGAACATGTTTCCTGCCTCTAGCGTGTCCAAGCCCTTAACAATCTTATATGTTTCAATGAGATCCCCTCATCCTTCTGAACTCCAGAGTGTACAAGCCCAGGAGTACAGAGAAGGTTCACCAGACTGATTCCTGGGATGGCAGGACTTTCATATGAAGAAAGACTGGATAGACTCGGCTTGTACTCGCTAGAATTTAGAAGATTGAGGGGGGATCTTATAGAAACTTACAAGATTCTTAAGGGGTTGGACAGGCTAGATGCAGGAAGATTGTTCCTGATGTTGGGGAAGTCCAGAACAAGGGGTCACAGTTTAAGGATAAGGGGGAAGTCTTTTAGGACCGAGATGGGAAAATCATTTTTCACACAGAGAGTCGTGAATCTGTGGAATTCTCTGCCACAGAAGGTAGTTGAGGCCAGTTCATTGGCTATATTTAAGAGGGAGTTAGATGTGGTCCTTGTGGCGAAAGTGATCAGGGGGTATGGAGAGAAGGCAGGTACAGGATACTGAGTTGGATGATCAGCCATGATCATATTAAATGGCGGTGAAGGGCCGAATGGCCCACTCCTGCATCTATTTTCTATGTTTTTGTGTTTCTATTCTCTCAGCATATGACAGTCCCGCCATCCCGGGTATTAACCTTGTAAACCTACGCTGCACTTTACTCACAGAGAGTTGTGAGTGTGTGGAATTCTCTGCCTCAGAGGGCGGTGGAGGCAGGTTCTCTGGATGCTTTCAAGAGAGAGCTGGATAGGGCTCTTAAAGATAGCGGAGTCAGGGGATATGGGGAAAAGGCAGGAACGGGGTACTGATTATGGATGATCAGCCATGATCACATTGAATGGCGGTGCTGGCTCAAAGGGCCGAATGGCCTACTCCTGCACCTATTGTCTATTGCCACAGGTATGAGCTAAATGGCTAAATTATGACCAAAAAAATCTGATGTGCAATAGAAATTAAAAGTAAATGCATAGGTAGTTAAGTTTGCTACAAAAGTGCATACTTAAAATGTATTAATAACGTCCTTTGGAACAGAATTTTTTCTGCCAGATCTTTCACTGAAGCCCTTAAATCTGATTTAATTATTTTCAGTGCAGAGAACAGTCTCTCCACGCTGACCTGAGTGAGTGGTATGGCTGTTACTATCATAGCTGCATACTTTACTATTTCTGTATAAGTAGGGATGACGGGGAATTATAGACCAGTTAGTCTGACATCAGCGGTGGGAAGATGCTGGAGTCAATTATTAAAGAAGTAATAATGGTGAATTTGGACAGCAGAAAAGGATTGGTTTAAGTCAGCATGGATTTATCAAGGGGAAATCCTGCTTGATTAATCTTCTTGAATTTTGTGAGGATGTGACAAGTAAAATGGATGAAGGTTTTTCTCTCGTCGTCAGCTTCCCGGGTAACGAGTTGACTCATTTATTTCATCTTTAATGTATTTGGCGCAACGTAGCCGAGTCCAGGAAATGCCGGTTGATCAGTTGACTGATCAGTTAACGAGGGACATTTTAGTGAATGGTATCACCGATCAAAAGCTCAGATCAGAGCTCCTGAGACTGACAGATTTATCGCTCGAGGAAGCGGTGCATGCATGTAGAACCACCGAACTTGTCGAACCCATAGACATTTCGCATGAAAGCCATACCATCAGTCTGACGGGCCTCACTAGGCAGCGAACATACACAGATAACAGCCGATTTATGACCCAAGCTAGCCAGGCAGTTCTCAGCGGTCCTCCGAAGAAATGTCCTAACTGCGGCTATCTACACAACAGACAATCGACCTGCCTCGCCCTCGGGAAGGCTTGTAATTACTGCAAAAAGCTAAATCACTTTGCCTCAGTCTGTCGGGCTGCAATCAGGGCCCGAGGAAAGAATGCGCCCAGTCCCAAGTCTAATCTCAATTTTTCGCAACGAGACAGCAACATGCTGCCTCCCCATCTCCTGCTCGAAACCGCCCCCGAATACAGCCCAATTAACTCGCAAAACGACCCTGTTTACACGTTACAGCATGCTTCTGCCAAGAATTCTGATCCTACAGTGACGATATCTGTAAACAATGTTGTTTTTGGCGCGAAATTGGATACTGGGGCGAAGGTCAATACTATCAATCAACCTCTTTAACAAGATTAGAGCTAGCGAGCCGCTTGTCAAGGACGCGTCCACTTTACATGCTTTTGGAGGGGAGGTGCTTGTTCCTCTGGGCAAAACCAACTTGAAATGTGTCCTGAAGAAAACAATGAGGGAATTGACCTACGTGTTGAACTTTAATTCAGTTACTCTGCTTGGCAATCGTGCCTGTCAGGAACTGGGGCTGATTTCCTTTGATAAAACTGTCCACAAACTGCAAGTTTCTTTTGATCCACTGAATGAATTCCCTGGTCTCTTTGACAACAACCTAGGCAAGTTGCCTGTGTCCTACAAGATTATTACTGACCCCGATGTGACACCCGTAATCCGACCCCCGCACCGATTGTCAATTGCCATGACTGACAGGGTTCACTCTATGCTGAAGGACATGGTCTCCAAAGGCGTAATTGAAGCAGTCAGCGACCCCACCGACTGGGTCTCAACCATGATTGCCACAGTCCAGAAGGGAAAGGATGAAATCCGCTTGTGCATTAATCCCACTTCTGACACCATGTAAATCATCACTTGAGACAGTATAAGATTTACACACATCTTTAATCAGCACTGCAACTTGGCAGCATTACAAGACAAGGTGTTGTCAGTTCATCCTAGCTGCTTCTACTGACGATGCTGGGAATGGGCGTTAGTATAAGTGTTATAATGGGGTGGAGTTAGTGATGCTGGCTGTGTGTGATTGGTTCACATGCATCATCAATCTACACAGTCTAGTAGAACAAAAGAATGGCTCGGTGCCAAGTCTGAATGACTGCAAATTATTTTGAACACAATATGGAGGGCAGGTTGTCTTTTTAATAAAGACATTAAGATGGAAGCCTGCTTCTTTCAAGGCCATAAAGAAGCCAAGATTGAAAAAAATAGCTGATGCTCCAGAGATAAGTAATAACTTGTTATTGGTTGAGCTTGATTTGGACCCAGGTTTTCCTATATTCTGAAAGGCTATAGAATCTTTCAGTCGTGCCATATTCAGACTTTTTAGTAGTGTTTTACTGATAAGAAAAATGTATAATTGTGCTAACTTTCCTTTGTTCTGAGAGTGGAGCCCGAGAAGCACTGAGCAACTTTTGTGCTTATTGTAGATCTTGCCACTCCCGTCTGACGAATCAATTAAAGGATGCCTTTATCAATTTTGTTGCTATCTGCTTATTAAGAGACAAACCTTGACAAGGTGACACGCAAGCTGGAGGAACAGCAGTGTCCAGACCCGACACGTAGCCCATCCATTCCCCTCCAAAGTGCCGGTAGAACTCAGCAGGTCAGCCATCATTGGTGGGAAACAGATAGAGAAGTGTTCCTAATATAAGCCCTCTTGACCCTGTCGAGCAGCAGACAAACAACAGTACCAGCATCTTCTCATTCATAGTGTACCCAAGTGAAAATGCAAAAGTGAGCCAAGCTGCACACAGCCGCTGCTCACAGTACCAGCTGACTGCCACTGGCCCTAAAACTTAAATGCATTTTAAAGTGTTTTTTTTAAAGAAAGTTTTGACGCATTTGTGCCTTACGTAACAAATAAAGCAAGTTTATCCTGACCTCACTGTGAAAGAGTTTAATTTGGTCAAGTTTGGTTCGTAAATTAAAAATGGAGATTTGCTGAAAAACCGAAAGCAGTCAAACTTAAAAGAGAATTTTCCCGGCAGAATAAAGTCTGGGAAAATCTTAGAAGCTTGGTTTATACTAATCATTGAAACAATGTATCAACATAGGGATGTATTGTCTGGGCACAGCACCATATTAGGGCTCTGTCTCACGGTGTTGCGGTCATTGGCGGTGAAGCGCGGCGTCGCCTGAAGAGGGGACCGCACGTCAACCGCGAGAGCGCCGCACGGATGCTGCGTGGGGGCCGAGTGATCTCCGTACGGCCGGTTCCACGAGCTTGCGGCGTCGGGTGATTACGTCATCGCGCGACGCGCTACGCGATGACGTCATCGCGCAACGCGACGCGCTATGCGATGACGTCTTTAGGGTCGCGGGGCTGTGGCGGCGGCCGTGCCGCACACCTGCCTCACTGGCGGCGGCTGTGGCGGCGGCCGTGCCTCACTGGCGGTGGCTGTGGCGGTGAGAGTTCGACTCACGGCGCTCGTGCCTCACTGGCGCCGGCTGTGGCGGTGAACGTGCCGCACTCGTGCCTCACTGGTGGCGGCTGTGCGGTAAGAAATTATTTTTGGACAGTGCTGACTTTTTTTTAGCACCGTGCGGTGTTGGGACAAACGCCGCACGGCCCCGGCGGTGGTCGTTTGACCAAACCCGCGGTCTCTGGTGGTCCACGAGCGGTAGATACTTCCTGTATCACCGCCAATGACCGCAGACTCGTGAGACAGGCCTTTTAGATATCCGTCTGAACTGCCTGTTCCAGCTAAAGGCAAGGTAGTGGCTTTCATCCAAGTCTTACAAGCTTGTTTAAGTTCACAGACGGATGCCCATTCTGAAACCAAGATGGAAGTCATTTGAAAACAAAATGGAGTTAGTTGTCCTTCCTGGAATGGGCAGCTGTACTGAAGCTGTGCCAAGATTTGAGAATAAGGTTGACATTGCAAATATATTAGTCCAGCCACCCTTGTTTCCCTTAGGGATCTTTCTCTCGGATTTAGAAGGTGTGTTTTATTGATAAGAAAATGTATAATTACACTAACTTTCCTTTGTTCTTTGAGTGGAGCCCGAGAAGCACTGAGCAACGTGTGTGCTCTTTGTAGACCTCGCCACTCCCCTCTGACAAATTGATTAAAAGATTGCTTTGGTTTACCTTTAACAATTTTGTTGCTGTCTGCTTTCTTTTTTTTTATTTTTTTTTTTAATTTTTTTTTTTTTAATATTTTTATTTTATTAGAAGTAAGTACAATTGTATACAATCATATTTTCATAATACCTTTTATGTACAGCTTCTTATTTTTAAAATTTTTTGAAATAAAGAAGAAAAAGAAAAAAGTTAGATAATGAAAAATAGAAAAATGTGAGATATATAGTGTGTGAAAAAGAAAAATAAAGAATGAAATAAGAAAGTTGAGACATAGAAAATAGAAGAAAGAGAATAAATGAAAAGAAAAGAAGAAAAGAAAATAGAAGGAGATCATTTATAATCTTGACCATCCGCAGTCACGGATTAGCTTTTACACCTGTTTTGCACCATACGTTTCCAAAAAGACGACAAATGGAGACCAACTCGTTATGAATTGGTCAAATTTATCTATTAGGAGGAATCGCATTTCCTCAAGATGTGCGGTATCCAACATACTTGCAATCCACATTTTGAGCGTTGGTATTGGTGTATTTTTCCAAAATTTCAATATTAATTTTTTTGCTATTATTAAACCATAATTAAAAATTGACTTTTGAGATGAGCTCAATTTGTTCCCGTCTTCCATTACCCCAAATATAATCAATTCATTATTGGGTTCCATTTTTGTCTTAAATAATTTTGTAAATATTTCGAAAATATCACTCCAAAATCCATGAAGTTTTATACAAGAAACAAAAGAGTGTGTTATAGTTGCTTCTTGGATTAAACATTTATCGCAAATGGGCGATATATTTGGATAAAATTTATTTAATCTTGTTTTTGAGTAATATAATCTATGTAAAATTTTAAATTGGATTAGATTATGTCTTGCATTAATCGAACACTTGTGAATGTATGTCAAATACTTTTCCCATGTAGCCTTCGTAATTTTTATCAATAATTCCCGTTCCCACTCTTCTCTAATTACCTCAGTCACAGGTAAATCTATATTTAAGATACTATTATATAAATATGCTATTAATTTTTGTGTATCAGCTTTTATATCAGCTGTCTGCTTTCTTTAAGAGACGAACTTTGATAACTGTGCTCTTTGGAATTCTTCGGAATTCAAGTTGTACTATCAATAATGAGAGAAAATGCCAACCATCTCCAGAAATTATAAGAAATTATTCTCGCCTCCATGCATATCTGTGGTCCTAGGGCAGTCGGACACTTCCCCACTACTTCAAAGATTGTTCCTGCACTTGTCAATATCGTTTGGTGTTTGGCGGCTAAAACGCGGCGGCAGGGCTACAGACAGCCGGACACCTGGGTGAATCACCCCATGTGGGGGTCCGGGGGTGAATCACCCTGGTGTATGGGCCTGGGGGGGTGAATCACCCTGGTGTGTGGGTCGGTGGGGAATCACTGGTAGGGGGGTCGTGGTGCCGGTGCAGCGCGGTCAGTGACTGGTTTGGCGGAGGGACCAGCCTGTCCCCAACTCTGCTGCAGCTGACGGGGATGTTGCCGGGTTTATAGCCCCATGTGTGTGTCCCCTGCCCGGAGCCGCGGGCCCGCTCCAACCGGCTGCTGATCCACAGCCCATCACACTGTGGTGGGGGGAGCCAGACTGTGGGAGTAAGGGATTGGAGATAGCCAGACTGGGGAAGTAAGGGATTGGAGGTAGCCAGCTTAGGGGAGTAAGGGATGGGAGGTAGCCAGCTTAGGGGAGTAAGGGGAATGGGAGGTAGCCAGCTTGGGAGAATAAGGGGAATGGGAGGTAGCCAGCTTGGGGGAGTAAGGGGAATGGGAGGTAGCCAGCTTGGGGGAGTAAGGGGAATCAGAGGAAGCCAGCTTGGGGGAGTAAGGGGAATCAGAGTGTAGACAGGCACCTGAGACAGTATATGATTTAAACACATCTTTAATCAGCACTGTAACTTGGCAGCATTTAAAGACAAGGTGTTGTCAGTTCATCCTAGCTGCTCAGACTGACTGTGCTGGGAATGGGCGTTAGTATAAATGTTATAGTGGGGTGGAGTTAGTGTTGCTGGCTAAGTGTGATTGGTTCACATGCATCATCAATCTACATCCTTCCCCCTAAAGATTAAATGTGGAAAGGAATTGTATTAAACATACTCGCCATATCTGTCTGGTGGTCTACTAACACGGCCCGAGCGCGTGCGGATCCAACCATCCCCTCCACTGAAGGATTAAGCGGAGAGGCTGAAGGTGAAAATCGCACAGGAGAGGCTTGTGGTGACCGAGAGGGGAAACATGCGGTAGGTGGAACCCCGTGGTTAGTGGAGACCGAGGAACGTGGGTGGGGGGGGGGGTGCAAGGCATGCGGCGACGGGCTGGAGACATTGCGAAAGGTGGCTGGAACTGGAGCGGCGGAGCATAGGGATCAGCAGGCGGTGGTCGGGGCTCCTTCACAGCAAGCAGTCTACAAGGTACGATCTCGGCTCATCAGTCGGGCGTACAACAGTGCCCTCACAGTCTACAAGGTACGATCGCGGCTCATCAGTCGGGCATACAACAGTGCCCAGACAAGAATGTCCAGTTGAAGTTCGTAGACGGAAGACCTGGCCCGGCAGTAGAGGCTGGAGTGGTCTGCTGGAACTATCGTATGACCGTTTCTGGATGTCGTGCTTCTCTTGGAGATGTTGCTGGATAGTGGCGGGCTTCAGCACCCGAGGGACCAGCTGCTGTTGTGCGATGGGGACCGGAGACCTCGTCACTCTCGACAGCAGACGCTGTGCTGGTGACCCCAAGGTTCCGTCTCTGGCGATGTTTCTGAGATTCAGGAGATCGAGATAGACGTCTGACTTTGAAATGCGCGCTCCCTCCAGCAAGTGCTTGGCGCTTCTGACAGCGTGTTCAGTGACTCCATTACTCTGTGGATACTCGGGACTGCTTGTGACGTGCTGGAAGTTCCATCGGTCTGCGAAAAGCTTGAACAAGTGGCTGGTGAACTGCCGACCGTTGTCGGTTCTCACGATGACAGGAGCGCCATAGGCTGAGAAGTGTCTTTTCAGCTTCTTGATGACCATCTCATACGTGAGGGAGGTCGGTTGGTCAAGTTCAAACCTGTTGGAAAAAGAGTCGACCAGAACGAGGTAGTGCTTACCGCACCATTCAAAAATGTCCGCAACCAACGACGACCAAGGCAGTGCTGGTGGAGGTTGTTGCAGAAGGGGTTGCCGCTGCTTATGAGGCGCAAGATTGTTGCAAGTGAGCAGGAGGCTATGCGGTCGCGGATGTACGTGGCCATTCCCGGTCAGTAGAACAGACCCCGGGGGCATACCAGTGTGGAGTCGGCTCCTGGGTGACCGCTGTGTACCTCTTTGAAGTATTCGTCTTGTATCGATGAAGGTATCACTACCTTGTGACCCTTAACGTCCACACCATCCTGAACCACCAGTTCATCACGGACCAAGAAGTACGGTTGCACCTCTGTGGGCATGTCGAATTGTTTGTCTGGCCAGCCTGTTTTGATGATGGATGAGAGGGATTGAAGCGTATCATCATTGGCAGTTGCTTACTGGAGATGAGATCGACACCGAGAACCGTGAAATTCTCCCGTTCATGCTCGAGGTGGCGAGAGTGTGTGTCAGCGACATGCATGTCCTTACCCTTTGTGTAGGTAATAGAGAAGTTGTACTGCTGCAGCTGCATCATCATGCGCTGCAAGCGAGTTGGCGCGGCATGGATAGGCTGGTTCAGGATTGTCACCAGTGGTTGGTGGTCCGTCTCGACCGTGAACGTGTTGCCATGGATGAAGTCGTGGAATTTGGAGCAGGCAAAGATGGCAGCCAGCAGTTCCTTTTCGATTTGCGCGCAGTGCTGCTCCGTGTCGGTCATTGTGCGAGAGGCATACGCGACAGGTAGTAGGGTGCCATCGTTAGATGGTTGCAAGCAGGCTGCGCCGAGCCCGAATTTCGAGGCATCGCAGGTGATCGCCACCGGACGTTTCAGGTCGAAAAAAGTCAGGGTCGGTGCATTGGTCAGTTTGGATTTTAGAACATCAAAGGCATCCTGGTGTTATATTATCTGGTGTTGCTGGAACCATGACCATGCAGTGTCTTTTTTGGTCAGCTGCCGCAGTGTGGAGCTTAGTTCGCTAAGGTTCGGTATGAACTTTCCGAGATAGTTTACCATGGCCAGGAAACGTGCAGGCATTTCTGTGATGGCAGTAGTTTTCTTCGGATCGGGTTTGAGGCCATCAGGGGTGAAGATGTGGCCGACATAGGAAACCACTGGAACCCTGAACTTGCACGTTAGGATTGAGCTTGAGGTTGATCTTGACAGCACGCTCCAAGATGAGCCTGAGATTGTGGTCGTGTTCTGCTGCGTCTTTCCCATAGATGAGGATATCGTCGACAATAATGGCACAAGGCAGATCCTCGAATAATTGCTCCATAGTTCTTTGGAAGACTTCACTGGCGGAGTTGGCATTCTCAGAAACTTATATCTGCCGAATGGGGTGGCAAATGTGGTGAGGTTAGATGACTCTTGTCCAGCGGTATCTGCCAGAATGAGTTCTTTGCATCTAGGACAGAAATAGGGTGGCCGTTCCGATCTTTGCCGCAACATCCTCGACTGTCTTCATGGGATGATGTGGGCGCTTAATGGCAGTGTTCAGGTCTTTGGGATTAATGCACAGGCGGATTTCATTATTTCCCTTCTTGACTGGCAATCATGGTTGAGACCCAGTCGGTGAGGTCGCTGACTGCTTCAATTACGCCTTTGGAGACCATGTCCTTCAGCATAGAGTGAACCCTGTCAGTCATGGCAAATGACAATCGGTGCGGGGGTCGGATGACGGGTGTCACATCGGGGTCAGTAATAATCTTGTGGGACACAGGCAACTTGCCTAGGTTGTTGTCGAAGAGACCAGGGAATTCATTCAGTGGGTCAAAAGAAACTTACAGTTTGTGGACAGTTTTGTCAAAGGACATTAGCCCCAGTTCCTGACAGGCACGATTGCCAAGCAGAGTAACTGAGTAATAGGTCTACACATAGAAGGTCAATTCCCTCATTGTTTTCTTTAGTACACATTGCAAGTTGGTTTTGCCCAGGGGAACCAGCACCTCCCCTCCAAAAGCATGTAAAGTGGATGTGTCCTTGACAAGTGGCACGCTAGCTCTAATCTTGTTAAAGACGTTCATTGACATAGTGTTGACTTTCGCGCCCGAATCTAATTTCGCGCCAAAAGCAACATTGTTTACAGATATCGTCACTAGGATCAGAATTCTTGGCATCAGCATGCTGTAACGTGTAAACAGACGGGTCTTCTTGCGAGTTAATTGGGCTGTATTCAGGGGCGGTTTCGGGCTGGAAATGGGGAGGCAGCATGTTGCTGTCTCGTTGCAAAAAATTGAGATCAGACTTGGGACTGGGCGCATTCTTTCCTCGGGCCCCAATTGCAGCCCGACAGACTGAGGCAAAGTGATTTAGCTTTTTGCAGTAATTGCAAGCCTTCCCGACGGCAGGGCAGGCTGATTGTCTGTTGTGTAGATAGCCGCAGATAGGACATCTCTTCGGAGGACTGCTGTGAACTGCCTGACTAGCTTGGGGCATAAATCGGCTGTTATCTGTGTATGTCCGCTGCCTAGTGAGGCCCGTCAGATTGATGGTTTTGCTTTCATGCGAAATGTCTATGAGATCGACAAGTTCGGCGGTTCTACATGCATGCACCGCTTCATCGAGCGATAAATCTGGCCTTCTCAGGAGCTCTGATCTGAGCTTTTGATCGGTAATGCAATTCACTAAAATGTCCCTCGTTAACTGATCAGTCAACTGATCAACCGGCATATCCTGGACTCTGCAACGTTGGGCTAAATACATCAAAGATGAAATATATGAGTCAACTCATATATAGTGGATGCATTAGTGATAATTTTTCAAAACTCTTTAGATTCTGGAGTAGTTCCTGAGGATTGGAGGGTAGCAAACGTAACCTCACTTTTTAAGAAGGGAGGGAGAGAGAAAACGGGGAATTACAGACCAGTTAGTCTAACATCGGTAGTGGGGAAACTGCTAGAGTCAGTTATTAAAGATGGGATAGCAGCACATTCGGAAAGTGGTGAAATCATTGGACAAAGTCAGCATGGATTTACGAAAGGTAAATCGTGTCTGACGAATCTTATAGAATTTTTCGAGGATGTAACTAGTAGAGTGGATAGGGGAGAACCAGTGGATGTGTTGTATCTGGACTTTCAGAAGGCTTTCGACAAGGTACCACATAAGAGATTAGTATACAAACTTAAAGCACACGGTATTGGGGGTTCAGTATTGATGTGGATAGAGAACTAGCTGGCAAACAGGAAGCAAAGAGTAGGAGTAAACGGGTCCTTTTCACAATGGCAGGCAGTGACTAGTGGGGTACCGCAAGGCTCAGTGCTGGGACCCCAGCTATTTACAATTTATATTAATGATCTGGATGAGGGAATTGAAGGCAACATCTCCCAAGTTTGCGGATGACACTAAGCTGGGGGGCAGTGTTAGCTGTGAGGAGGATGCTAGGAGACTGCAAGGTGACTTGGATAGGCTGGGTGATTGGGCAAATGTTTGGCAGATGCAGTATAATGTGGATAAATGTGAGGTTATCCACTTTGGTGGCAAAAACAGGAAAGCAGACTATTATCTAAATGGTGGCCGATTAGGAAATGGGGAGATGCAGCGAGACCTGGGTGTCATGGTACACCAGTCATTGAAAGTAGGCATGCAGGTGCAGCAGGCAGTGAAGAAAGCGAATGGTATATTAGCTTTCATAGCAAAAGGATTTGAGTATAGAAGCAGGGAGGTTCTACTGCAGTTGTACAGGGTCTTGGTGAGACCACACCTGGAGTATTGTGTACAGTTTTGGTCTCCAAATCTGAGGAAGGACATTATAGCCATAGAGGGAGTGTAGAGAAGGTTCACCAGACTGATTCCTGGGATGTCAGGACTTTCATATGAAGAAAGACTGGATAGACTTGGCTTATACTCGCTAGAATTTAGGAGATTGAGAGGGGATCTTATAGAAACGTACAAAATTCTTATGGGGTTTGACAGGCTAGATGCAGGAAGATTGTTCCCGATGTTGGAGGAGTCCAGGACAAGGGGTCACAGCTTAAGGATAAGGGGGAAATCCTTTAACACCGAGATGAGAAAAAACTTTTTCACACAGAGTGGTGAATCTCTGGAACTCTCTGCCACAGAGGGTAGTTGAGGCCAGTTCATTGGCTATATTTAAGAGGGAGTTAGATATGGCCCTTGTGGCTAAAGGGATCAGGGGGTATGGAGAGAAGGCAGGTACGGGCTACTGAGTTGGATGATCAGCCATGATCATATTGAATGGCGGTGCAGGCTCGAAGGGCCGAATGGCCTACTCCTGCACCTATTTTCTATGTATCTATGTATCTATAACTCGTTCCCCGGGAAGCTGATGACGAGAGAAAAACCTTGCCCTATCCAAAATGTGATGTGAGGGCAGGTCACAGATCTGGCTTAGTTTACGCAGCAAAACATTAGGGTCAGTAGGAGATTCCGCCGGTGTAATTACCTGGTTGTTAGCATCACGGATAGCCGGAGCATAACGGAATGTTCTGGATCGACGAAGGGCATCTGGGCCCGCAAGGTTGAGCAGGAGCGAGGCCTTGACAGCATCTGGTTAATTTCTGTGTACAATGTTCATGTAGTGCTGGTAATCAATTTCAAACGTGGCACAGCGTTCGCTGATATCTGCATCAAAGACAAGAGGGTCAGGCTTTCGACAAGAGGAAGCCATCGTAAAGTAAAGCAAAACTCATAAAAGATAAAATAAAAACCGTTATATAAGAGGAGTGGATAAGACCACTTCTGACGCCACGTGGACAGGCACCTGAGACAGTATATGATTTAAACACATCTTTAATCAGCACTGTAACTTGGCAGCATTTAAAGACAAGGTGTTGTCAGTTCATCCTAGCTGCTCAGACTGACGGTGCTGGGAATGGGCGTTAGTATAAATGTTATAGTGGGGTGGAGTTAGTGATGTGGCTAAGTGTGATTGGTTCACATGCATCATCAATCTACAGAGAGGAAGCCAGCTTGGGGGAGTAAGGGATGGGAGTAAGGCAGCTTGGGGGAGTAAGGGATGGGAGTAAGGCAGCTTGGGGGAGTAAGGGTTGGAAGGCAGTTTGGGGAGTAAGGCGAATAGGACAGTGCCAGTTTGGGGGGTAACGGATGGGAGGCAGCCAGCTTGGGGGATGATGGGATGGGAGAAATAAGGGATGGGAGGAAGCCAGCTTCTGGGAGAATGGAGGTAGCCAGCTTGAGGGGTAATGGATGGAGGTAGCCATCTTGGGGGATTAAGGGGGAATGGGTGTTTGCCAGCTTGGGGGAGATAGGAATGGGAGAAAGCCAGCTTGAAGTAGTAACCGATCGGACGTAGCAAGCTTGGGGGAGTAAGGGATTGGGAGGTAGCCAGCTTGGAGGAGTAAGGGATGGGAGGTAGCCAGCTTGGAGGAGTAATGGGAGGTTGCCACCTTGGGGGAGATAGGAATGGGAGGAAGCCAGCTTGGAGTAGTAACGGATCGGAGGTAGCAAGCTTGGGGTGTAAGGGATTGGAGGTAGTCAGCCTGGGGGAGTAAGGGGAATGGGAGGTAGCCAGATTGGGGGAGTAAGGAGAATGGGAGGTAGCCAGTTTGGGGGGTATTTGTTCGCTCGTGTGTCAGACGATGTAGCTCGCTGTTGGCTTCTGGCGTGTCCAACATGTTTACAGAATTGTCGCCCGACGGGTCAAAGTGCATCGCGTCGTCGCTTCAGGGGATCGCCACGAAGAGGCTTCTGTCATGATCCCCGCTTGGGGGAGTAAGGGATGGGAGGTAGCCAGCTTGGGGAAGTAAGGGGAATGGGAGGTAGCCACTTGGGTAGTAAGGGACAGGTGGAACTGACAGCCCTGCGACGCCATAGCTGCCACGAGGATCACCAACAACACTCACCGCCTTCCTGACCGATCTCGGGCCTGGACTACCGATGATGCCGCTGTCGTCGACCTCCCCGGGCGGCCCACCTGTGGCCATTGCTGCTGACCCTTGCTGCCTCACCGGAGCCGCCTACCTCTCGCTGCCTTCCCGTTTATCCGCTGACCCGACGCTTCGCCCGTGTGCCACTCCACTCCCCATGGGCCTCGACCAGTGACTCTGCCGGCCCTGGCCACTCCACCACCCACCTGTGGTCCGCAGCTGTCACCTTCCCAGAGTCCTCGGCTCTGCACAGACTCTCACACCACATGTCTGACTGCGCTGCGTCCTAAAGCCCCCCCTCCTCCCACAGGGAACCTCAATAGACAATAGGTGCAGGAGCAGGCCATTCGGCCCTTGAAGCCAGCACTGCCATTCAATGTGATCGTGGCTGATCGTCCATAATCAATTCCCCGTCCCTGCCCTCTCCCCATATCCCCTGACTCCTCTATCTTTAAGAGCCCTGTCTAACTCTATCTTGAAAGTATCCAGAGAACCGGCCTCCACCGCCCTCTGAGGCAGAGATTTCCACACACTCACAACTCGCTGTGTGAAAAAGTGTTTCCTCATCTCCGTTATAAATGGCTTACAATCAACCAATCAGTCAAAGACTTTATTGTCATTCAAAAAGAAAGCAATAAATGCAAATCTGAACGAAATTTCGTTGCATCTGGCTCACCGTGCAAAATAAAATAACAAAAGGATAAAATAGATAAAAAGATAAAATAGATAAAAAGATAAAATAGATAATAGTGGCGGCACATTATATGGAATTCAAGAGTCTGATAGCTCGGGGGAAGAAGCTGCTGCAAAACCTGTCCGTTCTGCTCCTTATGCTGTGATACCTTTTGCCCAAGGGCAGCAGAGTGAACAGTCCATGATGGAGATGTGTGGGGTCTTTTATAATGCTGTTGGCCTTGGACAAGCAACGTTTGCACGCAATGCCCCGGATTGAAGGAAGAGAAGTCGAGATGATTTTTTCAGCCGTCCTCACCACTCTCTGCACGGACTTCCAGTCGGAGGCTTTGCAGTCCCCAAACCAGACAGAGATGCAGCTGGTCAAAATGCTCTCTATGGTGCCCCTGTAGAAAGTGGTGAGGATGGGATGGGAGACGTGAGCTCTTCTCATCCGGCGCAGAAAGTGCAAATGCTGCTGCGCTCTCTTAACTAGTGATGTGACCAGGTCAGACTGTTCGTGATCTGCACCCCCAGGAACTTAGTGCTACTGACCAACTCCACATCGATGTCATTAATGTGTAGTGGTGTATGACTGTGCCGGTTTCTCCTGAAGTCAACGATGACCTCCTTTGTTTTGTAAACATTCAGGATCATAGAAACATAGAAACATAGAAAATAGGTGCAGGAGTAGGCCATTCGGCCCTTCGAGCCTGCACCGCCATTCAATATGATCATGGCTGATCATCCAACTCAGTATCCTGTACCTGTCTTCTCTCCATACCCCCTGATCCCTTTAGCCACAAGGGGCACATCTAACTCCCTCTTAAATATAGCCAATGAACTGGCCTCAACTACTGTACCTTCTGTGGCAGAGAGTTCCAGAGATTCACCACTCTCTGTGTGAACAATGATTTTCTCATTTCGGTCCTAAAGGATTTCCCCTTAATCCTTAAACTGTGACCCATTGTCCTGGACTTCCCCAACATCGGGAACAATCTTCCTGCATCTAGCCTGTCCATCCCTTTAAGAATTTTGTAAGTTTCTATAAGAACCCCCCTCAATCTTCTAAATTCTAGCGAGTACAAGCCGAGTCTATCCAGTCTTTCTTCATATGAAAGTCCTGACATCCCAGGAATCAGTCTGGTGAACCTTCTATGTACTCCCTCTATGGCAAGAATGTCTTTCCTCAGATTTGGAGACCAAAACTGGACGCAATACTCCAGGTGTGGTCTCATCAAGATCCTGTACAACTGCAGTAGAACCTCCCTGCTTCCATACTCAAATCCTTTTGCTATGAATGCTAACATACCATTCGCTTTCTTCACTGCCTGCTGCACCTGCATGCCTACTTTCAATGACTGGTGTACCATGACACCCAGGTCTCGTTGTATCTCCCCTTTTCCTAATCGGCCACCATTTAGATAATAGGCTACTTTCCTGTTTTTGCCACTAAAGTGGATAACCTCACATTTATCCACATTATACTGCATCTGCCATGCATTTGCCCACTCACCCAGCCTATCCAAGTCACCTTGCAGCCTCCTAGCATCCTCCTCACAGCTAACACTGCCCCCCAGCTTTGTGTCATCCGCAAACTTGGAGATGTTGCATTCAATTCCCTCGTCCAAATCTTTAATATATATTGTAAATAGCTGGGGTCCCAGCACTGAGCCTTGCGGTACCCCACTAGTCACTGCCTGCAATTCTGAAAAGGACCCATTTACTCCTACTCTTTGCTTCCTGTTTGCCAGCCAGTTCTCTATCCACATCAATACTGAACCCCCAATACCGTGTGCTTTAAGTTTGTATACTAATCTCTTATGTGGGACCTTGTCGAAAGCCTTCTGAAAGTCTGATCAGATTGTTCGTGTTGCACCAGTCCACCAGTTTTCACCTCCTCCCTGTAAGCCAGTTCATTGTCGTCCCGGATAAGGCCCACCACTGTTGTGTCATTTGCGTACTTCATGATGTGGTTTGTACTAAACCTGGCACAACAATCGTGGATCATCAGGGTAAACAGTGGTGGACTCAGGATGCAGCCCTGAGGGGAACCAGTGCTCAGAAAGATGATTTTGGAGGTGTTGTTTCCAACCCGCACTGACTGGGGTCTGTCAGTGAGGAAGTCCAGTAGCCAGTTACATAAGGGGGTGCTGAGGCCCAATGAACCCAATTTGCTTACCAAGTGCTGAGGGATGATTGTATTGAACGCTGAACTAAAGTTCACGAACGGCATTCGCACATGTGTGTTCTTCTCCTCTAGATGTTCCAGGTTCAGGTGGAGTACGGAGGATATGGCGTCCTCCGTGGAGCGGTTTGGCCTGTAAGCAAACTGGAATGGGTCAAGTGTGGAGGGGAGTCTGGAGGTAATTTGGTCCCTCACCAGCCTCTTGAAGCACTTCATCATTATTGGAGTGACTGCTACAGGGCGGTAATCATTGAGACATGTTATTGCGGATTTTTTTGGCACTGGTATGATGGTGGCATTCTTGAAACACGATGGGACAACAGCCTGGTTCAGCGAAGTGTTGAAGATGTCAGTAAGGACATGTGCCAGCTGATCAGCACATTCCCTGAGCACTCGGCCTGGTAAGTTATCAGGGCCTGCCGCCTTCCGTGTGTTCACTCTTGTTAGGGTCCTCCGGACATCCACTGTATCAAGACTGAGTGCCTGTTCATCATAGTGAGGAATACCTTTTCTCGCAGGTGTGTTGTTGAATGCCTCGAACCGTCCAAAATATTTATTAAGTTCATTGAGGAAGTTTATGTTGTCTTCACAGGGTGGTGGAGCAGTCGTATAGTCCGTGATGGTTTTTATTCCCTGCCACATGCGCCTGGTATACATGGGGTCATGAAAGAAGCTCTGGATTATCTGACCATGGGCACGCTTTGCCAGCCTGATGACAGTTCTGGTTGGCTCTTGCGGATCTGAGTGCCACCAAGTTACCGGATTTGAATGTGGCATTTCATGCTATCAGCATTCCATGTACCTCGGAAGTCATCCAGGGTTTCAGGTTGGCCCATATAGTGATGGTCTTGGTGACACAGACATCCTTAAGAATAAGGAGTAAGCCATTTAGAACAGAGACGAGGAAACACCTTTCCTCACAGAGAGTGGTGAGTGGAATTCTCTGCCTCAGAGGGCAGTGGAGGCGGGTTCTCTGGATGCTTTCAAGAGAGAGCTAGATAGGGCTCTTAAAATAGCAGAGTCGGGATAGGGGGAGAAGACAGGAACGGGGTACTGATTGGGGATGATCAGCCATGATCACGTTGAATGGCGGTGCTGGCTTGAAAGGCTGAATGGCCTACTCCTGCACCTATTGTCTATTGCCTATGCACTTCTACATGTAAGCAGACACAGATGCAGCATACTCCTCCAGGTTGCTGTGTTGATTGTCAGTTGCAGCCTTCTTGAACCTGTCCCAGTCCGTGCACTCAAAACAGTTCTGTAATGCTGTCATCACTCCCTCTGGCCAGACCCTAACCTGCTTCACAGTAGGTTTTTCTCTGGTAAGCAGGGGCCTTTATGCATGAATTAGCATCACAGAGATATGGTCTGAGGAGCCAAGGTGGGGGCGGGGGACTGCCTTGAATGCCTTCTTGATGTTTGAAAAGGCTAGGTCCAGTGTGTTCACTCCGCTGGTTGCAAAGTCCACATGCTGGTAGAAATGTGGGAGAACTGTCTTCATGTTGGCCTGGTTAAAATGCCCGGCAACAATGAAAGCACCATAACCATATAACATATAACCATATAACAATTACAGCACGGAAACAGGCCATCTCGACCCTTCTAGTCCGTGCCGAACACTATCTGGGTGTGTAGTTTGCAAGTCAATGATGGAATGATATAGAGCATTCAGGGCCTCCTTAGTATTTGCACTGGGGGGGGGATGTACACGGCTGCGATGGTTATGATAGTAAATTACCCCTTATTCTTAAATTGTGGTCCCTGGTTCTGGACTCCCCCAACATCGGAAACATGTTTCCTGCCTCTAGCATGTCCAAACCCTTAATAACCTTATATGTTTCAATAAGATCCCCTCTCATTCTTCTAAATTCCAGAGTATACAAGCCCAGCCACTTCATTCTATCAACATATGACAGTCCTGCCATCTTGGGAATTAACCTGGTGAACCTATGCTGCACTCCCTCAATAGCAAGAATGTCCTTCCTCAAATTTGTAAACCAAAACTTCACACAATACTCTCGCTGTGGTCTCACAAGGGCCTTGTACAACTGCAGAGGGATGTCTTTGCTCCTATGCTCAAATCCTCCTGTTATGAAGGCCAACATGCCATTCGCTTTCTTCCCTGCCTGCTCTACCTGCTTGCTTACTTTCAGTGACTGATGAACAAGGACCCCCCAGATCCCGTTGTACTTCTTTTCCCAACTTGACACCATTCAGATAATAATCTGCCTTCCTATTTTTGCTACCAAAGTGGATAACCTCACATTTATCCACATTAAAATTCATCCGCCATGCATCTGCCCCCACCCAACCTCACCTCACCGAACCTGTCCAAGTCACCCTGCATCCTCAGAGCATCCTCCTCAGTTCACACTGCCACCCAGCTTTGTGTCATCTGCAAATTTGCAAACATTACTTGTAATCCCTTCATCTAAATCATTGATGTATATTGTAAATAGCTGCAGTCCCAGCACCAAGCCTGCCATTCTGAAAGGGACCCGTTCATCCCCACTCTTTGTTTCCTGTCTGCCAACCAATTTTCTATCCATGTCAGCACTCTACCCCCAATACCATGTGCCCTAATCTCCTATGTGGGACATTATCACTGTAGTGGCCATTTGGCATAATTTTGTGAGTCATAAATTATAGCATTTGCCTTTAAATTTTGTCTGCCTGTAATTATGTGTGTGGGATTTATTACGTAGTCGGAGACGTGTTTGCTGCTGGGATTCTTGCGTAGAAGCTGTTAGCTTATTAGTTAGTTCTGAGAAAGCATGGTGAGAAGGAATATCTTTCGACCATGCGGAGCTATGCTCATCCCGCCCAGTTACTCCAGCACATTGTGTCTATCTTCGGTTTAAACCAGCATCCGCAGTCCCTTCCTACACTGGTGGGCGATGTAGCAGCAGATTTTTATATCGTTCAAGAGATTACTCCCTCTAGCCACTAAGTAAACTACATGGTTAAGGAGAATGTTGTAATACGCATGTGAGCTCTCCATGGGACCTTCAGAGCTTCTTCACAGGTAAATCTTCATCACACAGTCTTTTGATTAATAGTTTCTTTATTGTTGAAGAAAAACTATAAGATATACATCCGACCTTATATTCCCGACTCATACACTCTAATCTTCGTCAAACTCCAGCATATCGCTTAAACGTTAGAAAACTCCTCGTCTCGGTTAAACGTCTCATGGTCGAAGGGTAAGCCTTCCCCATGTAAGTTCAAAACTAAACTTAAAAACTAAGCTTCTGCGCAAGAAACCTAGCTCCAAACACGCCCTTGAATACGTAATAAATCCCACCCACATATTAACAGGCAGTCTAAAATGTAAAGACACATGCCATAATTAATGACACACAAATTAAGCCAAATGGTCACTACAGGCAAAAGGTTGGAAACTAAGACGCTTGGACAGGTGCGTGGGCAAGACAGGTTTAGAGGGGAGAATGGACCACAAGTGAGTGGGACATTGGTACCTTCTCAAGATGGCGTTATGACTCACTCTATACTCATGACTGCGTAGCCAGTTATAGTGCGAACTCCATCATCAAGTTCGCTGACGACACCACTGTTGTGGGACGTATCACTGATGGGGATGAGTCAGAGTTTAGAAGAGAGATCGAGCAACTCTCCATATTGTGCCAGCACAATAACCTGGCCCTCAACACCAGCAAATCCAAGGAACTGATTGTGGACTTTGGAAGGAGTAGGATGGGAACCCACAGTTCCGTTTATATCAACGGGTCGATGGTTGAAAGGGTCAAGAGCTTCAAATTCCTGGGCGTGCACATCTCTGAAGATCTTTCCTGGTCCGAGAACACTGATGCAATTATTAAGAAAGCACATCAGTGCCTCTACTTCCTGACAAGATTACGGAGAGTCGGTTTGTCAAGGAGGACTCTCTCTAACTTCTACAGGTGCACAGTAGAGAGCATGCTGACCGGTTGCATCGTGGCTTGGTTCGGCAACTTGAGCGCCCTGGAGAGGAAAAGACTAAAAAAGTAGTAAACACTGCCCAGTCCATCATCGGCTCTGACCTCCCTTCCATCGAGGGGATCTATCACAGTCGCTGCCTCAAATAGGCTGGCAGTATCATCAAGGACCCACACCATCCTGGCCACACTCTCATCTCCCTGCTACCTTCAGGCAGAAAGTACAGGAGCCTGAAGACTGCAACGACCAGGTTCAGGAATAGCTACTTCCCCACACCCATCAAGCTATAGAAACATAGAAACATAGAAACATAGAAAATAGGTGCAGAAGTAGGTCATTCGGCCCTTCGAGCCTGCACCGCCATTCGATATGATCATGGCTGATCATCCAACTCAGTATCCTGTACCTGCTTTCTCTCCATACCCCCTGATCCCTTTAGCCACAAGGGCCACATCTAACTCCCTCTTAAATATAGCCAATGAACTGGCCTCAACTACCTTCTGTGGCAGAGAATTCCAGAGATTCACCACTCTCTGTGTTAAACTTGGCTCTTATTGCTAGCTTGTGGCCCAAATTTGACCAGGTCCTGATTCTTGGTGACTTTAACATTCATGTTTGCTGTCCCACGAAGCCTCTTGTGAGTGAATTTATGAACCTGGTTGAGTCCTTCAATCTGTCTCTACTCACCACTGGACCCACGCACAAGCTTGGCCATACACTAGACCCAGTGCTTTCGTCTGGTCTTCCAACTCGTAACACAGATATTATTGATGCCTGCCTGTCTGATCATAGTGCTATTATATTCGATATATCTCTGCCTTTCTCTCCCTCAAAATCCCATATCCCTGCTCGCTACTCCCGCTACGTTAACTCCACGATGGCCAGTAAGTTCTCTGAGGCTCTCATAGCCGCCCCCGACATCTGCACTAATGAGGCGTCCTCCCCCCATCTCAGTACCAACGACCTAATTTCTTTATTCAATAATACCTGCTCTTCCGTCCTGGATTCTGTTGCTCCTCTTAAAATGAAAAAGCCTAAGCCTAAAGGCGAGCCGTGGCTCAATGATACCACCAGAGCCCTAAGAAGAGAATGCAGAAAATCAAAACGTAAGTACAAATCTGATAAGCTGCAAATTTCCTTTGAACTCCTGAAAAATAATCTTCACAAATACCAGGACGCAGTAAAATCTGCAAGGAATAAATATTTTTCCACCCTTATCTCCAAAAACGTGCAAAATTCCAAGGTCCTTTTTAGCACCATCACCTCCATCATTTGTCCTGCCACCAGCACCAGCCTAACTGGTTCCCCTGCTAAGTGCGAGGAATTTACCACATTTTTCACCAGCAAGGTAAAGAACATAAGAACGAATATTTCCCCTCCCACCCGTGACCTGGCTGTCTCATTGGTCTGCTCTTCAAAATTAGACTGTTTCCAACCTGTTACTCTACCCTACCTTGTAAAACTGATCACCACCATGAAACCTACTACCTGCCCCCTCAACACTGTTTCCTCTGCCCCCCTAAAGGATGTCATTACAACAGCTGGTCCCAGCATCCTCGCCATCTTCAACAGCGCTCTGGCCACTGGCACTGTACCTACCTGCTTCAAGCATGCGGTGGTCCAACCACTCCTGAAAAAACCTAACCTTTACCCCACCTTGCCAAGCAACTACAGACCCATTTCTAAACTACCTTTCTTCTCAAAAGCCCTTGAAAAGGTAATTTTGTCAACTTATACCTTACCTTCACCAAAACACCATCTTGGAAACTTTCCAATTAGGTTTCAGGGCTCACCATAGCACAGAGTCTGCCTTGTTGAAGGTACACAATGCCCTACTGCTCACCGTTGACTCCGGCGACTGTGCAATTCTGCTCCTTCTTGACCTCAGCGCAGCATTTGATACTGTCGACCACACCATCCTAATTGACCGTCTCCGGTATGGGGTTGGTATTGATGGCACTGCCCTGAGCTGGTTCATCTCCAACCTCAAAGGTAGGAGTTTCTCGACTAACATGGGCAACTCATTCTCCTCCCCAGCTAATCTCTGCTGTGGGGTTCCACAAGGTTCCATCCTTGGCCCCATTCTCTTCTCCCTGTATATGCTCCCCTTAGGCCAAGTCATTGATATGCACGGCATTTCCTTCCATTGCTACGCAGACGATACACAACTCTATCTCCCTCTGAAGCCCAAAAAACAATCAAATCTGTTTAACCTTACCCACTGCCTCGAGGATATAAAGTGTTGGATGGCCGAGAACTTCCTCCAACTAAACGAGAGTAAGTCTGAGGTCATCCTTCTCGACCCCTCGGACTCAATCAAACTAATAGCAGGCAGCCTTGGAAGCCTTATACATAGATACATAGATACATAGAAATTAGGTGCAGGAGTAGGCCATTCGGCCCTTCGAGCCTGCACCGCCATTCAATACGATCATGGCTGATCATCCAACTCAGTATCCCATACCTGCCTTCTCTCCATACCCCCTGATCCCTTTAGCCACAAGGGCCACATCTAATTCCCTCTTAAATATAGCCAATGAACTGGCCTCAACTACCCTCTGTGGCAGAGAGTTCCAGAGATTCACCACTCTCTGTGTGAAAAAGTTTTTCCTCATCTCGGTCTTAAAGGATTTCCCCCTTATCCTTAAGCTGTGACCCCTTGTCCTGGACTTCCCCAACATCGGGAACAATCTTCCTGCATCTAGCCTGTCCATCCCCATAAGAATCTTGTACGTTTCTATAAGATCCCCTCTCAATCTCCTAAATTCTAGCGAGTATAAGCCAAGTCTATCCAGTCTTTCTTCATATGAAAGTCCTGACATCCCAGGAATCAGTCTGGTGAACCTTCTCTGCACTCCCTCTATGGCTATAATGTCCTTCCTCAGATTTGGAGACCAAAACTGTACACAATACTCCAGGTGTGGTCTCACCAAGACCCTGTACAACTGCAGTAGAACCTCGCTGCTCCTATACTCAAATCCTCTTGCTATGAAGGCCAACATACCATTCGCTTTCTTCACTGCCTGCTGCACCTGCATGCCTACTTTCAATGACTGGTGTACCATGACACCCAGGTCTCGCTGCATCTCCCCATTTCCTAATCGGCCACCATTTAGATAATAGTCTGCCTTCCCGTTTTTGCTACCAAAGTGGATAACCTCACATTTATCCACATTATACTGCATCTGCCAAACATTTGCCCATTATCCGACTACTCAAACCTCACGTCAAAAACCTTGGCGTGATATTTGACTCAGCACTGAAATTTGACAAACAAGTCAATGCCGTGGTAAAAGCTAGCTTCTTTCAGCTTCGGACGATAGCTAAAATAAAACAATTCCTCCAGTTTGATGACCTCGAAAAGATCATCCACACATTCATCTCCTCCCGCCTAGATTACTGCAACTCCCTTTACACTGGCATCAGCCAATCTTCCCTGTCCCGCTTGCAACTGGTCCAAAACGCCGCAGCGAGACGGGACCACATCACCCCGATCCTGGCCTCTCTCCACTGGCTCCCTGTGCGGTTCCGTATAAACTTGAAGATCCTCCTCCATGTCTACAAAGCCCTCAATGGGCTTTCCCCCACCTACATAAAAAGTCTTCTCACCCACCACTCCACCTCCAGGCCCCTCAGATCGGCCGACTTGGGGTTGCTGAATATCCCACGGTCTAGGAATAAGCTCAGGGGCGACCGCGCCTTTGTGGTTGCAGCCCCTAGACTGTGGAACAGCATCCCCTTTCCCATCAGAACTGCCCCCTCCATCGACTCTTTTAAGTCAAGACTAACGACTTATCTATACTCCCAAGCCTTTCCTGACGTCCTCTGAGGGCTACATGTATATATGTATGTAGTTTGTTTTGTTTGTGCTATTCTTATAACAAATGTAAAGCACTTCGGCCAACGAGAGTTGTTTTTTAAATGTGCTATATAAATAAATGTGACTTGACTTGGCTCGGACAAAACTCTAAACATTATCTGTTATTTGCACTTGATCAGTTTATTTATTCATGTGTGTATATATTTATATAATGGTATATGGACACACTGATCTGTTTTGTAGTGAATGCCAACAATGTTCTGTTCTGCTGAAGCAAAGCAAGAATTCATTGTCCTGTCAGGGACACACGACAATAAAATCACTTGAACTTGAATGGCCCAACAAGACGGCCGCCGACGGCCGACCAATCAGCGACGCCGGCCTCACCTGCCCTCACCAAGATGGCCGCCCGCCGGTCCTGGACCCGCCCCGGGTCGAGTCTCCCCATCGACCAGATGAAAATGGCGGCGGAGAAGCGGCAGTCGGTGGCGTCGCTGCCGACCTGAGGTAAATAATGTTATAAATCAGCAGGGGAGCGGGATAGGGTCAATATGGGGGGAGAACTGAGGTAAATCACCACATAAATTACACGTTTGTGGGGAAAACTGGGGTAAAACTCTTTATAAACCTCCCCCTCTTATTCACTGAGGTAAATAACGTTATAAATCAGCAGCGGAATAAACCCGGTCTGGGGGAGACCTGAGGTAAATCTCCACATAAACTACACGTCTGGAGAAAATTGAGGTAAATAATATAAACTCACCGTCTGGAGCAGCGTCCTGAGATAAAACACGTTATAAACATCTCCCTCTCTCTGGCTCCCCCATCTCTGTAAATAATCAATAAATCACCAAATAAACCCGGTCTGGCGGGAAAACTGAGGTAAATAATGTTATAAACACACAGGGGAGCGGAATAAACAGGGCTGGGGAGTCAGAACCAAAACATCCGACCCCGAACCCTAGGTATAATAATTCTAAATCTGCTGTGATGACATTACACAAGATGGCATTTCATAAGAATCATCAGGCAGCCTTTTAAACCCATGTCAATAAGTTTTTAGTCTAATGGTTGTAGCTATGCTATTGTGGCTTTAAAAAAAATGTTTATTCTTGAAATAAAAAACATAATTCATTATGCGAAAAGAAAAAAAATTACAGAAAGGACTATGACAAAATTAAAATTCCAAAAATTATATAAGCATTACTCCAAAATTTATTAAACTAAGGTCACTGGTATGAGCTAAATGGCTAAATTATGACAAGAGAAAATCTCATGTGCAATAGAAATTAAAAGTAAATGCATAGTATAATGTATAAAGTATCCTTTATTGTCATTCAAACTTGTTAGTTTGAATGAAATTACATACCTTGCACTCATGACAGAGAACAAAATAACAAAACACACAATGAACACAGTTTAACATCCACCACAGCGAGTCTACCAGGCACTCCTCACTGTGATGGAAGGCAAAAGTCTTAAAGTCCTTGTCTCTTCCTTCATTGTTCTCCCTGTGCGTTGAGGCGATCCTGGCTTTCGATGTTGGGTCCCCCGCCGGGTGATGGTAAGTCCCGCGGCCAAATCCGAGCTCTGCTAACGGGCCAGTTCAAACTCCGCGGCCCGAGGCGGACGAAGCTGCCATCCTCCAGTCCAGCAGATAAGTCAAGTCAAGTCAAGTCAAGTGTGTTTATTGTCATGTGTCCCTGATAGGACAATGAAATTCTTGCTTTGCTTCAGCACACAGAACATAGTAGGCATTTACTACAAAACAGATCAGTGTGTCCATATACCATAATATAAATATATACACACATGAATAAATAAACTGATAAAGTGCAGATAACAGATAATGGGTTATTAATAATCAGAGTTTTGTCCGAGCCAGGTTTAATAGCCTGATGGCTGTGGGGAAGTAGCTATTCCTGAACCTGGTTGTTGCAGACGAAGCTGTTGTTGCAGGAGCTCTGGAGAATCGGTCACCAACCTGGGACCTGCGAGCTCCTGATGTTGTCGTCCACTGGGCCCGTGGCCGAAGCCTCCGAGGCTCCGAAGTCGGGCCGCCGCCGCAGCGCCACCACAGCCCCGAAGTCGGCCAGCTTCACGATGGCGAGTAGTGGCTCTGCCTCCGGAGCCTCGAGGTCGGCCCCAGTTGGAGGCCGCCAGCTCCACAATTAGGCCTCTGCGCAGACGTGGACGGAGATAAGACAAAGAAAAGGTCGCAAACCCCCAAAGGAAGAGACTAGATAGATTAGATTTTATTACTTGTCATTTGAACCTCAGAGAGGGTCAAACGAAACTCCGTTTCCACAGCCATACAAACAAAACAATTCCTACAAGACACACAAACAATTCAATTTACAGAAAAACATCCATCACAGTGAATCTCCTCACTGTGATGGAAGGCAAAATCTTTTCTCTCCCCTGCACCATTTCTCTCCCGATGTTGGAGCCCCAGGCAAGCGATGGTAAGTTCCACGGCCATTTTAGGCCGCGCCGGGCGATGTACGGCCCCGCTCCAGTCCAAAAGTCACAAAGTTGGAGCCCGCAGCGGGCGCTGGAATGTCCCGCGGCCATTAAAGCCGCGCCGGGTGATGTACGGCCCCGCTCCTGGTTGTTACAACCCCGCGACACGAGCTGGAGAAGTTGCGTTGCGGGAGCTCCGAAAAGCGGCCTCCCACCCGGACCCGCGTGCTCCCGATGTCCCAGTCTGCAGCTGGAGCCAGTGGCTCGCTGCTCCGGAGCGAGCAGCGAGCCACCACTGCTCCCCACGCTATGAGGCCGGCCAGCCCCATGATAGTGAGTCTGCAGCTCCGCAACTGGAGCCCCCAGGTCGTTCCGGTCGGAGGCCGCTCCACGGAGCAAGGCCCCAACGACAACGGAGACCCGACAGGGAAAAAGTCGGGTCTCCCGTGCAGGGAAGAGATTTTAAAAGTTTCCCCCGCCCCCCACATATACACAGTTAAAAACAGTACAAAAAACAACAAACAACTAAATTGAACAAGACAAAAATAAAAATAAACTAGGCTGTAGGGGCCGCTGCAGTAATCCCGCGCCGCCGCACGAAAACAAGTTTCCCCCGCCCCGCACACATACACAACTAAAAATAAACTAAAAATAAACTAAAACATACGTCCAACAAGACAAAAGAAAACAAAAAAAAAAGAAAAAGACAGACGGATTATTTTCAGTGCAGAGAACAGTCTCTCCATGCTGACCTGAGTGGGTGGTATGGCTGTTACTATCATAACTGCAAACTTTACTATTTCTGGATAAGTAGGGATGATGGGGAATTATAGACCAGTTAGTCTGACATCAGTGGTGGGGAAGATGCTGGAGTCAATTATTAAAGAAGTAATAACGCCGAATTTGGATAGCAGAAGAGGATTGGTCCAAGTCAACATCGATTTATGAAGGAGAAATCCTGCTTGACTAATTTTTTGAGGATATGACAAGTAAAAATGGATGAAGGAGAGCCACTGGATGTAGTGTATCTGGACTTTCAGAAAGCCTTTGACAAGGCCCCACACAGGAGATTAGTGGGCAAAATTAGAGCACATGGTATTGGAGATAGGGTATTGACATGGATAGAGAATTAGTTGGCAGACAGGAAACAAAGAGTAGGAATAAACTGGTCCATGTCAGAATGGCAGGCAGTGGCGAGTGGAATGCCGCAAGGCTCGGTGCTGGGGCAGCAACTATTTACAATATTAATGATTTAGATGATGGAGTTAAAAATAACACTAGCAAATTTGCAGATGACACAAAGCTGGGTGGTAGTGTGAACTGTGAAGTGAAGCTAGGAAGTTGCAGGGTGACGGACAGGTTGAGTGAGTTGGCCGATGCATGGCAGATGCAGTATAATGTAGATAAATGAGAGGTTATCCACTGTGGCGGCAAGAACAAGGAGGCAGATTATTATCTCAATTGTGTCAGATTGGGAAAAAGGGAAGTCCAACGAGACCTGGGTGTCCTTGTACACCAGTCACTGAAAGTAGACATGCAGGTATAGCAGACTATGAAGAAAGCTAATGGCATGTTGGCCTTCATAACAAGAGAATTTGAATATAGGAGTAAAGAGGTCCTTCTGCAGTTGTACGGGAACCCGGTGAGACCACATCTGGAGTACTGTGTGCTGTTTTGGTCTCCTAATTTGAGGAAGGACATCCTTGCTATTGAGGCAGTGCAGCGTAGGTTCACCAGGTTAATCCCCGGGATGGTGGGACTGTTATATGAGCAAAGATTGGAAAGACTGGGCTTGTATTCATTGGAATTTAGGATGAGAGGGAATCTTATAGAAACACATAAAATTATAAAAGGACTGGACAAGCTAGATGCAGGAAAAATGTTCGCAATGTTGGGGGAATCCAGAACCAGGGGCCACAGTCTGAATAAAGGGGAGGCCATCTAAACTGAGATAAGAAAAAATGTTTTCACCCAGAGAGTTGTGAATTTGTCGTATTCTCTGCCACAGAAGGCAGTGGAGGCCAATTCACTGGATGAATTTAAAAGAGAGTTAGATAGAGCTCTTGGGGCTAGCGGAATCATGGGGTGTGGGGAGAAGGCAGGCACGGTTTACTGATTGTGGATGATCAGCCATGATCACAATGAATGGCTGGCTTGAAGGGCCAAATGGCCTCCACCTGCACCTATTTTCTATGTTTCTATGCCCCATCTCCACGATTCACTCTATCTATTCCCCTCAACATTTTATGCACTTGCTGGGCTTTTATGCAATAATATTGGTGTTATTAATTTATTGAATTTTTGTTTATTGCATGGTATATATTTATATTGGGTTAATAGGCCTGTAAATCTGTACTGTAAAAATGTAATTGTTCCACTTCGGTACATATGACATCCAAGGAAAGATAGCTGAATGGATAGGTGTTGCATTTTGGGAAGTCTAACATGGGCAGGACCTAAACAGTGAATGGTAGGCCTCTGGGTAGTGTTGTAGAGCAGAGGGATCTATGAGTACAGGAACATATTCCATTGAAAGTGGCATCATAGGTAGATAAGATGGTCAAAAAAGCTTTTGGCACATTGGCCTTTATCAGTCAGAGCATTGAATATAGAAATTAGGCTATCATGTTGCAGTTGTATAAGACGTTGGTGAGGCCACATTTAGAGTTTTGTGTTCAATTTTGGTCACTATGTTATAGGAAAGATGGCGTCATGCTGGAAAGGGCACAGAGAAGATTTACAAGGATGTTGCCAGGTCTAGAGGGTCTGAACTATAGGGAGAGGTTGTGTAGGCTATATAAATACCACAGATTCACCACCTTCTGACTAAAGAAATTCCACCTTAAGATTCAAGATTCAAGAGAGTTTATTGTCATGTGTCCCTGATAGGACAATGAAATTCTTGCTTTGCTTCAGCACAACAGAACATAGTAGGCTTGACTACAGAACAGATCAGTGTGTCCTCATCTCATCTCTTTCCTTAAAGAACGTCCTTAAAATCTGAGGCAATAGACAATAGGTGCAGGAGTAGGCCATTCGGCCCTTCGAGCTCTCTCTAAGTATCCAGAGAACCGGCTTCCACCGCCCTCTGAGGCAGAGAATTCCATAAACTCACAACTCTCTTTGAGAAAAAGTGTTTCCTCGTCTGTTCTAAATGGCTTACCCCTTATTCTTAAACTGTGGCCCCTGGTTCTGGATTCCCCCCAACATTGAGAACATGTTTCCTGCCTCTAGTGTATCCAAACCCTTAATAATCTTATATGTTTCAATAATATTCCCTCTCATCCTTCTAAATTCCAGAGTATACAAGCCCAGCCCCTCCAATCTATCAACATATGACAGTCCCGCCATCCAGGAAATTAACCTTGTGAACCTACGCTGCACTCCCTCAATAGCAAGAATGTCCTTCCTTAAGTTTGAAGACCAAAACTGCACACAATACTCCAGGTGTGGTCTCACCAGTGCCCTGTACAACTGCAGGAGGACCTCTTTGCTCCTATACTCAACTCCTCTTGTTTCAATGAGGTCCCCCCTCGTTGTTCTAAATTCCATCGAGTACAGGCCCTGTGCCGCCAAATGCTCATCATAGATCAACATACTCATTCCTGGGATCATCCTTGTAAACCTCCTCTGGACCCTCTCCAGAGCCAGCACATCCTTCCTCAGATATAGTGGCTAAAATTGCTCACAATATTCCAAATGAAGCCTTACCAAGCCTGATTACATGATTCTGTGCTGACGTTCTCTCTCTCTCTCTGTAGCTCCTTTGCAGCATCAGGGTTTTATTGGCATGGCAATGTGTAAGATTAGACGGCAAATGTTTGGCAGAGGTTGGGCATATTTTAAAGATGTCATCGTTTGTGGGGTTGTGCGTGGTGATGGCATTTATGATCCACCTCTAACTAACAGGGCGCAGATTTCACTGCTGAGGTTTAGCGTTGTGTAAGGGTGAAAGCTGGGCTGCCTCCACAATTCTCTGCAATTTCTTAATGCTTGCTGAACTTATTTATTTTTCTTGGGAGAGTTTAGTTTATTGTCATGTGGACCGAGGCATATGGTCAACATGGCCTAATTCTGTTCAGTTTAACTTTATTACCATATATTCATCTTGAGAACATACATGGCATGATTAGCAAGTTTGCAGATGGTACTAAAGTAAAATTGGTTAGTACAGTGTCAGAGGTTATGGGGAGAAGGCAGGAGAATGGCATTAGGAGGGAGAGATAGATCAGTCATGATTGAATGGCGGTGTAGACTTGATGGGCCGAATGGCCTAAGTCTACTCCAACTTGTGGAAAAGTCTAGGACTAGAAGTCATAGCCTCAGAATTGAAGAACGTTCCTTTATAAATTAGATGAGGTGGAATTTATTTAGTCAAGAGGGTGGTGAATCTGTGGAATTCTTTGTCCGACGGCGGTGGAGGCCAAGTAGGTGGATAAGGCAGAGATTTACGTAGTTTCTGAAATTTATGCGGATGTCAGAGTCGGGGCTTTTTTACCAACTCTGACTCCAGCAGCAGCACAAATTGCTCCGATTCCGACGACTCCGACTCCACAGCCCTGCTTCAGAGAGCTCGGAAGAAGGCTGAAAAGCAGGAAATCCAGGGTGGTTATCTCCAGTTTGCTTCCAGTTCCTCTTGCTGGTGAGGGCAGGAACAGGGAGATAGGGGATCTGAATGTGTGGCTGAGGAGCTGGTGCAGGGAGCAGCGAATAGATTCTTAGACCACTGGGATCTGTTATGGGGTAAGGGTGAATTTT
Organism: Malacoraja senta; assembly: GCA_038087875.1. Lineage (NCBI taxonomy): Eukaryota > Metazoa > Chordata > Chondrichthyes > Rajiformes > Rajidae > Malacoraja > Malacoraja senta. The sequence continues at coordinate 37,939 of JAXLNO010000714.1, forward strand.
ACAAAAGGGACGGCTTGCAGGCGGGCGACCAGCATTCTGGCAGGCAGGTTTGCCACTGCTACACGGGTGGGTTTAAACTAAATAGTGGGGGGGAGGAGACAAATTGGAACTACAAGGATGGAGTTAAAGGGAAAGAGAATTAAGGAAAAGTTTAGAAAGACCCCAGAATTAACAGGACAGAAAGCTCACAAAGGGATAGGAGAGTATGGCCAAGTGAAATAGGAATCGGTGTGCAAGGTGCGGTGAATAATGCATTAAAAGTATATGAATGCACAAAGTAGAAGGAATAAAGTGGGTGAGCTTGAGGCTCAGTTAGAAATTGGCAAGTAAGATGTGGGAATTACAGAGACTTGGCTGCAAGGGCTGGGAACTGAATATTCAAGGGTATACGTCCTATCAAAAAGACAGACATGTGGGCAGAGGGGGTGGCGTAGCTCTTTTGATGAGGAATAAAATTCAGTACCTTGTGAGGGGTGACATAGAATCAGGAGATGTAGAGTCAGTATGGATAGAACTGAGGAATAGGAAGGGTAAAAAGACCCTAATGGGAGTTATCTACAGGCCTCCAAACAGTAGCCTGGATATAGGGTGCAAGTTGAATCAAGAGATAAAATTGGCATGTCGCAAAGGTAATGCTACGGTTGTTATTTCAACATGCAGGTAGACTGTGAAAATCGGGTTTGTACTGGACCTTAAGAAAGGAGTTTGTGGAGTGCCTCCATGATGGATTCTTAGACCAGCTTGTACTGGAGCCTACCAGGGAGAAGGTAATTCTGGATTTAGTGTTGTGTAATGAACCGGATTTGATAAAGGGAACTCGAGGTAAAGGAGCCATTAGGAGGTAGTGACTATAACAGGCTAAGTTTTAATCCACAATTTGAGATGGAGAAGGTAAAATCAGAAGTGTCAGTATTACAGTTGAGCAAATGGGACTATAGAGCCATGAGGGAGGAGCTGGCCAAAGTTGACTGGAAAGAGACCCTAACAGGGATGACAGCGGAACAACAATGGTAGGTATTTCTGGGAATAATACAAAAGGTGCAGGATCAGTTCATTCCAAAGAGGAAGAAGGAATCTAAGGGGAGTAAGAGGCGACCATAGCTGACAATGGAAGTCAAGGACAGTTTAAAAATAAAAGAGAAGAAGTGTCACATAGCAAAGATGAGCGGGAAACCAGGGGATAGGGCAAAGAGCAACAGAAGATAACTAAAAAGGTAATACGGGAGAAAACATGAGGTACGAAGGTAAGCTAGCCAAGAATATAAAGGATAGTAAAACCTTCCTTAGGTATGTGAAGAGGAAAAAAATAGTTTAGACCAAAGTTGGACCCTTGAAGACAGAAACAGGTGAATTTATTATGGGGAACAGGGAAACATAGAAACATAGAAAATAGGTGCAGGAGTAGGCCATTCGGCCCTTCGAGCCTGCACCGCCATTCGATATGATTATGGCTGATCATCCAACTCAGTATCCCATCCCTGCCTTCTCTCCATACCCCCTGATCCCTTTAGCCACAAGGGCCACATCGAACTCCCTCTTAAATATAGTCAATGAACTGGCCTCAACTACCTGCTGTGGCAGAGAATTCCACAGATTCACCACTCTCTGTGTAAAAAATGATTTTCTCATCTCGGTCCTAAAAGACTTCCCACTTATCCTTAAACTGTGACCCCTAGTTCTGGACTTCCCCTACATCGGGAATAATCTTCCTGCATCTAGCCTGTCCAACCCCTTAAGAATTTTGTAAGTTTCTATAAGATCCCCCCTCAATCTTCTAAATTCTAGCGTGTACAAGCCGAGTCTATCCAGTCTTTCTTCATATGAAAGTCCTACCATCCCAGGAATCAGTCTGGTGAACCTTCTCTGTACTCCCTCTATGGCAAGAATGTCTTTCCTCAGATTAGGAGACCAAAACTGTACGCAATACTCCAGGTGTGGTCTCACCAAGACCCTGTACAACTGCAGTAGAACCTCCCTGCTCTTATACTCAAATCCTTTTGCTATGAATGCTAACATACCATTTGCTTTCTTCACTGCCTGTTGCACCTGCTTGCCTACTTTCAATGACTGGTGTACCATGACACCCAGGTCTCGTTGCATCTCCCCTTTTCCTAATAGGCCACCATTCAGATAATAGTCTACTTTCCTGTTTTTGCCACCAAAATGGATAACCTCACATTTATCCACATTATACTGCATCTGCCATGCATTTGCCCACCCACTCTTGAACAGGTACTTTGGATTTGTCTTGACTAAGGAAGACACAAACAATCTCCCAGATGTACTCGTAGCCCGAGGACCTCGGGTAATGGAGGAACTGAAGGAAATTCACATTAGGCAGGAAATGGTGTTGGGAAGACTGATGGGACTGAAGGCTGATAAATCCCCAGGGCCTGATGGTCTGCATCCCAGGATACTTAAGGAAACGCTCTAGAAATCGTAGGCGCATTGGTGATTATATTCCAATTTTCTATAAATTCAGGATCATTTCCTGTGGATTGGAGGGTAGCTAATGTTATCCAACTTTTTAAGAAAGGAGGAAGAAAGAAAACAGGGAATTATAGACTGATAGCCTGACATCGGTAGTGGGGAAGTCAATTATAAAAAATGAAATAGCGGCACATTTGGATAGCAGTGACAGGATCGGTCCGATTCAGCATGGATTTACGAAGGGGAAATCATGCTTGACTAATCTTATGGAATGTTTTGAGGATGTATCTAGGAAAATGGACAAAGGAGAGCCTGTGGATGTTGTGTACCTGGACTTTCAGAAAGCTTTTGACAAGGTCCCACATAGGAGATTAGTGGGCAAAATTAGGGCACATGGTATTGTGGGTAGAGTGCTGCCATGGATAGAAAATTGGGTGGCAGACAGGAAACAAAGAGTAGGGATGAACGGGTCCCTTTCAGAATGGCTGCCAGTGACTAGTGGGGTACCGCAAGGCTCGGTGCTGAGACAGCAGCTATTTACAATGTGCATTGATGATTTAGATGAGGGGATTGGGGGTAATATTAGCAAATTTGTAGATGACAAATTTGCAGTGTGAACTGTGAGGAAGATGCTATGAGGATGCAGGGCGACTTGGACATGTTGGGTGAGTGGACAGATGCATGGCCGATGCAGATTTATGTGGATAAATGAGAGGTTATCCACTTTGGTGGCAAAAACAGGGAGGCAGAATATATTATCTGAATGGTGTCATGTTATCAAAAGGGGAAGCACAATGAGATCTGGGTGTCCGAGTTCATCAGTCACTGAAAGTAAACATGCAGGTACAGCAGGCAGTGAAAAAAGAGAATGGGATGTAGGCCTTCATAACAAGAGGAGTTGAGTACAGGAGCAAAGCGGGCCATCTGCAGTTAATACAGGGCCCTCGTGAGACCACACCTGGAGTATTGTGTGCAGTTTTTGTCTCCTAATTTGAGGAAGGGCATTCTTGCTGTTGAGGGAGTGCAGCATAGGTACACAAGGTTAATTCCGGGGTTGGTGGAAATATGATGAAAGAATGGGTCGACAGGGCTTGTATTCGCCGGAATTTAGAAGGATCAGAGGGGATCTTATAGAAACATAAAATTACTAAGGGGTTGGACATGCTAGATGCAGGAAACATGTTCCCGATGTTGGGGGAGTCCAGAACCAGAAGTCACAGTTTAAGAATAAGGGGTAGGCCATTTAGGACTGAGATGAGGATAAACTTTTTCACCCAGAGAGCTGTGAATTTGTGGAATTCTCTGCCGTAGAAGGCATAGGAGGCCAATTCACAGGATGTTTTCAAGAGAGAGTTAGATTTAGCCTTTAGAGCTCTACTAGACTGTCACACGGTAGGCCTGGTCACCCAACACAATATTCCACCACAGCCCCAAACTGCGCATGATCGGTGACCAGTTTAATAACTTATTAAAGTTAATAACTTTGCATTTAATATTTTCATTACCTCGCCATCCCTCTTCCTTCTTATATCGTCCTCCATTCCCCCACTTCCCCAACACTCCCTTCCCCTCGTCTTCAGCCTCCCTTTTCATTCCCCTGTCCTCCTCTGCTCCCCCAGTCTCTCCCTCACCTCTCCCTTCCTCTCCTTTCCCCTACACTCAGTCACTCCCTTCTTCTCCTTTCCCCTACACAGGTCATTCATTGTTCGCTGTGGTTTAGATCCCGTTGACTTAACGATTCGATCAATTTGTATCGTGTGAATGTTCCTCAACTCCTCACAAACTGCTCGGCCATCCTGCAACCCGGCGCTCCCTCCCTCTGCCCAGACGCCGCTCGGCCCGTCCAGGTCCTGGCCCCCCTGCTGCTGCCGCTCGGCCCCTGCCCGCCCGCTGCTACCGCTCGGCCCGTCCCTGTCCTGCCCTCCCGCTGCTGCTGCTCGGCCCCTGCCCGCCCGCTGCTATCGCTCAGCCCGTCCCTGTCCTGCCCTCCCGCTGCTGCTGCTCGGCCCCTGCCCGCCCGCGGCTATCGCTCGGCCCGTCCCTGTCCTGCCCTCTCGCTTCTGCCGCTCGGCCCCTGCCCGCCCGTTGCTATCGCTCAGCTCGACCCCGCCCTGCCTGCCTGCTCACTGCCGCTGCCGCCGCCTGGCCGGGTGGGCCGCTCGGGGTGGGAATGGAGTCGGCGTTCGTCACGGTGGGCACCACGAGTTTCGATGAGTTGGTGGAGGAGATCTCCGAGAGGGTCGTGAGGGTGAGTTATCACAGCGGCAGCGGCGGCGGAGGAGACGGACGGTCACAGCCATGCACCCGGGACCGCCATTGCAGTGGAGGGCGGGCAGGGGAGGGGAGTGAGTGACGGAGAGAGAGACGGGACCAGGGCCTCCACTGAATGCCCCCCCGTGGCTGCCGCCGGTGGTGGAGGAGACGGTAGACAAGTTGCCGTGAGGAGGGGAGAGAGGAGTTAGTGAGTGAGGCGGGAGAGGCCGCGGCAGCGCAGGAAGGGGCGTCGCTGTCCTGTCCTGACTGACAGGAGAGGAGACCGGGGTGGGAGATTGCAACCTTCACGTGGTCCGCCCTGTTTCGACAAATGCAATCAACCTGGCGTGCACAATCAAATAAGATCAAATAGAACAAGTTGTCCTACAACTTTAGGCTGTGCACGCCATATGCAAGAAGAAGAAGGAGAGGAGACCAATCTGTGGCGGCGACTGACAGGAGAGGAGACCAATCTTTGTGGCGGCGACTGACAGGAGAGGAGATCAATCTCAGGCATGATATTCTTCCGATTTAAATCAGAATTCAGATTTTTTTTTGCCATTCAAACAGCCGCTGTCACCAAGGGTGTCGCATGCAATCACATAATGCGCTCCGTACCGGTCACTTGGCGACCAATCTACCACTGTCTCTAGGGGGTTTGCATCCAATCACCGACCAGCTTCCCTTAAAATCGGCTTTGTTCTATATTTCTCCAATCAGCCGCTGTCTCCAAGGGCGTTTCATCCCATCATCGACCACCTTCTCTTAAAATTCCCGTCCAATCGACAAATCTGTCCCCTGCTGTCCAATCATCCGCTGTCTTCAAGGGCGTTGAGTCCAATTACATAATGCGCCGATGACTTGGCGGCCAATCAGACGCAGCCTCCGAGGGGTGTTGCGGCCAATCATCGGCCAGCTTCCCTTGCTGAAGCAGAAGATGGCTGCAGAAGCCAAGAGCAAGCTCAAGTGGCAAGAAAGAAGCACAGGGAAGCCATGTTGAGCAAGTTTACAAAATGAAAGTGTCAGGCAAAGAGGAAGTCAAACTAGAGTTTAGCTAATGTTACATGTCATCGGTTTATCAATCACTTTTTAGACAATAGACAATAGGTGCAGGAGTGTGCCATTTGGCCCTTCGAGCCAGCACCGCCATTCTATGTGATATGGATTATCATCCCCAATCAGTACCCCGTTCCTGCCTTCTCCCCATATCCCCTGACTCCGCTATTTTTAAGAGCCATATCTAGTTCTCTCTTGAAAGCATCCAGAGAACCTGCCTCCACCGCCCTCTGAGGCAGAGAGAGAGAGAGAGAAAGACACAGTGCTAGGCAAAGAGACATTTCTGGTAACATTTCTTGTAAAGATTTGTTTAGCTGTATGAAGTAATTTCTTTCATGAAATATTTATCTTTTGGGGGTTATTTTACTGGTTATGTTAGAAAAATTCTACGCTTCTGTTATGTAAACTACCAGCAGAAAGCTTGGGAATCATTTTCAATTTATTGAAAATGCACGAGCTTTAAGAGGTGTTGCCCCCTGAACCCCAGGATCCCGCCGGGGGCCCAGCCAGCCTCCTGGACCCCCGGCCAATACATCCTGCTTTTTTTCTGGAGGTGAATATCATGCCCGCAATCTGCGCATGCGCGGTTTTTACAATTTTTAAACCTTAATAACTTTTACAATATACCATTGATCGGAACAAAACTTGTTGCACTTGAGTACAGGAGAATGATGAGTAAGGAGGTGAAAATTGTAGTGGTATCGTGTACTGTTTTTGCGCAAATAGAAAACTACGCAAACTGGAAGAGCACAAGATCAGAGTTTTAGTTATGTAGTAGACCAAGTGGGACCCGTAGGGTCCCTGTCACACAGGAGGCCTGATGCCCAACACAACCCGTTCCCCAACGCAATATTCCACCACTCACCCGTTCCCCATATTTTTGATTGAAAAATACACTGAGGGGGCGAGAGTGACGTTGTCGGACTATTGAGGGGGAGAAAGCAGGGAGGGGAGGGGAGGGAAGGAGAGGGGAGTGGGGGTGAAGGGAGAGGGAAGAGGAGAGTTGGAGGGGACAGCGAGAGAGGGGACAGGGTGAGAGAGAAAGAGGGAAGAGAGAGGTGGAGAGGAGAGGGGAGAGAAGGTGAGGACAGGAGAGGGGAGAGGAGGGAGGAGATGGGACAGGGGGAAAGATGGGACGGGGGAGAGAGTGAGGGGGATAAAGGGAGGGGGTTAACTTGCAATTGCACTTTCTAGTGCTGGAAGCCTGGAAGGACTGACTGCTGAGATTGCAACAATATATCATTGTGAAGTCATAGCTGAAGATTTGGTACTGTGAAATTTGTTCTATCTTGACCAATCTGCGTGTCCGGTTTTTAAGATTTTTAAACCTTAATAACTTTTTTAATAAACCATCGATCAGAACAAAACTTGTTGCGCTTGAGCACAGGAGAATGGTGAGTAAGGTTGGGAAAAGGGGAAGTACAACGGGATCTGTGGGTTCTTGCACATCAGTCTATGAAAGTAAGCATGCAGATACAGCAGGCAGTGAAGAAAGCGAATGGCATGTTGGCCTTTATAACAAGAAGAATCGAATATAGGAGTAAAGAGGTCCTTCTGCAGTTGTGCAGAGCCCTAGTGAGACCACACCTGGAGTATTGTGTGCAGTTTTGGTCCCCTAATTTGAGGAGGACATTTTTGCTATTGAGGGAGTGCAGCGTAGGTTTACGAGGTTAATTCCCGGGATGGCGGGACTGTCATGCTGAGAGAATGGAGCATCTGGGCTTGTACACTCTGGAGTTTAGAAGGATGAGAGAGGATCTCATTGAAACATATAAGATTGTTAAGGGCTTGGACATGTTCGAGGCAGGAAGGGAGGTGTAGAGAGTGAGGGCAGAGAGAGAAGGGGGAGAGACACAGAGAGGGGCAGAGACAGAGAGAGAGGGGCAAGACACAGAGGTAGAGGGGGTGGAGGGTGGAGGAGAGGGAGGGGCGATGAGGGCGAGAGAGAGAGAGAGAAGGAGAGGGGGAAGGGAGGGGGAGAGGGGGGAGGCTGGGGGGAAGGGGAGTGGTGGGTAGGAAGGAGGAGGAGGGGAGGGGGTGGAGGGAAGGGAGTAACGCCGCCGCCGCCATGTTCTATGATTGGCGGGGGAAACGGAGAGGATTCATGAGCAAGCCGGTAGCCTCCGGTGAGCGGGCGGCTGTGAGCAAGCGGGCGGCTGTGAACGAGCGGGCGTCTGTGAGCGAGTGGCGGTGACCTCCAGATCTGCAGAACTAAGATCCTATAGCAGAGCTGAACTATAGGATCTTTGCTGCAGAACTTTCTCATTCTTTCTGCGCCTTTTGAAGAACGGGGGTGTGGGTGGTCTAACGTACCTCGTGGAAAACGCGCATGCGCGTTGACAGCAGCTGCATTAATCCACAACGGCAGGGGGGGGGATGGAGGCAGGTGGGCTACGATTGGTTGGCATGTGGGCATTGTGACGTCAGCAGCTGGCAAGCGGCAATATTTTTTTTTAAGTGAGTTTTGTGAAAAATTGTATTCAAAATCTGGGGAAATAATTGACCAAATTAGAGAGCAGTGGATTTCTGAAATCATAAGATAAATCCCGACCGAAATATGTAAGAATCTCCCCGTTTTTGCGTCTTGTTTTCGAGGAGATACATTTCAAAGACAAAATGACACCCACCCACACACACACATGCACACACACACAGAGTTTTAAAAGTAGATAGATAGATAGATAGATAGATAGATAGATAGATAGATAGATAGATAGATAGATAGATAGACAGATGATCAGCTGTGATCATATTGAATGACGGTGCTGGCTCGAAGGGCCGAAAGGCCTTCTTCTGCACCTATTGTCTATGTTTCTGTGTTAAAGCTTTTCAATAGACAATCGGTGCAGGAGTAGGCCATTCGGCCCTTCGAGTCAGCACTGCCATTCATTGTGATCATGGCTGATCATCCACAATCTGTACCCCGTACCTGCCTTGTCACCAAATCCCCTGACTTCGCTATCTTTAAATGCTCTATCTAATCTCTATCTAAGAGATTAGTATACAAACTTAAAGCACACGGTATTGGGGGTTCAGTATTGACGTGGATAGAGAACTGGCTGGCAGACAGGAAGCAAAGAGTAGGAGTTAACGGGTCCTTTTCAGAAGGCTCTGTGCTGGGACCCCAGCTATTTACAATATATATTAATGATTTGGACGAGGGAATTGAATGCAACATCTCCAAGTTGCGGATGACACGATGGGGGGCAGTGTTAGCTGTGAGGAGGGTGCTAGGAGGCTGCAAGATGACTGCGTTAGGCTGGGTGAGTGGGCAAATGCACGGCAGATGCAGTATAATGTGGATAAATGTGAGGTTATCCACTTTGGTGGCCAAAACAGGAAAGTAGACTATTACCTGAATGGTGGCCGATTAGGAAAAGGGGAGATGCAACGAGACCTGGGTGTCATGGTACACCAGTCATTGAAAGTAGGCATACAGGTGCAGCAGGCAGTGAAGCAAGTGAATGGTATGTTAGCATTCATAGCAAAAGGATTTGAGTATAGGAGCAGGGAGGTTCTACTGCAGTTGTACAGGGTCTTGGTGAGACCACACATGGAGTATTGCGTACAGTTTTGGTCTCCTAATCTGAGGAAGGACATTCTTGCCATAGAGGGAGTACAGAGAAGGTTCACCAGACTGATTCCTGTGATGTCAGGACTTTCATATGAAGAAAGATTGGATAGACTCGGCTTGTACTCGCTAGAATTTAGAAGATTGAGGGGGGATCTATAGAAACTTACAAAATTCTTAAGGGGTTGGACAGGCTAGACATAGACATAGACATAGAAAATAGGTGCAGGAGGAGGCCATTCGGCCCTTCGAGCCTGCACCACCATTCAATATGATCATGGCTGATCATCCAACTCAGTATCCTGTACCTGCCTTCTCTCCATACCCCTGATCCCTTTAGCCATAAGGGCCACATCCAACTCTCTCTTAAATATAGCCAATGAACTGGCCTCAACTACCACTCTCTGTGTGAAAAGGTTTTTCCTCTTTGTTCTAAAAGGCCTATCCCTTATTCTTAAACTGTGGCCCCCGTTTCTGGACTCCCCCAACATCAGGAACATGTTTCCTGCCTTTTGCGTGTCCAATCCCTTAATCTGCCAAGTTTTGTCCCGATCAGTGGAATATTACAAAAGTTATGAAGGTTAAAAAAATCGTGAGATCAGCAGATTGGTTTTCTCGCCTGTCAGTCATCAAGAAGGTAACGCCCCTTCCGGCACCCGCTGTCAATCACCGGTGCGAGGAGAATAAATCCTCGGAGGCAGGGCTGAGTCCACAAGCCGCGCTGTGTTTCGCTGATGACGTCACCATGGATCTGCGTGCCGCCTGCCTGCCGTCTTGCTCACGCTGCGTGTGACGCTGCTCCCGGCTGCTCGCTCCCCGTTGATCCTCCCCGTTGATCCTCCCCCTCGCTGCTCCCCCACCGGCTGCTTCCAGCTGACTGCTCCCACCGACTGCTCCACCCGCTGCTCCCCCCTGTTGCTCGCTCCCCGCTGCTCCCCCCCTGGCTGCCCCCCCCCCCGCTCTCCGCTGCCCCATGCCTCCCGGCCGCCCGTCCCGCTCCCCTCCTCCTCTCCCTTCCCTTCCTCTCCCCCGTCCTCCTCTCTCCCCTCCTCCTCTCCCCCACCTCCTCTCCCCCCACTCATCCTCTCCCTGCACTCACGCTCTTCCCTACCCCTCCTGCTCTCCCTCCTTTCCCTCCTTCTCTCCCCCTCCTCTCCTCTCCTCTCCCCCTCCTTTCCCCCCTCCTCTACCCCCCCTCTCTCCCTCCCTCTCCCCCCCTCTCTACCCCCCTCATCTCCCCCCTCTCTGTGTCTCTCTCTGTGCCTCTGTGTCCCTCTCTGTGCCTCTGTGTACCTCTCTGTGCCCCTCCCTGTGCTTCTCTGTGCCCCTGTGTCCCTCTCTGTGCCCCCCTCTCTCTACCCACCTCCCTCTCTAGCAGCGTCCGCGAGTTGGGGGCTATGCGTGAGTTGATAGGGTGGTGAC